>OV884009.1:81366826-81966826 GCA_930367205.1 Acanthosoma haemorrhoidale | reverse complement strand
GGGAAAATCCTTGACAAACTTCTGCTTAAACGCTTAACAGCTTTTCTTAATCCTCCCATCTAATGTAACTTGTAACATGTAATGTAACTTTGTTTCCGTATAAATAAGGTTTAAAATGCTTACAAGCGTAAACAATTGCAATTTATTCCAATTTGATTGTTGAATAATTTTGTTCAGTTTTGAAGCAAAGACAATGGGATGATCCTTCCCGTCTGAAAGTTAAGAAAGCCCCGATTGCCATATTGCTTGTGTTAGTTGTTAAAACCATAGGTTCAGTAAAGTCTGGGTATTTAAGTATAGGGACGTCAGGTAAATATGTCTTCTATGTCACGAACACGTTTTTAAGTTAAGGTAATATGTCCAAGAAAAGGTAGTTCTACGCAGATAAATTTTGTTTTATCCAATTAAATATAAAGTGAGTGTTCTTTTATTTCTGTAATACTACTTAAAAATGTTTTAGGTGATCTTCATTGGTTGAAATAGTGGAGAAAAATTACGTCAACATCTATATACACAAGAGAATGCAGCATATTAGACACCATTGCATTCATTGATCTATGGAACGTCAGCAGGGTATTGCATAATCTGAATGTCATACGAAGGGATTCATAATGTCCCGAGGTTGTTGAAAATGCAGTTTTTTTCGATTAATTCTGGATTCTTCTCAATTTTATAAAAACCTAAGGTTAGAACTATAGTTGTAAAATATTTCAAACAGTGTAATTGATTCAAAATACCTTCTAGGTTTGGCAGAGCTATCTAGAAAAGTTTTTGCAGTTAATTTACAGTAATCTAAAGTATAACCATTCTGATTTTTTTTTTCTGATTGTTACGATCCAGATGAGGAGTGGGTTCTATGTATTAACCATTTTTAGTTTGGCTATTTCTCGTTCCAAGTCATCTTTCAAGTCCTGTGGATATCTTTCAAGTTCCTTGAAAACATGGGGTTTCCTGTTTTAAGTCGTATCACATGCTTTGGTTAATTATTATTTTTAAAATTTTTCATCATCAGACTTACAATGGTTGGGTATTAGATTAAATTATTTTATTTTATTCTATTTAGCTGTATGTTCATGTCTCACAAGAGTTTCGAGATATTTTTCATTTTTTTATTAATAGTTCGTTAGAAATTATTTTATTATCGTTAATTATTGCATTTGTTTTATTCATTTTCATTTCATTATTTTGTCCTTCTTTAAGTTCTGCTTCTAGGGCTTGGATAGTTTCCATCCCTAATAACATTTCATATGTATTACTAAAATTATATATTTTATACCTAATTAATAGATCACGGGTCAAACCCAGGCCTGGTGCTAAATTTAGGATGACTAACCCATTGCCTTTTTTACTACCAGACGGTGTTGCCACATTAAAATCTTCCGACTTTTTCAGTTCCCACGGGTACCGAACGTGGATTAATATAATTAGTTTTCATCTTAGTTCTAGAGAATATATGAGTATGTTTAAAGCCAAACTTTCTCGCCTTATCATTTAGCCATAGCCACCCCTAGATTTTAATGTCATTCATGTTATCATCTTTATTGTACAGTATATGATAAGGATATCCTTTAAAACTTTCTCCCTATTATTTAACATTCACTCACCACTCCATAATTGTATACATATATTATATCATGAAGTGGGAGGATAGACTCTCATTTTCCTAGACTAGTACTGGTACAATGTTTAAGTCGTATGTACTTTACCTAGGTTGTATTAATGAATTGCTTTTTAAAAATTGTTGAGTAGAGAATTTGACTCTGAAGTCCTTCCGAGGTTCATGTTGTCGCTGTTAGTTTTTACGGCGTTGAAAGTCATTATTTGGTTGATAAGTATGTCTTTAGTTGTTTTGGTATTTTCAGGGTTGAAATAGGTTAGCATTATAGTTGTCTCTCATATAATTGTTTCGTCTAAAGTTTTATTGCTTAGAGTGA
Source organism: Acanthosoma haemorrhoidale (assembly GCA_930367205.1). Classification (NCBI taxonomy): domain Eukaryota; kingdom Metazoa; phylum Arthropoda; class Insecta; order Hemiptera; family Acanthosomatidae; genus Acanthosoma; species Acanthosoma haemorrhoidale. The sequence continues at coordinate 81,964,892 of OV884009.1, read as the reverse complement.
TGTTCTTGAAGTATGTTAGAGTTTCCTTGTGGGTATAGTTCTTCCATTATAATAAAGCAGTGGTAGAAAATATTTTACATCTGTACTAAATGATTTTAGTCTAGAAGGTATATTCCTAATAACGTTCTCCACAATTTGTTTTGTTTTTAACTGTATTTCTTGTTCTTTGTTAGTTATGTGTCCGTCAATTAATACCCTGTTTTGTTTAAGTATTTGATAAGGTATTATTTTATTAATGTATGGAGAATAAATACAGGTATTCATTTCTGTTCATCCTGATCTGTGAAATCTCATATTGTAAATTGGCAGTTATCTTCGTGTCCTTAAACTTATTTATCAGGTATGAGTTCTAAGCGAAGAACAAATTTTCGTACCTACAAACTTTCTGAGCGTCACCAGTCAGTCAAGATAATACAATTTAAATAAATGTTTGTTCGTTTTGCTCTCAATACTAGTTTCACCACAAACAGTCAGGTATATTTTTTCCAATAGTTTAATGAATGTAATTAAACATAAAAATAAGTCAGAAATACTACCCTACACACAGGCTTTTGAATTCCATACGGACATCCCTTGCATACTTGGACTATCAGCATAAGCTCTACCTGACACGCCAAGGAAACCCCAGAGGAACTGGAGTAGGAGAATTTATTAATTTAAATAAAATAATCTCAACACAATCCTTCATGTGGAGAAACATCACTGCATGTTCTTTCCTTCATTTCTTCGTGCCTATTTGTTCCCATTTCTCACTCACCATCTCATTCACCAGTTGTATCATTTATTTTCTATGTACATTTATTAATAACTCAATATGACAAAAAAAAATCAAACATACAGCAGTGCATATTCCACATTATAATGTACGGATCAAATTTAATGTGTAGCGTGAATTCTCATTCTTCTTTTCTACACATATCACTTTTTTTTAGGACAAAATCGCAACCGGAAGTATTCATCAGTTTTAATTCAAGGGGGGGGGGGCTTAATGTGAACGCGAATACCAGGATGTAGTATAATCAGGTGCCCCCTGGATAGCCATTTATTGAAAAGGGAAAACTGTCACCGAAATGCACCTTGGCTTAGTAAAAAAAGTTTTAATTTATTCAAATTGAGCTACGCCGGAAAATTTTTCTCTCACAAGATTTGATTGAAAGACTGTCATCATCATACGCATTATAAACATCCCGAGAGAAAATAAACAAAAAGGCTCCACTACCTTATAAATATTTGAATAAATAATGAAATAAATTGTTTTGAGAGGGGACAACAAATGATTACACAATTAAACTTTAACTATTCTTCACAGAGCTGAAGAATTGGTTGAGGATTTCCACCAATCCGACCAATGGCTATCAACATGTACCTGCATGAAAGTAGTGCCTAATGGCTCCGGGCAGAGAAATAACTGTCTCTGAAATACTAAATCTCTTCCGCATGTGAGGGAGGTGATAACCATGTGGGTTCAGGAGGTCTCTGGCCTGTTTGTAAATATCGTATTAATGAGCATCATTACAACTAAGTAGGCCAAGTAAAAACAAAAAACAAAAAAACCTAACAGAAATACAGCTTCGTAATGAAAACATGAGAGTTTTTTTATCACAATTTTTGTTGATTTATAAATTCCACTATTTTTAATCATCATTAGTCAAAGAAACATATATCCTTGTTGATTCTGGTCCCCACTATTTTTATTTTGGCTAATAATTATTTCTGGTTTTGGAAGAAACAACGAAACTATAATCAGGATGTGAAATGTAGAATATAGTGTTAAGCTGTAGATTTATTTTGTTTATGAGTACGTTAAACAGTAAATTAGAAATAAATTCATATTCATATTGAGTTGGTAGTACAATTTGAGAGCGTAAATAGAAATGTACACTCACCTTAGCCTATTTTTTTTTTTATGTGTAGTATAAATTTCGTTTAGAGCTTTTATTCATGCATATATATTGCATATAAAATAACAGATTAGCTGATTGATTATGCTAATTAATAACAAGATAATGCATTAACTGAATAAAAAATATATTCAGTTGAGGAATAGCAAAGCATAGGCCTTAGTGCTGTGGATCTTGTAACGACTATACTTTCCGATGGTAACAAATTAGAAATCAACGCTGAGCTAACCAAGCCGAAAGCCGAACAAACTAATTTTACAATTACAAAGTGCTTTTTAGTTATCAATTAAAGTTGAGTATAAGAAAATGGGCGAGGCGTGCTTTTGGCAGACATGCTCCAGTACGTTGCACTAAGGCCCCACTCTCGTAATTAGCCGCCTAGTCTGCTGAGAGCTTGGAGGTCCAACTTGTGCTGTTAGCGCTGCGGCTTGAATTGAAAAGTTCAACAGCTATGTAACTCTCAAGAGGACGCCGATTAAGTTGCGAACAGAACACAACTCAATATATTAACATTGACAGCCACGCGTATCCAAAATTATGAGAGCCAAATACGCTTCGTGTGTTCATCGAGATTTGTATTTATTGTGAGGGGTTGTCCTTTAATTTAGGCTTCGACTAACTTTTACACCATTTTATCATTTTGATTCATGAAAACGGGTGAGAATTTTATTTTCCTTGATTATTTATTTATTTACCCGGCAACTGAAAATATATCCAACACCATATAATGAAATGTTATTAATTAGTTACTCGGTGGTAGATTCGCCTAAGAACCTATAGTCAATAAAAGTTTTTTTTTTTTTAAGGGGATTGGGGAAAAAAAAAAAAAAAGTTACTCGGTAATAATTTTTTTAACCAATTTAAAAATCTTGTCACCATGATGAGTAATATGCATTGAATTTCAATTATACAAATTTATTAAAACTGACATAAACCTAACTACACATTAAACTCATTCTGTGTTTTACAAAGATAAATGAAAAAATTTAAAAAAAAGTCTTACCAGTCAAAGAAATAGAGAAATTGAAGTAACATCAAGAAGGGAACCCCAGGGAACACGTGGAGCTCTAGCCCTTCGACTAAGCAATATTGAAGATAAAATGAATGAACAAGAAGGAAAATTCAAGAATCCAAAGGCTGAAATGAATAAGCACTAAGAAATCTATACGTTATATATAAAAATAGGTTTGAGAGTAGCAGGTTTAGAAAGAGGCTGTGGTTAGTCAGAATCTAAAAATAATAAAGGATGACAACCAAGAAATTAGAAAATATTGAAAAGAAAGTGGTAGAGTCAAGCAATATAATTTATCAGGAAGGGCCCAGTTGAGAGTCAGGTAGTTTTGAGCAGCAAGTCTTCGATTCTGCATCAGGAATCACCTGATAATCAAAATCAGCCACGGGTCATTGACTGTTTGGAATCATGGCTAATTAGCCAGATGAGGTAGACCTATGATGGATAATTGTAGTTTTTCTAACAGTACACAAGACATACCAAATTAATTTATAAGGACGATGAAAGTAGAATCCGAAGCATGTGGCAGGTTTATGCTACTTGATAATTTCCTGATATACCACCTGCAAGTCCAGGCCTTGATCTAGTATAATATCAAGTAATTAGTAATATAATTTAATTAGGAAAGATAATATCAATTCATAAAATAGTTCGAGGGTGGATTGTTGTAGAGGTTTTAGGGGATGAAGTTCGATGATCATTTGTATTTGATTAAATACTGTATATAAATAATGTATATGATTATATTTTTGTTTTATTCGATATTTCTAGATAATGTTTATACTGCGTATAAGGTTATATAATATTACACTCGTTGGCGAGATGATTCAGCTTTTCGTTACTTTAAAGGTGACGACGATGTCAACAAAGAAATTTTTGTTGTGATTCATTTAAATTTCATAAATTATTTAAAAACTATACATCAAGCGCATCCGTCATTAATTATTATTAATAAATGACAGTTGAACTTATTTTTCATGGGGCTGCTTCTACTTTTAGCATTATTATACTTTTGAATGGGTATTGTAATAAAAATAAATTTACTGAATCAATCAAGAGAGAGGAATTAGTAAGATCATCGAAACCTTTGTGGTACTGGACACTTAACATTTTTTGTTCTTAATCGTAAAAAAACTGTGTGTAGTACGTTCAAAATGCGAGGTTTCCAATCCATTGGATCAACGTGAGAGTGTGTTTACTCCATAGAGACGTTTGATAAGTGTATTTATTTCAGACCTTCGAATCGAGACCAATCTAATCTCCGAGGGTTGCCCAACCGCCTAAAGACCCGACGACTGAGCTTAACCTGGGAGACTTTGCGGCTAACATTAGGAGGACTTGTAGCAACTAGGGACGCTGCAATACGGGACTGAATTTATACAGGGAGTTTCCCCTTCGGTCTAGTTATATACCACGCGGTCAAACTTGTTTGCAGAGGTTCAGCAGTTAACACCAAGGTAGCAGTGGGTGGTTAGGGTGATTAACATCCACCAAACTAATTATAAAGTATGCGTTTAGTCGGATTCAAACCTTTTCAAAAACTACTCACACGACCGTTGAATTGCCCCTGACATTTTGAGTTTTAAGTTAAACAGAGAGACCGGCGTAACTCTGGAACACGTATAATTTGTGAAGGATATTTAAAAAAAGAATTTTTTATTAAAACTTGGGCCTTCTGAGTCGGTCTAGACTAAAGCCAAGTTCTTGAGAAGAACCATTAGTGTTTTTATTATTTATTTTTACAGGATCAGTAAAAAGGTTTAGCTTTCATTTCAGGCATAAAGACGGGTAGTGTAAATAAAATAAAATAGAACTATAATTTAATGAATGGATCATTAAATTTAAAAAACAAAATAACATTTAAAAAAAAAAAGAAATTAACTAAGTTTTAGTATAAAGAAAGCTATTTATGAATAGATCTGACGATTTTTTTTTCCTCATATCCCTTTGTTATAATTTATATATGTAAAAAATATAGATCTCAAACGAATCTATTTACAATGGCTTCATTGTATTTCCTGTATACAAGTTCTAGTTTACAAAATAATGATTTGCATTGTACAAAGTACAATGATGTACATTATACATGAATGGACTGAATTTCTAAAAGTGATGGTGCTCACCTTATTTATCATAAACGACGAAACCATGTGTGAATTGAAAACTGTTTCATTTGTGTGTTCTATTGAATTTCCGGGAATTTTCTCGTCCTCTGTCAGCATTCCAATCGGTAACTTGGGGCATTATGTCGTCCCATAACGAGCATCAACAATATACCAACGGAAAGGATTAAATTATATTAGGTATTAATAAAGAATTTATTTTTGTGTAGGTTCGATTATTTACCAGATAATTAGCCAAACCCCAGGCTTCCGCAGCTGTTTCTGGCATTTATCACTACACGGGGTTTTAAGAACATTTTGATTCCAGTACACCTTAGTACACATTGGGAAAAGTACTTATCCTATGTATGTGATAAAAATCTGATTTTATTTAATAGACTAATTTTTATTAATGCCTAAACTTTTTAAATGTATCAGTTAACTATTAAATAACGATTATCACATCAAAAACATAGACAATTTACATTTTCTGGACATCTTGAAATTCGGTATCATTGCCGGTCCCAGACCATTTGTGCGCTGCTTGTTTCAGTCCAGCGGGACAAACGTTGAAAAATTAATTGAATCTTTACTTGATTAAATTAAATTTTAGAGTACGAGCAAAGTTTAGTATCATTGAAAAAAATATATTAAGCAACGGTCAGGTAAACAAAACAAGTAAACAAATAATAGGTCGAATACACGTTCAGTACATACGTTTAGTTACGACAACGTACTACTTATTAATTGTACACCTTTACTAATGTGTGTTCATTGTTAGCCGTCAGTACATAAATGAGCAGAAACGTTCGTTGTGAGATCGGCTTAAGTTGATGAAAGAGAGTTGTTAAGTTTTCATGAAATGTATTAGGAATACAACATTTCGAAACACTTGCCGTGTCTCCATCAGGTCCTTGTGTGAAATGGAAGAGGGTGTGGGCTGTTTAACACAGTTTGAGAAATTGACTTCTAATTCTCAGCCATATATAGAATGACGAAACCCTTACAACTCTTTTCCTTTAACCTAAGCCATGTCCCATCAAAATACTTTTCTTTTGCACGTTTAATTTTCTTAATAGATTTCTTAAAAATATGGTTTCCAGGCGTATTTTTTAAAAATAATTGAGTTACATTTATATAAAAAAAAAACCTTCTTGAATTATTGTTTTGCAGTATAAACTAAAAGATAAATTACTTAAAAAAGCTTCTGAGACCATCATAATTGATACATTTCCTGTTTAACTACTCATATAGTTTAAAAATATATCAGTCATTAACATTATATTATCCATTTAAGTTCTGGCATGAACATATCCATCTTCGGGAATGGTTCAAAATTATTCTGATAAACGTCAAGTGGGTTCTGCATTGCGGATGTGAGACGTGAAGGATATTAGATAGATTCCAAGGTTTCCTATCCAAATGATTGCGAAGTATCTTAAACATCTGATCCCTGAAAGTGAGAGCTAACGGTAAGCTCTGGTGGAGGGGACAGGAAAAATGGATAGAAATAAAAGTGACAAAAAGGAAATATGGCTGGCTCGGACACAGGGGGAAGAGAAGAGACGTACAATCTGAGTGACCAGGACCTCGAACTCGCCAGGCAAGAGATTTGTTAGGAGGCACTGCCTGTATTGCAGAAGAACAGTGGAGTGAGAGCTACAGGGTCATGGGAGGATATGGAGAGAGATTAAGAGACAGGCATGGGGTTGTGAGTGCCATTTAATTTGCTCAGTGAGGGATTTATTGGGATAAACAGTGCCGACGATAGAGCCCATCTTGTAGTAAAATTATTTCCCAATCAGGTGTTCAGTTTTATAATGGTCACACAGAGGTAAGTATTGCCACTCATGTTTATTTTAGGAGCAGAGAAATTTTAATATAACAGGTAAAACTAGGGGTGGCAATTTTACATCACTGTTTGAGAAACATAGATATTAAACCGAAAAAAAGTGATATTTGTACATTGTTGTTTCATGCCGATATATTTTTGAAAACCGGTACTAATAGGCTCCAGTTGCCGAAAATCTTGTGTTTTCGGAAAATCACCAAGGCAGGAGGAATCATTTGAGCGCCTTATGTTCCTCTAGGATTAAAGTGGAAGTAGTGGCCCCTGTATTTTCTTAACTAGCCAAAAAGCTATAGATATGTGAAATCAAGCGTGCTGGGATATTTCGTATGAATATGCGCCAAAAAGTCTGCCTATTCTACAGAAATACGTCCTTCCAGATCCTTTGCCAGTCTCTTGATCTCTCTCCATATCCTCCCATGATCCTGTAGCTCTCTCTCCACTGTTATTCCGCAATACAAGCAGTGGCTTCCAACAAATCTACAGAAGTATCGGAGCCTATTAAACAATTGGAGAGCCCCGATAGCACAACCATTGCAAGTTGCGGAAGCATGAAAGGTACTTGGACATGCTAAGAGAAATATTTCGTTTTTTAACACACTCCATTTAATTAATTTGATTATAATGCATTTATATAACGGCTACGTCCAAGCAGGTAAAAATATTTTAGATCTAAAAAACAGTTAGTTAACCTACATGTTCCCTCTAGATGACATAAACCAGCCAACTTTGCGGCACGTCGCGTTGACCCGTCACAACTGCACAATGACCAGCTTCGTTAAGTGCCGGGCGGGCAGGCAGGGAGTTGGCAAGCCTGCAGATGAAACAACCACGTGGCACCTGGCCCATCCACTAGACAGATAATGCCTCTTGGCACTAATTTAGCAAGTTAGTAGCCAGGGACAATGACTTTACTTCTACAGGGACGACATTTGAAAACGGATCGTGGAAACTTCAGCTTATTAACAACAATTTGTAGCCCCTCAAATTCGTGGCTAAGTGGTCTCCTCACCGCTTATATTCACGTACATACTGCATACACATACCAGCAAGCACGCCGACATGTTCAAGAGCATCCAAATATCTGCGTAAATTATTAAAGAACTTACTAATGATTATATTGAAACTTGTTTATTGTGATAAAACTACAATCTGCCTTATTGGGCAATAAGTAATTGTGATAAATTTTCTCATTCATACCATATTTACAATTTTCATTCACTCGCTCATTCATGCGGTATTTACGAACCTCCCTCGTCTTGGAAAGTCCCACGCTCCTCCGTCAGCCGTGTCGCCGAATTACTAATGAATAATAAAAAAAATACTCCCTATTTTTTACCCAAACTACTTCATTTCATTTTTTGATTATAATATAATGTGGTACAGGTATGTGAAGTGCACTTTTTCTGGGTGACTGTGATTATTACATTTGCAAGTAGTATCCGCGTGTAGAACTATGTATTTAATAAGTCTTTTGTCATGGATAGTTCGTTTAAGGGCTTGTCTTGAAACCTCCTGAGACCAGATAACATCTCCACTATCAATATCCGTTGTCAAGAAAATGACTGATTACGGCATATATGAGAGTGGCGAGCCTCATCTTAAGGAATATGTGCCAGACGCTGTAATAAGCGACTTAAGCGTCCAACGACACCAGCTATTAAATTTTAAAGAATCATTGCAGTTCCAGAACAGTTGAATATGGCATTAAATCTTAGACAGCTTTAATGAAAAAAATTAAAAGTCAGAAGAAGGAATGTTAATTGTACTAGGCTAGATTTTTTTAGGTTTTGATTCACACATTTTCCATTATCTTATCAAACCCGTATCTCTAAACAATATAGCTTTGAAATATCAAGTTGGGCGTAGATTTTGAGTTTTCTTGCTATTTTCAAAACCAGAAATCTTCATGTTTTCACGGGTCTCCTGTACAAGGTTGTGGCATGGAATCTTACATTTAGGCATGATATGATATAAAAAAGGCATCCAAATTGCCATTTCTACAACTCAAGAGCAAGTGTTATAAAGATGTAGATTTTTCATTTCGTTAATTTTGAATTTTTTTTTTCTAATCTTTTACCACCAAATAATATTGAAAATAGTCTTTCCAGTCCGAAAAAAAATCAAAACAGAAGGTAGAAACTAGTCCTTTAGGAAGGGTGAAGAATCTTTGAGAAATAGGATGTGGTTCACACGTATTTTCTAAAAAGCCACTCCATGTCTCATACTTTTATCTATCTACTTACTTTATTTCAAGGAAAATGTTAAAAGAAAAGTGTACAAGCTTTTCACGGGGCATTCTTTACGGTTGAACTCTAGCACAAAACTGAACGTATTGTCAATGAATTTTCATCGTCTGTCCAGAGTACTTTTTCTAAACATTTTATGTACGGCATAGCAATATACATTTATCACCTGAAGCATCCTTTTTGCCCATCACTGCGCCAATGATAAGGCTTTATTCTCAGACAGGTACATTGGCGCGCTGTCCCATCTGTGAGCTCTACGATAGCGGCAGTAAAAATAATCAAATAAAGATTAAATTTTAAAGATATATTCTATAAGAACTCGAATCATAAATACAATTTAGATCGTAATAGATATAATAAAATTATAGGTGGTAATAATAAAAAAATAAATAATATTTGTTCTATTAGGGATAAAATGGTAAGGCAACTGGTAGTTCGATTAACAAGTGTGTATTAATTTTGATACGATGAGAGATGAACTATATTTAGGACTCGTGAAAGAATTGAAGCTAGAAAAGTTCATTTGTTTGATACGCACTTTTTCACGTTTTCTGTTCCACCCGAATACATGACTGAGAAGAAAATTCAAGCATTAAATATCACCAATAACAAGTATTAGTTGTGGCATACAATCCCACTGAAGAAGTTCAGGTTACGTGAAAGAGACCCTTCAGGACAGATGATAACGGCACAGGTACCAATCAGGTCTTGAATTCATAATTAGACTATAATTATTAACATAATGGTTAAGCAATATTATTATTCGGAGTAACAATAAAACAGGCTCACTTATATATTGGTACTGATGTTAAGCTTGGAGTTTCTCAGTTTATCTTTTTTTGTTGCTATGACATTATCAATGGACTTTTTGCCTTCTCAGACTTCAATCGAGAACAGTAATCGTAAAGAACATAAAAATAACAAAAATAAATTTATATGCATTGAACACAGCTACATAACAAAAAACATCATTGGAATCAATATAAAGAGTAAAATGACACATCTGAGAATGAAATTATGTTTTAATTTTTATTAATCCATTGTCATATAAACCGAATTGGTAACCTTACTGCAAAATTAAATAAAAAAATCAAAGTGGTAAATCAATATTACATTAAAAACTAACTATACTAAACCTAACAAACCTAAGGTATATAAAAATCTTACTTGAAATGGAAAAATAATTTGCACATTTTATAAGATAAAAAGTTCGGGCATAGAAAATGCTTAAGTTCTTACAATTTGTATTGTTTATAGAGTTATACACAGTTCTATGGTTAGCTAAAAATTCTATTTTTTTCGTAATTTCAAGTCCGTGTGTCCAATGGGACCTGACTATAATAATAAATATAGTATTTAAGTAATATTACTCTCAGTAACATTCAAACAAAGAGTTAAAGGTAAAAGTTTGTAAAACAAAAGCTTGGAGTCTCTCTTGAAAAGGGGCAGTAACGATTTCCTTACTGTTAAAAGTGTTCCATTGTATTGTATTAACGTTAGGAGCAGATACCAGGTTTTTGAAGAAGCATATTTTTTTACTTCTATTGTCAGTAATCTTTAGTGATTTCTTTGAAAGCAATATGTATATATAAAAAAAAAAAATCTAAACCACTGTTCTTGAGATTTGCAAAGTTTCACAAAAGTTAGCATGAGTTCAAAAGTTGCCTCCCCCTCCCTTTGTTCATGGAATGCACCGAAAGCACTAACACCGACTTCTTTGTAATATTTTATGAAATGTAGTTTATGTTCCTCCTTTATTTCATTCTCAAAAAGACCACTTAGTCATGAAAAAACTTTCCACCTTAAATAGGCTCTCTTTCATCCTCACTGATAAGAAAGTTGATTAAGTGATATAGTGATCATAATAGCAAAAGGATAAAACAGTACGACGGATTTGAGTCCTGAAATGACGAAATAGAGATGCGTGATAATATGAAGTGTAATTTTGCAATATGCGATTAACGATGTAACAGTAAAAACCTTTAGGCAATGTAAAATTAATCAGCTCACTTCCAGATCAGATGTCTTTTGGCAACCATTGGTAAGAAGGATGTTTAGCAAGTGAGGTAGTGAGCATTGAAAGGAGGATGATACGCTTCTGATGTCCGAAAATAATTTCAAATTATTATTAGAAGCATAGAAATTGAACAATTATAACTCCAATAGTTTGGAGTTAATTGTACTAATGAAGCACATCAAAGGTATCAATCATCATCGCTAACAATTTCAACCGGATTGGAAGACTTCGCAATCCTTTAAGATCATCTTTTCAAGCGAATTTTAAACATCAATTAAACAATTATATTGTGTTAGCTGTACATACTTAAACGGAGTTAGTGACTCGGTATTGTCTTGGTTCTATTTTAAACAATAATACAATCAATCGGACGGGGGTCTTGATTTCATGTCGACTTTTTTTTTTATGGCTCTCATAAAGCAATATTATAGGTAGAAAAAAGTGTGAATAGTTTTATTTCAGACAAAACAGGATACCATTCAATATCGTTAATTGACATCCCTGATGGATAATTAAATGATAATGATAATTAGTCCCAAAAAAAAAAGTCACGGGAAAAACGTCAGTGAGTCATTATAACTTAATATTTGTTATGGGAGGTTGTCACTCTAGAGTGACGGGGAGTCCAAAGGCCGTAATTAGTCTGATGTAGCAAATGGATTAATTACATTATGTTAAAGAAGTATGGCTTTAGGCCTTAAAGGTAACCATGGCAGACGCACACAAGGATTTTAGTTGACAATTTTTCATAATCAATAAATGGTTCGTTTAATGCTATGATAGCTTAATATAAATTTTTATGTCCATAAGGCAAACAGTGGATCTACAATATCCAGTACAGACAGTCGCGCACCATAAAAGAAAGGGTTTCTGACTTATAAAAAAAATCAATATAGTAAAAATCCTATTTAACAATGAGAAATTAATCATAAAATGTTATGTAGGTTATAATGTTAGAAACAATTGGTACGAATCACAGTTCTTGATACAACAGAAAGTTTAGTAAATGAATAACTGAGCTTGGGGAATACTTTATTTATAGCAATTTCCATTGTAGCCAATTAATAACCAATTCATTTTGACAAAGTTATTTTACTGTCCACTGGCTCCGGATTGCATTCTGTTCAGAGAATCCCAGCTCTAAATGTATAATAACTCAGTTGATTTGCTTTTCATGGAGGTTTATTTTAGCATTATTGTGACAAGGAGCCGAATGATGAAAGACTTATAATTTATAATTAACTGAATAACACAATATACTTTATTTACATAAGAGACATGAGACATATGTATCGAAAACTGTACGCATACTATCTAACTGTAACCTTCCTAACACATGCGAGGTGTGTCCGAATACACTGTTATTTATAACAGTTTCTGACACGTCACTACAAGCATGATCGGGGCATCAAACGTAACTCCTATAAAAACTATTTGTGGAAACGATGGTAACGAGTTTTTTGAGAAAAAACAAAATAACATATTGTTATTCAATACTTTAATAACTTTAGTGTAATAACCTTAAAACAATTCTTATATCCCGTTAGCCTACTTCTAAAACCTTGTAACTCCAATTCACTTACTCCATAAAATCAGGCTCACTTATTTGTGGGTTTTTTTTTTCTACAAATATTTGGGATATTTCAAAATACAACAGAAATAAATTATCACAATTTTTATTTTCATTGTTTAGAAATATAGTTTAGTGTGTTAAATTCGATTTTATGAACATGCAAGTAGTAAGCCATCTATATTTAATTACTATAATTATATTAGTTATTGTATATTTAACTATAATCATGCCTGATAGAGTCAGCTATAGTTTTCATGTCTTTCGAATACCATATGAGGCCTCGATGTAAAATTTCCATCACACTGGTGAAAACTCTGATACCTATTGAGAAAAACCTTCGACACCCTAAAAACGAAGCATAAAATCTTGGGTAGTATGTTTAAGTAAATACTTAAGTATCAACGTAAACATTTTCAGATACCCAGACGGGAGTGAGTTCAGCGAACACGAACGACCGTCGTGTACAAAAGCGTTTCTTCCAAATCCGAGCGTACAGGCTGGGTGTCAGGAGCACTGTTCCCTTCCGGCGGAAATCGCTCATTAAACTCCGTTAGATTAGCAATTAGGAAGCGGTTTAAAGACAATCAACAGTTGAGCTGGACTCGAGAAGTAAGCAAACAGTCGAACTTTCTCAAATAACTAACTAATCCTGTCGAATAGAATCAATAAACAGAAATTAAACTTTCAACGGCCACTGGTTTATCTGCTAGACCCTTTCCTTTCTCAGATGTCCCTCCCTACTCCTTGATGTAGATGGGATCTGTACTTTACAGACAGCTATCATTGGTAATGGCTAAATTTTCCACCATCCAAATTTACCATTTATATTAAACTAAATTGGTGATTGTGGTTTGGATGATTATCTTGTTCGATTAAAAATGGTTACACTACTCATGTTGTTTCCTTTCACTCGATATATTAAACCTTCATAAGTATTGTTACATTGTAGTAATAAAAAAAGTGTAATTAAATTTGTATCAAGATACATGATACTAACAGGTATAGAGATAATAGACCACTCTGCCATGATTCCATTAAACCCACAATTGCTTCGATGTAAAGTCTTCGAAAATGTCGAATCATTTTTGTCAGGTCATCACGAGGAGGTCTAATTGTCCTAGTCCTGGTGATGAAAAGAGAGAGGGAGAGAGAGAGAGAGAGAGAGAGAGAGAGAGAGAGAGAGAGAGAGAGAGAGAGAGAGAGAGAGAGAGAGAGAGAGAGAGAGAGAGAGAGAGAGAGAGAGAAAGAGAGAGAAAGAGAGAGAGAGAGAGAGAGAGAGAGAGAGAGAGAGAGAGAGAGAGAGAGAGAGAAAGAGAGAGAGAAAGAGAGAGAGAAAGAGAGAGAAAGAGAGAGAGAGCTCTTAATTTTGACCATATGATCGTTTATTTTGGCCCCCACGTCTGCGTCCCCAGTGAGCTGTTGCGGTGTCGTGATCGTGAACTAGTACCGTCTATCTATACTGATGCCAAAGATTTATTGATAAAATAAATAAAAGTAGGCGAGTGTTTTATGGCTCGTAAAGATGGTCTCTCTGTTTAAGATAGTTTCCTGTATCATCATCATTGACTGTTACAACCTTCTTGGCCAACCTTAGGCCAAGGTGGAGGTTTTTGTCAAAATGAATTAACTGGTCAGAAAATGCCAAGATCTCATGATATTGGATTTTTATTAAAATAATAGTCCTGAGCGTCTGTGGCTCTCGCGCTCTTGGTCAGCCTCCACTGGCTAGTATCCGGTGACGCGGCTGACGGAGGAGCGTGGGGGACTTCCCAAGACTCCACTTTCTCTTCGCGGTGGATTTGGGGGGTCTCTGGGCTGTCTGTAAATATTGTATGAATGAGCGAGTGAATGATGAACTGTAAATATGGTATGAATGAGAGCATTTATCTTAATTACTTGTTGCCTTATAAAAGGCAGATTGTAATTTTAGCACAATAAAGGAATTTTAAATAAAAAAAAAAAAAAAAATAAAAAATTAAAATAATCACTCGATATTTACATCAACATTTTATGGTAACTCTTCAAATAGTAAGAATAAATTAAACCTACGCACGGATATTTTGTTTATAGTCATATTGTCTAAATAACTATCTTAAATATTTCCCAAATAACTAGGAAAAAAGCTACTCTTTATATTTCGTCAAAATTACTTCGTTTTGTTTTTTGAGCACACCGATCTCCGGCAATCGCCGCAATTAATTGTAAATATTTAACGTAATACAATATGCGCATACAATTCCAAAGGATGAAACAGCTCCTTAGTTATTATTATTAGCGTTTTATTTTATTAAAAGTGTTTTAAATTCTTCCTTTTTGAAATGAGTTTTTTTTTTTTTTCATTTTCTATAGTGAGATTTTTACGTGTTTTGTTAGGTTGAGACTCTTTAAAGAACAAAACAGTCGGTTCCAAAAAAAAAAGAAGATAATTATTAGCTATTGATACTTCTTGCTATTGGTTAGTGTCAGTTTCACAATCAAAATAAACGAAACGTCAAACAATAAAGGCAAATAAAATAAATGCATTATAGATTTAAAAATGGAAAATAGAAAAAAAAATCTTATAAATTTGCTTCGTATTGACTTTAATAAATATTTACAAAACGTTACGAATATGTCACCGCTGATTTTATATTTTAAAACAAAGGCAGGCAGTTACGAGACGGGTTTAAAACATTTGGCCTGAAATTAGCCATGCGGTGAAAAAGTGACGGGGTCTACTCAACCACGAGAGGGATCAATCTGATTGGGGAGGGGGGATGGAATACGTGCAAGGGCTGAAGACATACGACACCCTAAGGGCTGTGTCAGTACCCCTATCAGGTATATTACTGCCGAGGCTCCGGGTCCCAGCAGCGGTGGTCTGCCAAGGGGTGCTTATCGATTCTGGCGGATTTTAGCATAAGACTCGAGGATGCTGGCTAATTTTATTTTTGAGTTTTAAGTACTCGGAAACCGGCCTTTATTTGGACTTCATTATTTCATTCAGCATATTTACAATTGAATACAACCCTGTAAAATACAGGCAAATTCTACAAATCAGAAGCCCCCACTGAGCGACCATAAATAAAAATACTGCTATGTTCATAACGCATGATTCATCGTTGGTAATAATTTATAATCTTGACTAGGTTATTATTTAGAGATATTAACTTCCTGTTGGCGATATATAATTTGCTTGTTTTGTTTTTTTCGCGCCATAATGAAATTGATTCATAAAAAAATCCATATTACTTTTCAAGATACACCATCCATTGATGCTAATAATTAAAGCAATATTATCAAAAATAATGAAGGGTCATAAATCAATCCACTATTAAAAAATAAATATTTTCCACCACCTCTGATCTCACCGTCGATGTTTATATAGAGGGATGGATTTTTTTTACTGTATGTTTCGAATATGCTAACAATAATATCAATAGATGAAAAATAATGTATAAAAGTTTTCTTACCAGATTTAGTAGGATATTGAATTAAAGTTCTCGAACCATTGATCGATAATATGTGTTGTACTACAACAACAGTTGGTCATTAAAACTTTTTTCACAGCCGTAACGGAGCCCGTTATTGTGTGATTGCATCACAATTGACTAGAGATTTAAACTAAGCTGAGGATCGGTAAAAAAAAAAAACTATATCGAACATCGTTTGAATTCAAACCAAATGATCTCAAGTAATGTAAATTTAAATTGATTATGTTTCTTTTTTTTGTCCTATAACAACATTTGCAACACTCCCCTTGTGCTCCTCGTAACCCAATAGAATTGAGATCTCATGTATTTATCAATGTATGGTTTTGGCCATACTCCACTTGACCAGATCCTGATCGGATACAAGCCCTCACTCAGGTAATCATAGGAGGAGGTGATACGAAAGTTGGCAGTAAATACTTGACGAGGCTGGCGACCAGATACACGTTTGGAGTTAAGCGCTTTCCAAGCTATACGTTCACATTTCTTGGTATGGTATCGAGTCATCTCATTTTATGACCTTGTCTATTGTGGGCCATGCTCTGCGGTTGGTTCACTAGCTAGTTTCTGGTATCTTAATGGCCCTTCACTATCTTAATGTTTCTATTAGTATCTTGAATCTTAGTTTGTCCTGCAGAACCATATATCATGGACAAAATAGGGTACTTTTCTTCTCTTTCTGTAATTCTGTAAGGTCTCTGAAACCTGCAGAGCAATCAGAACCTCTGCATCGAAATTTGTAGCTCCATTCATACCGGAAACGCGTCTTAACGAAAATACGGTCATAGTAAAATTATTGACTAGAGTAATAGCACGATGGAATCGTCTTTGTTCTAAATGTATGAATCTTGATGTCCTTTGTAAAAAAAATCCTATTGATCATTTGATGTGTGCTATTATTTAAGATACGTTCATCATAATATTCTAAGGAGTTAAAACTCTACCTGCATTTAAAATAACACTTTGTGAAAAACACCAATTTTTCAAAGTCTTTACAACCCCTATATAGTATTTATTTTTACATTGGTAAATTCTCCGTGTTTTCAAGGATATTGAGGATTATGCGATATATATATTTGTCACGATCATTGTTTTATTTTCCAAACATCATATACCGGATTGGTACAAACTTTTTTTTTTTAATCGTGGTGAAACCATCCACAATGAAACTAAATAAAACTGTGTTGGTGGAGGTTGTATAGACTTTTCATAAACATGCTCCCAATAATGACACAGTTTTAAGCACCTCTGATAATATTGGATAATGATAAAACTATTAGACAATAACAATATTGTCCTAGAACTAGAAACTATAGGAAAGAACTCTTACCGCGAGGAAGGTCTATCCATTTTTATTGCTTTTCTTTTACGTTTCCGAGGTATTAACTCTTTTAGCTTTTTAATCACTTAAGCTTTTTTCTGCATAAACTATAAACTGAATTTTATTCTGTTTTTAACCGGGTAAAACATGAGTATTTAAAATTGTTGTCATTCTTTCAAGCTTTGACTAGAGCAAGTAAGCTTAAACGTCACTGAAACGTTCTAACGTTACATTTAATCCGCTTAGTTACTGTTACTGTATCATTGACTAAAGCTTTTGTGTAGTGGCAATCTGGAGCGTTGTTCAATGAACGTTGAATGTTTAAGATCGCATTTATGGCCACATTAAACACAGACAGACAGGCCTAAAACGATTGTTCCCAACATGTTTGAGTCAGAGTAGGGCCTCTCCGTTTTATCTAAGAAATTGAAGTTTTTAATATACTATGATACTGAAAGTATTTAGTACAGGTTACTGTAATAAAAAATAAATCCACTTATAATCTAGAAATTAAAGTTTTTGAGAACTGATAATGGAATTTTTTCTTTTCATTCAATGATTGAGTGGACGATTCAGTTTGGATATCAGCTGAGGTTGATGAATGAGATTCCTTAGATTTTCATCAGATTTATTGATGGGCTTTTCGAGATACTATGTAGGTCATTATTATGCCAATTTTAATTAAAAAAATTGAAATAGATATTAATTCTAATTGAATAATATTTGGAACAGTAGACGATTTCCCTGTTGTCTGATATTCGGGCTCGGAAATTAATAAAAATAGTCTACTGAATATTTTTACTCATTATCTTTTTGAATAATACAATCACTTCACATACACATATTTATTTATTTGGTTTCAGGTTTAATACACAGAGCTCAGTGAATTTCAGTTATGGACTGTCTGCAGTTCCATGAGTAACATTCCAGCTGGTCACCTGACCATCAAGAAGAAGGTAAGTGAAGTGAAAATTGACTTTATTTTATTAATTTTAGAGATAGCTGATAAATTATAATTTGGACAACTGTTTAATAATTACAAACATTTAGTCACTATTAGTTTATCTAGTTTTTATTTTTTGTTTCAGGTGAGTGCTGCAAGGAAAATTCAATAAATGGTACGCTGCGTGTTTTTTTTTTGTTTTTAAACATTTCTCCTGATCACAAATATTTACATTTCACATAAATTACAGATCCCACTTTTCTTTATTATTCACAACAATTTTTCGTTTAGGGAATGCAATAAATACAGTATTAATAATAAAAGTCTTCTAAATTTTTTTCGCTCATGAAAAATACATTACTCAATGTAAAGTTATTTTTATTCATTTAAATAATCTAAGTTAATGTTTATAGTGTACGTAAGTTCACTATCTAAATTATTATTTCGTTTTATTCATTCATTAATTCGTATTATATATATATATATTATACATACAGTAATCAATATCAATATATATATATATATATATATATATATATATATACATATATATATATATATATATATATATGTATATATTGATACGTTTTGATTTAATTTGATTTATTTTTAAATTTACTATTTTACCTTAATTTTATTACAGACTGGCCAGATTTACTAATTTTTATTTATTTTTCATATTGTTTCTTCACTTGGTCTGCCAATCGGTCCATATAAATCCAATTATATTACCTCATTCCTTCTTCCGTTCTCATATAAGCCCAATCACCATTAACTAAATGAATTTTTAAGTTTTACATCACTCATTATCTTCATATAACAAGTTGTCTCACGGGCTGACCCAATAAAACAAAAACTCACGCCATCTTGTTTTTCATAACCTCTTCTTTTGTTTTTATCGCCTTCTTGATACACGGGTCAATTAGTGCCTTTTTATTTTAAATTCTTGATAAATGAAATTTACAATATCAAATATCACATCAATATATACGTGTTTAATGGTTGTACTTAAATAAACATCATGCTATTTGGAACAGTATAGGGGAATTGCATGTTGCATGTCGTATATCTTTGGTTTGCCTGGTAATTAATATTTGCATTTAATTTAATCTTCGAAATTGCTTCATACACAAGCATAATATTATTCGTCAATAAGAGTAATATTATAAAATTATTGCTGTTATTAATTATAATTTTTTTTTAATGTTACTTTCATGATAACTTGATGTTAAGTAGAAAATATTATTTTCAGTGATTTTATCATAAAACGAGCTAATTCGTATATTCGTAATAAATTCGTAACAAATTATGAAAAATGGGCAGAATCGATTCATAGCGTTTTATAAAACTGATTAATACAGTTTCAACTACTTACTGGGACTTCAGAGCTGAATAAGAAATATTTCTTGCATGTGGCATGTTATTTTATATTTATATAGTTATTACTGTTTATATTATCTTTATAGTATAATTTTATGTTAATGGTTAAAGACTAGTGAAAGGAATAATTAAAACTGGGTCCGCAACAATTCATAAATACAAAAATCGTTAGTTAAATAGAAGGAATAAAATAAAAGAACTTAGAAGTAATTAAATCGTAACCTCTTTATCAGAATGATGGATTTTTTTTTTTTTTCAGTGCCAAAAACAATTTTTATTAAGATAAAATTACAATCTGCCTTTTATTAGGCAATAAGTAATTGAGATAAATGTTATCATTCGTACCATATTTACAATTCATCATTCACTCGCTCATTCGTACAATATTTACAAACCCCCGAGGCCCCTCAAGTCCACAAGGTTGTCACCTCCCGAAGGAGGAAGCGGAATCTTGGGAAGTCCCCCACGCTCCTACGTCAGCCGCGTCACTGGATAAGAACCAGCGGAGGCTGACCAAGAGCGCGAGAGCCACACACGCTCAGGAAATGATTAGAGAAACTGGCCATTGCCAGGACTCCCACTATCACTTAGTTATAGCAGGTCACGAGGTCACTGCCGTTTTAGTCTCCGATGAGGATTAGAGGGGTGAGTGGTGCACTGCAATGACTGTGCTAGGGAATTAGGGTGGTTGGATAGGTTACCATGGAATTTTATGAACTTGGAAGGGATGAGTTCAAGAATATAGGGTATATTCAGATCATTGTAAAGGGTATTGTTGCTGACGTAATATGGGCCATTTACTATTTTTCTTAGGACTTTTGATTGAAAGAATTGGATGCGCTTGATGGTCGACTTTTTTCCTGTCCCCCATAGCTCTATTCCGTATGTCCAGATTGGCTTAAGTATAACTTTGTAAATAATTAGTTTGTTTTCTATTGAGGGATGGGATGTCCTTCGAAGTAGTCTGTACAGTTGTCCAAAGCGTCTGTTTAGTTTTTGTCTTTTTAGCCTCGTGTGTGGGTTCCATGTCAGTCTTTTGTCGAGATGGAAGCCTAAATACCGTACTGTCTCAGACACAGGGAGAGGAATTGAATTTAAAAAGACTGGCGGACAGAACTTGCGGCAGAGGGTAAAGGTTAACATTTTCCTTCATTGACTTTGATTCGCTATTGGTTGCACCAATACTTGATCTCGTCAAGGTGTTTTTGAAGGTTTTGGGATGCTATATCAGGGTCTGGATGGTATTGATGGATTTAATAATCAAAATAAGAAATACTACTACTGTGTATTTTCGAACTCCTGAGTGATATTCGGGCATCAGGGAGTTCATTAGAACAAACTGAACCTAAAATGTTCAATCTTACCCTAACATATTAAAGTTTAGAATAGAATACCAGGGATAGGATATTTTTTTTTTTATAACGGTGGACCTCAGGCAATATTTCAACGTACACTAACGTAATTTTTGGTAACAGAAAACAATAATAGTTCGGTGCACAACTTGTACCATACAGGTGAAAATCGTGGATGGGACCCGAAGAATGTTACTTCTTCTCTGATAGGAATGAACCACCGCAAAACTAAAATTCCAAGTTAACTTTCAAATTGCTAATCATGGAACAATATATCTATCTGTTACTGGACAGATAAAATGTTATGAGGATTCTTTTCGTGTTTCTTGTATTTGAGCCAAACGTACGAAGTCATGCAATGATGCAGAATCATACTCAACGTATTCTATTATCTGATTCTTCAGGCACTACTATGCACAGCTTTTAGCTGAGGAAAACTTTAAAACAAACTTTAGCTACCACAGATTGCTAAAGTTTTGGCTTTTGACGACTCTCGTGGCATTTGCAGGTGCAGCACAGATGGTTATTTTTGTGCGTTACCGTAGCAGTTCAACGATTCTTTTAGGAACCACCGACTATTTCACCAAAGTCAGGAGCTATTACAGGAGGTGATTTCTATAAGGCATTTATATTAGATAAATTGATACCAAAATTTTATGAAATAAGTCAAAATAGGAAGAATAAATGAAGCGGTTTCAAATTTTGGCGCACAATACTTTTTAAGGTTGAATGGTTATAGAACCTTCGTATAGCTTGTACATAAAGCGTACAGGTTCAGTTTGTGCCGTATAAGTTTGTTTCATGCTAAATCGTGTAACACACCCATTCAGTTTTTCAAAAGAACCCGTGGAGTTTCCCCGGTGGAGTATCATTCGATTGATAAATTAAATTATAATTGTGAATGGCTGGCGGGTAAAAGATTAATGGCCTGCTCCGACGTACTGAGATCAGGGCCCTTGTGTAAGTCGGTCTTGGCTGGAGATGGATGGCCTGTGTCGATGCTTGTGCCGCAGCACCCTCCACCCTCCTACAAATACTTTTTTCGATCTGTTTCCACTCCGGCAACAATAACTAATAGATCCGAGGATAAGGGACTATTTTTTTTTGTTATAAAACATTAATTTATAGAACGGGTTAGTATATTTTAATTATAATAGTGGCCACCTGAATGGTTGGTTTTAGTCCCATGATATGAAACTCTTAGGTTTTAGAATGAGTCTTCGGTTCATCTTTAGATCGTGTCAGATAGGCACTGGGTGCGAGTGTTATGAATCACCAGCTCTCTGTGTTCAGGGGGCTTCGCTTTTTGTAGTCTTTGTAATGAAGGTTTTTTAATGAATGTACATTGGTTATAGCTTCAGGTAGCTGTTTATCCACCTCGTGGTCAAGGTGTCCTCTACAAACAATAAGTAATACATCCATTCATTCTAAATATTATATAATAAAAGTGGAGGCATTGGTGTTGGACAGGTATAGCCCGGCATTCCACAGAGGGACCGTAGAGATCTCCTAAGACAAATTTCCT
The DNA here is from genome assembly GCA_930367205.1 of Acanthosoma haemorrhoidale. Lineage (NCBI taxonomy): Eukaryota > Metazoa > Arthropoda > Insecta > Hemiptera > Acanthosomatidae > Acanthosoma > Acanthosoma haemorrhoidale. The sequence goes on along the minus strand of OV884009.1, from coordinate 81,942,198 downwards.
AAGAGCTGTGCACCTACAGCAGCCCCTAAGTATGAAACAGGCGTGTAAGATAATTGTATGTAACGTGCGTTAATTATTACAAGGAATCAGACAGACAAAATGCATCATGTATTGTATGTTTCTTTGAAGAAGTTTACTTTACTGCAACCTGAGCCATCTACTTGGCTAGCATCATCCACGTGTACGAATATCTACAGGCATCATCATAACTTCACCTCAGGAATCATTTATTTTACTGGATAGTTGTATTGCATAGAGTCGATTAGTTTAAAAATAAACTATCACTATTGTTCCAAGGACGGTTGAGTGTTAATAAAATAAGTTAAGATACTTATTATATTATTTCTTTCAGGTAAATATATAAATCTACACTCACAAATAAAATTTAATTTATATCAGAGAAATCTGTGACTATTGTGATAAAAAAGAATTGTGTGATATGAAAGCTATTCAGGGAAAATGGTACAGATTCATTAATGTATCTGTACAGCTAAGTAGCTGTTCACAGCTACTTAGTAGGTAGAAATCCACTTTGAAATTAAATGCAGAGAAGAGGTAAGAAGTTTGTTTAGTTAGGGGGTACAAACTACCCCTACACCTGAAAGGGGAAATGGAGTTGGAGCAAGTAATTTTGACTGAAAGTAGTGAAGGCCCATATGTACTAGGATATTTAGGTGTTTAAAACTGGGCTCTGCCTGCTAATAAACAAGGGGAAAACGTGATCAATACAATTTTAAATAAACCGAGATAGAACATTTTAATGATATGTGCAGGAGTGGTTGACTAAAAATTTGAGTGTAAAGTAAGTAGTTATTTTTTTAATTTAATTTTTTAAAGAATAATAGGTTTAGAAAAAGGTTATAGTGACAAAATATATACATAGTAATCTAATACAATATAAAATTTTAAGTATTACTTTATAGCCTGTAAATATGGTATGAATGAGATCATTTATCTGTATTATTATTGCCTTATAAAAGGCAGATTGTAATTATTGCACAATAAAGAACTAAGAACATTGAACTTTATAGCATTTACTTTTTAGCAGCACGATACACCGTAGACATATGTTTTTACATAGCCCTATTTTCTTATAAGATTAAATGCATGTTAAATGTTTAAATATGTCTATTATATATTATTTTTTGTTGTTCTATTTTTATCATTATTTAAAATGCACTTCCACTGTTTTTCCACTTATTTATTTTAATTGTAATGTTAACAGTCATGAAACTGCAAATGAATCAATTATTTATCGTAACATATTTTTTAAAATTTAAGTTATATCATCTCAATAATATAAATGTACTATGATTTTTACGTTATAAATTGATGTGTTATATTATTTCCACTTTTAAAAGGATGAGTCCAGCAGGTGGTGCACTTATTATATATAAATATACCCGTAATTTAGCTTATGTAAGGCGTTTATAAGCGGCTGCAGTAGAGATGTTTATTACTTTCAATTTAGCAGATGAAGGCTAATCTATTGCACGGACAGGAGGTCATTAAATTAACAGCCCCTAGAGCTACTTTAATGAAATAGCCTTGTATTATTATTTACTGTATCTGATAAAATGTATTAGTAATTTACTTATGTTCCCCCTCAACGCTAACAAACTTCGTATGGTGTGTAATATCCATAGAGCTGTTAAAATAGAAAATGATTTACGACTTAATTTTTATTATTTATGAAGTATGAGGAGGGGTTGATACCACGTGACAAATTATTAAAGTAAACTTATAACTAAAGACAAAATAAAATATAAGATAGAAGAAATGAATATAAATAATCATGAAGATTAAAAGTTAATGAATAATCTGTAATTTATCATTGATAATAAAACAACTGCACAATAGTTGTTATTCCCAAAGGGAAGCTCCACGTTCAAACAGGTGCGGTCAATCGTATTTCCCCTCTAAGAGTGCATGTTCTACAACAGTGGCAGTAAAAGTAATTTAATTGGACCTGAAATTTGAAAGAATAATTTGAATTATGCTGGCTATATTTTCGTTAAAATTCAATAGTGGTAATTCGGAAAACCAAATAAGTCAATGCAAATAAACTATTTATGAATTATTATATTTTAAACAACTTTATTAGGATAAAATTACAATCTGCCTTAATACTTAATAGGCATTAATTAATTAAGATAAATGTTCTAATTCATACCATATTTACAATTCATCATTCACTCGAACATTCATGCAATATTCACAAACAGCCCAGGGGCCTCCCAAGTCCACATTGTTGTTACCTCCCTCCCATGCGAAAGAGGAAGCGGAGTCTTGGGAAGTCCCCTACGCTCCTCCGTCAGCCAAGTCACCGGATACGAGCCAATGGAGGCTGATGAAGAGCGCGAGAGCCACATACGATCAGGACATGATTGGAGAAACTGGACATTGCCAGGACTCCCACTGTCACGCATTTATAACGGGTCACGAGGCCACAGCTGTTTCAGTCTCCAAGGAGGATTGTAGGGATGAGTGGAGCAGTGCAATGACTGTGCTACAGAATTAGGGTGGTTTCACAGGTTAATTCGGAAGGGATGAGTTAAGAATGTAGGATATATAAAGATCGTTATGAAGTGTTTTGTTTCTGACATAATAAGGGGGATGTACCATTGTTCTCAGGACTTTTGGTTAAAAGGATTTTCGACTTTTTTGCTGTCCCCAATAGCTCTATTCCGTATGTCCAGATTGGCTTAGGTATAACTTTGTAGATTAGTAATTTATTTTCTATTGAGAGATGGGATGTCCTTTGAAGTAGTCTGTACAGTTGGCCAATTCTTGTCTTAGTTCTTGTCTTTTTAGCCTCGGATGTGGGTTCCAGGTTAGTCGTTTTGTCGAGATGGAAGTACCGTACTGTCTTAGATACAGGAAGTAGAATGGAATTAAAATAAACTAGTGGACAAGACTTGGAACAGAGGGTAAAGGTAATGTGGGAACATTTTGATTCAATAACTTTGATCCACCATTGGCTGCACCAATACTCGATTCCATCAAGGTGTTTTTGAAGGTTATGGGATGCTATATTGGGGTCAGAGCGGGATGACAAGGCTGCAGTGCCAAGAAGCTATTGGGGGTAGAGGGGACATCAGCGGTGTATTGGTTATAGAGGATGGGACCCAGGACACTGCCCTGTGGAACTCCTGCTTTTATGGGATAGTAGTTAGAATATTCTAAACCAAAGTGGACTTGGAAGAAGCGGTTTGAAAGGTAGGACTGTAGGATTAGGAAAAGGGTCTGTGGTAAATATGTTTTGAGCTTGTAAAGCAAACCTGCGTGCCAAACGCTGTCAAAAGCTTGAGATATGTCCAGAAAAGCAGCAGTGCAATACTGTTTGGATTCAAGGGCTGAGGAAATGTGATCAACAACGCGAAGGCCTTGTTGAGTAGTGGAATGTTGTTGACAGGACCCAAATTGGTGTATAGGAAAAAGGTTTTTGGAAACAACTATTGAAAGTAGACGTTTTAATAGGAGTTTCTCAAATATTTTTGAGAGGATAGGGAGTAGGCTAATTGGACGGTAAGATGAGGCCTCATTGGGTGGTTTTCCGGGTTTGGCGAATATGACAATAATGGAATGTTTCCAGAGGAGAGAAAAGTGCGTCGTTCGGATTATGCAATTATATATGTAGGTTAGGAAGGTTATGGCTTTTGGAGGAAGTTGTTTGAGAGTTTGAGGAGTAAGGAGATCATATCCAGGGGATTTTCGGTAAGGTAAGTTTTTCAGAAGGTATTTAACCTCATAGGGGTTAACGGCTTTTGGTGGCAGTGAGAGAGGGATAGGTGAAGTGAGGAAATCATCAACAGTTGTGCTGTGAGTATCGTTTTGATTAGAAAGGTGAGGCGTGAAAGTATGGGTAAGATGCAATGCAAATTCCTCCGACCTATCCCCATCCAAAGCCGCCCAGGACCCATCATCATTCAACGTCTTGGTTTTCGCTTAACACTTAACAGGCAATGGTGTCGGAGTTGGCCCTAGAGATCTTGATCTTCTTTGTTTATTTTGCGACATTATTGCTGATAAAATCGCATTTTATCATATTATACATATTTATTAATATTTTAATTAATTTTAATACTAATAAAAAATAGGTTGCGGTGGGGGGATTCGAGCTCCGACTGCCCGGCCAGAGGCACCGAACGTGGCTCTCAGCTACGCGAGCCGTCTAGCCTACTTACGTAGTCTATTGCTTGATATTATCTGTAATCCGGCAGAGGGAAGTGCTTCGGTCGTCTAATATGGCCGACTTCTCGGTTTGATATCGCCTACGTTTTTTTTTTTTAAAGAAATAAAGTTTACAGTTGGTGTAAACAATTCCAGGCGTTACTATGGAAGTGATATACGTGCAGTTTGTGCAAACTAGCAAAAAAAAGTGCTTTTTAATTTAAAACAAAAACCCGGGAAGGCTGTTGATGTTCGGGTCGAATAGTATATATATTGTCCGAGGGCGCTACAATCCATTGTGTCCAATTCACAAAAGAACTTGATATATTTGCCGTCGGAATGTTACACCCCTCGTTAGAGGCTCGACTGGAATTGATAGCGCCTGCTCAAAGGCTCTTTCTTCAGAGGGAAGTTTACAGAACAGTTGGCTGTTTGGAAGTTGCCTACAGACTATCTTATCCACTTAAGAAGTGGCGTAGCTCCTCCGGGAGTCCCTTGTACAGTTTCACGGTCGCTCCTTCCTGGCCGGCAATAAAGGAACTCTCCCTTTGCTCAAAGGGATTTCGCTTTATTTGTCATTTCTCTACGGGTTAATCACGACGGCAGTTCAAGGGCTGGGATATGGCCACCCCTGATCTCACAGAGTCACATAACGTAAGTAATTAAATTTAAAGTTTTTAACAGTCACGAGGGAAAGTTTTAAATTACTTTGACAACTTGTGCCCCTGTGTCCTTTGAGACATAGCCTAGTTGAGATTAACAGATTCTCTGGATGAAAGAAGTTCTATCAAAAACAAAAGGATAAGCGTGTTAAAAACACGAATTCCCAGAGTTCTTCACTGGGCCCAATTGATAAAGTAGTGATTTTCAAGGCGTTCAAGTTCTACGTAAGTTCAAGTTTGGCACGTGATGTTCCTCAGCGTCCAACAATGAAGCATAACTTATCTAGCAGTTAGGGAGGGAAATTTTCAGTAGGAGCTTTTTTTAACGTCGTAAACAATTTCATTACCTATCTGTCAATAGAAACCGTCGTCAGTGGTTGTAATCCAACAGAATGGGAGGATATTATTACACATGACATGTGGCGTTTAATTGCTTAATGCGGATACAAATTTTGATCAGTTGAAGTTATCTAAAAGTACATATATTTTGTGAATAAATTATTGAAATTTATCTTTTTTAAAAATTCATGTTAATGAAACAAACTGTATAAAAATAGGAAACGTGTTAATTAGTAATTATTTTATAAGATTTCGTGGAGTTGCGATTATTTATTTAGCATCAGTGTAGCATCTAATTGACCAGTCTTGCAAAATATCATTCGTTATGGATATATTTTTCAAATCTTCCTAATGTCAAATGAGGCCTTCTTATAAAATTTCATGTGCCAGGAACTAACGAGTACCTGAAAATATTAACAGGCTGGTGGTCAGGTGGCAAACGGGGTTTTTAGCTAAATAACCCCTAAAATGTTTGGATAAAAAAAAAATTAGGCCGGGGTCTAAACCATCCGGTTTCAGCTGGCATAATATTATTGTCGGGGGAGTTAGGGGTAGGCAGTAGTAGGTGGGTGCTTGTACGATTTAGATGTCTGAGGCTACCCCGAGCCAAGGATCCATTTGCATACTGCTTCGATTAGAATTCAGCATAAATCACCTGTCCTTTGGGGGAGCTAAACACATACATGTGCAAAACCCATTCAAAAAGCGACACTTATCTGCCGCAGTTGTGATCTTTGTGGGTTGTCCAAATTTGAACCAGAGGAAAATTAATATGTTTCAGCACTTTTTCACCATCTTAGTCGATATAATTTTGTAATTCGCAGGTTTACATTAGATTACAAATTGTCACTTACATTTTAATAATTGGATGAAACGTAATTTTATTCCTCAGTGGGGATATCTAGTTACATTTTTACCCTGCACGTCACATTTGTACAATATTTTGTTTTCCTGAGATAAAATTTCAGCTTCTTGCTTCTTCCTCATCCATTCTCAATTTGACTACGGCTGTGTTGTTTAGAACGGTCATTCTCGGGACATATGTCTTCGAGAACTCCAAAGACTGACGCATTTCGCATCGATATAAAATGGCTATTCCCCTCCACCAGACGGCAATACAGCCTCGTTCCTTCCTCTTTATTCCTCCTTATTCACTAAAAACCTATTATACATACATAACCTCCTTTAACTCACATTATACATCTATCCCACAAGACAACATATTATCTCTCAAGAACTTATCTAACCTCTGACCCCCCCCCCCCAAAGTTTAGGTGGAGGTACTGAGTTTTTAGTACCGACAAGGAAGGAGCGACAGAAAGAACAGATCCCCTGTTTCCATCCATCATTCTTTTCCCCTCTCAATCTTTAATTCCCGTCTTTATCAACTTCTCCTTTCCACTCCATTCTCTACTGTCTAACCACTTTAAGAACTATTAAAATATCAACAAGTTTCTGCCTTATTTACCTTATATTATTTAATTAGCTTTCATTTATCGTTCGTAAGATGCTTGGCAAGTTTTAGTAAGAAGATGCACACCAACCACATTGAGGCATCAAGCCAGGGATGATTCTTTGCTTTGCCGGAGCGCCAATAAAGACTCACTTCATCACTGGAATGCGTAAGCCCGCCAGAACGCGGAAGCCACGTGGCGAGAAAAGGCCTGAGGTATATTTCAGAACCTACATGCAACATGGCCACACGATTCGCATAACATGATCTATAACACAAGAATAGCTATAATGCCTGTATAATTTTGCTATATAAACTCTAACTTTTGTGGGACCAGTACCGAAACAATTTTAAAGCCGTCTTCACGTCAAAAAACACTCTATAAACAAATGCTGGTGGGGAAGAAATGAATTTATCACAATGAATATAAAGCTCAAACTTATGTTGTTCACAAAGGAAGTTATTTTGCTACTATTTCGAATAAGCTAAGGCTTCATGAATAATTTAGCGTTTTCATCAGGATTTTATAATGTTCCGACAATTTCAATTCATACTGCTATAGATAACGGTATACTACGGACTATGAAATTTAGTAGAAAAACCAACAACAGTTTATTTACATTTTGTATAATTTTCTAAACTAACACTATCGGATCAATATTTATAAAATGTGACGTGATGGATTTAAAAAAAAAATACCTCAATTTTTTTTTTTTTGTTAATTTAAAAAACAACTTTATTATGATAAAATTACAATCGGCCTGATTGGACTATAAGTAATTGTGATAAATGATCTCATTCATACCATTACCTCAAATTATAAAAGACACATTTGAGTCCAATGGCTAAAGCTGTGTAAACTACTGTAGTCTCACCGCCCAATACCACTTAGTAGTATTAATTAAATGTCACCCCAACATCTGGTGAATGAGGGAGGTAATACGGCATGTAGCCTTAATTATAAATGGTGCAATTAACTCACGCCAGTAGTGACAACTTGATAATATTGCTTGTACATCTAGTGATTTTTTTTTGGTTAAGTACATTGTTTTACTAACATAACTAATAACAATAATAAATAAACAGGTTTTTTTAATCGTAAATGCTTTAAATTTTATATACCATTCAATTCTAAATTCGGCTAAAACATGGACAACCACTTGATAACGTTATTTCGCTTTATGCTTTCTTTGTTCCGTTTATATATGATTTATTCTGCGATTACTGTAACAGGGTTAAAATAAACAAAAGAACAAAAACCGTGTACCGAGTAATTAGTGAATAATTTACTGTACTCAATTTTTTTTAATGAAAATAGACATAATAAATAAATGCATTAGTGTCAAAGCAAATTTATTCCATTAAACGGTCGTTGTTATTGTAAAAAGAAGAAATGCTGTTTTGTCAATAGAGACAACCGAAAATAAAAAACCTTTTTTTTTTAATAAAAGCTGAAAACTGCAACAGTGAACTTTAAAACTCCATTGCGGTCAACCGTAATTAAATAATAAGGAAAAAAACCCAATATAATAAGGATTATAAGTACCAATACTTTGTATTAATTAACTATAAAGCAAGTATGTAATAACAATAAGTGCCCTTGTGAACTTAGTGGAGCAGTTAATAACTGAAGATTCTTATATAGAGAGTTTTAATAATTTTGAGGACCACTACGTTGTTGGTAAATAGGATAGGATAGGACCTCCGAGTTTAAAACAAATGTTAGGATTGTGAGGAAATCAAACAACCAACGCAATAGTACGAAAACGCGTTTTGAAAAGATTAAAAATGGATTGAGATAAAATAGAAATCTTGCAGCGCTAGTTGTTTTGTTAGTTTTTAGGACTCAGATTACTACGGGACGTGCCGGACTTGAGATCCCATAAAATTTTAAATTACATTAAAACGTGAAGGAATCACACCATGGCTTGTTTCGTCGTTTTACTCTAATCCTATTTGTAATAGCTAACAATTCTGTAATAAGATAATAATTAAAATAGTTTTAAAAACAATGGTCCACTGTTGAAAAAATATATAATTTAGTGTTCATTTAATATAGCATGTAGATAAAGGAATATTATACGTAAAAATACTTCTATATCTTCAGTATTTTTCAAATTCTTCGTCGATACAGACAAACACTCTTTTCCTGAACATAAATTTTTGACAAAACCTCACGCCGCATTTAAAAACAATAGAAATGCTGTACACACGGGAAATATGTCCATTTTATTACCACATTGTTGTTAGCAATGCAAAAATCTCTATAAGTATAAGGAATAGTGTTTTTTATCAAACGTAATTGACGTAAAATCGAATACAATGAAAATAAAGCGGAGATAGGATATTCTCCGCTCCAAATTACACCCCTTTCAAAATAATTAGTGGCTAGGGTTATAATTTAATATTGTAATGGGCCACGTTCTTCAAATAACCTATATGATCCCAATCATGAAACCACTAATTTATTAATAAAAAGTCATGCCGACATTTCCCCCCCATTATAAAGTTCTCATTTGTTTTCTAATTCACTTTGATTTTTTTTTTTTCAATCACAATGAAATCAGTTTTGTTTTTGAATTTCATAAATATATACTATCATATAAAATCGATATATACATGTTTTAAGGGATGTATAATATCACGGGACAATATATATTTGGATGTTTCCAAGCTTTCTTAAAAAAATACTAATGAAATGGCCAGGAATGTTTTATATTATTTTCTGAAACATTTTTTTTTCATTGAAATAACCTTTTTAACAAATATATATCCATAGTATTCATAGGCACCATTTATCCAACAAACGTATAACTTTATAATCACTAATAACTTGAATATATACAACCAAAGAGCAGCTCAATAAACGAGAGCATTGTTATGTGTCCAGACCATCGTGCACAAATATTATTTATTAAAATAACTGTAATAACCGTCCATAACAACAATTTATCCAGCAAACTTTATATAGTTGTAGAGACCACTACTGTAGATTATTCATGCACACAGAGAGACGATTGTACCATGATGATAGTAGAGCCTCACCCATATGTCTAATCAATAAAACCATTCAAGTAGCTATTAAGTATTTACTGCATTAACCTTGTTTATGTTGATAGAAGCCCACATCGTTGAAGTTGAATGACTAAAGTGTTTTCATTAAAATACGATTATACCAACAGATTACACGTTCGATAAATAAAATAAATTAAAAAAAAATGAAAGATGCAAGCCTAACTATTTTAATTTAGTACAATTTAACTAATTACTAAAACTTAACAACTAGAATATGCTGAAAAATCTTTATTATGTATATATATATATATCATCACTCACAAATTCGTTCACACCATCTTAAAATTTATGCGTATTGATAATTTATATCATGAACTAAGACTAGGAGAAAAATAATGCCTGGTTTTTTTCAAAATGTTCAATAGCCAAAATATTATAAAAACATGTAAAAATATTAATCTCTATTTATACATTATTTATTAAAAGAATTATCCAATTTATTCGTCTGAATAGTTTATGTATGTTGTATGTTGAAGCATATTAATTATTCCCTTTCATTTGCCACTAAGAAAACGACATACCTTATGAAAAAGATAATGAATAAATATAGGCTTTGTAGTTAAAACTGACCACAAATGAGCAATAAAATCTTCAGTCACAAAACTGTTCACATGAACAGATTCATATGGTTCACACAGACAATTGTGTATGACAATCACATGGTTTAAAGAGATAATCACATGAAGGGGACTGTTTTCAAAATTTTGTTCACTAATAGGTTAATAAACCTGTCCATGTTTGTTGTATGGAGTGATTATTAAATAGTACTTTTTTGGCAATGTAAACATTTAGTATATTTTTATTGGTGTAATCGAATTGTTTAGTCACTATTTCTATCAATATCAATATATATACATACATAAAATTTAAAATATTCAATTTACATACCGGGATGGATGTGCTGCTGGTTGTTGCTACGGCGGAGTTCTGAAAACAGATAAAATTAAAATTTTAATTTAAAAAAATGTATTCAATTAATTCGTACTTTTATTACTTGCCAAACGGTAGGTTTTTTTAATAGATTAATAATTAAGAGGTGTAAGCATTACACTAATAACTATGCTACGAGCCAGATTCTAACCATGTTTTTGGTTCTATAGCTAATATTTTAATAACTGAAGAAAACCTCAATAAAGGAGTGCATTTTATGTATCCGTGTCCAGGTTATCATTTTGATTTTTTACCTCATTATTAGTGTATGAACTATAGCCTCTGATGCAAAAAATGTTACAAAAAATCCATGATTTAAATATTTTTTGGGGGTATTTCTCAATGATTGTTCCCCCCGTCAGTTAGAATTGTTCACCTTATATAACACACCTCATCCACTCCTAACTTTTAAATTGCTTATTTTACGTTCCAATCAACAACATCCGCTCAACAACTCATCTTCTTAAAACTCTTGTCTATTTCTTACCCTTCCTAATCTATACGTCCCATTACACCCCAAAGTCGAAAGATTGTTATACGCAGACAACACAGCGATCTACACAGAAGCATTCGTAATAGACACAATAACCAAAAAGCTAGAGAGACGAAATGAATAACATACCAAGTTCAATAAATGGAAAATCAAACAAAACCCACTTAAAACAGAGGCAATATTATTAACCAAACCTGGAACAATATCAACCCACCATTTACCCTTGAACAATTCAAACAACCCTTGAACCATTCCATCCACTACTTAGGAGTAAACCTTAACCGTTCCCTCACTTTCATAAACCAGGTAATTCAACATCACTAAAAACCTCATCAGTAAAACTCTACTTGCGAAAAAATCGGCTGACCCATGAAAACAAATTAATACTACATGAAACAGCTATCAGTCCCAAAATGACATGCTGCACCGGTTTCGAGTTACACTTGTACTTCAAAAATACAGTAAATTGGAAGTTGTACAAAACATGTGAATGCGCATAATTAACAACTGCCCTGAAAACAAGATAACCAACCGCCATGTTAACAGACCTACAATTACCCACAACCCCAGAGAATGTACACAGCCAGACAGAGAATTTCTTTTTTCTAACTTACAAAACCCGTAAATAAATGAAATAGACAACTACAGTAAGCATTCCCTCAAAAGATACATCCACAACACACACAAAATATATATTAAATGTATGTCTACTTCGCTTAGTTTTATTTAGTATTATTATTATTTTATTATTAATTTTGTTCTATTATATAGGTTTTTCTTAGTTTTCCCCAGCTGGTAGATTTTCATTATGTACTGCGAACAATATTGCAGTGTACATAGTACAGTATTAATAGCCGAAGCATTATTAATTTTAATTTTTGCTTCTGATTAAGATTGTAAGATATTTACTAAACATTATTAATATAAAAAAATAATACACAAATTACATTCAATAGAAATTAAACACTAAAATATTACATACATATGAAAAACTCCAGAGTCTGTTACATTAAATGGAGAAATGGCATAAATTATAGATGTAATACTTGGACAGTAATAAATTAAGATGATATTTAAGAAAATAAAAGAGGCCCCAAGTTTATCGCTTTGCGTGACTTAAAGACCACTACAGTCTTAGTTCGCGGTCCTATATCTTCAGCTTGGCTATTTACTGCACCAGACAGTAGCGCTTTTGTATTCGGCCAGTGGATCATTTTTATTTCCAGGTAACGTACCGTAACAGAAAAATCATTACACATACAATTTAGAAGGCCTATCACCCGTTTCTAAAAAACAAAATTAATATGAAAACGCAGGTAGGGAAAAATTTATCAGATTTGAATTATTTCATTATCAAAATATTTAATTGTTAATTTTTTTATTTTTAGCTGTATAAATATCTATTTGAAACTGTTATCATAAAGTAAGTTTAAGTTTGTTTTTTTTGTTAAATTTACTACCTATGTGTATATTGCGTTGTAAACATACATACGGTCTCAATGGCCAAATCATGTATTCATTTTAATTGTTGCTTCTGATTAATATTGTAAGATATTAAAATAATAAACAATTGTAATATAAAAACAAATAGATAAATAATATTCAATAGAAATGAGACACTAAAATATTACTCCCAATCCAGTTACATTAATTAGAGAAATGGGTAACCCCCATAACAGGAAATCATTAAATTTTGTGGTGTTACAAATAAATGCTTGTCCCCTTCAATAAGAGCGCCTCAGATGACGTGCCGTATATCTGTTCTTTGGGTATATCTAGGTCTTTGTAATCCTCTTTAAGCTAGATACTTATAATTTATGCGAAGCTCTCATTTAACTATATCTATTTCCATATAAAATTCTTTTTATTATTTATTAGTAACTTGGTATTAAAAAAATGTTTGAGCAGGTTATCAAATTTAAAATCTTGACGTATTAATATTCAATAAGCAATATGTGTTTAGATTTTTCAAACTGCAACGAAAAACGTGTTTTCAACTTAAAATCAACCTGCGTTATTTGATGAACCGACAATGCTATAAAAATAAAATCAACTCAATGAAAAATACTGGTCGTTATATAATAACTTAGTAATTATTTTATATATATATTAGTTTATATAAGAATACACTGTTTCCTATGGTAATGAGTACTTTATCAATGCTCTTGTCATCTTGATCAATAGCATGTACCGTGTGTTGGGAATTTTAAAACAGTTAATAAAATTGTATTCACAGCTATAACGACACCCTTAATTGTGTAATGCCTCACTCTTCACTTGGGTTTTTGTCTGTGTTAATGGATTAAATCTCATTTTTAATTTCTCGGAACCGAGGTTGATGATCTAAATGAAATGAATGTTTCACTGTCTGCAAAAGTACATTATCATTATTTCTTAAATTGCCCAGCTTTTCGGGGAAGAGTATAAAAGAGGGAAGAACAGATTTTCCCACTAGACTTGACAAGAACAGAAGTGCTGACTAGGCGATGCCACGCTAGAGCGCACGCCCCGTGTTGAGGCTGTTTGGAAGCATCGATATAAAGATCTAGAAGTCTTTTTCAGGCTGGACACATTCTCGCTTAAGAACTTCGCCACCCCCCCCCCTTCAACATTGCTAGTATAAAGAAAATTATTCGGACTTCGTGAACCAAAGTTAAAGTTCCCAACTCATTTACATAATAAGGCACCATTGCAAGTGTTAGGATTTTTTTTTTAAAATTATATCCTTCGTTCTTAAGGGACCCAGATTTAAAGATAAGTAAATGAGTCTTGAATGTTTTCCCCAGTTATACATAAAAATAAATGATCCCAGAAGCATAAAAATATATATGATAAGATTCCTGCCAACCCTGAAAGTAAAAGCGGTTTTTCCAAACTCAAGATCTTATATATCTCCAGGATATATAAATTGATAATTTGGGTATGGGAGTCGCTGATGAAATTCGTGTGTTCAAAAATTTTCGATCTCGATTGCTTTGGAACAATATTTTAATTATTTACAACCCTTTACTTATGAAAAGACACTGTTTTGCGAAGAAAATACCGCACAACAAGATTAATTAATGTCCCAACGATCAAGTCAGTTACAAAAACGGTCGACTTAAGCTCCGTCCGGCCCACCCCGGCACTTCAGTCGATGCCTTTCAGACTTGGAGTGAAGAAGTGACGGTTCTCGCCCGGATCTGAAATTTCCTATTTTTTTCGGCTCATTGCCATATTCATGACCCCAGGGACTTTCATCACTCTACCAGGTGCAGGGCCTCTTATGGAGGAACTTCTTATGCAATGTTACTAACCTAAAACTACTTTCAGCGAGTAAAATTACTCTTATTTGATTACGTCTTAAAGAAGAGTGTGAAACATAAAGACAATATTTTGGTAATTTAAAAAGATTATTTATGCAGTTGTGTCAAATGATTATTATTTATTCTTTAGGAAGAATTTTTCATATAATCGAGTCTTTTAGATTATGATTATTATTGCTGATTATGTTTTTAGTATTATAACTATAGCATAAAGATATTTATTTCATTATTTTTGTTCTATTTAATGTCCTTATAACTATTTTATGAAGATATATTTTTAATTTTTATTTTTTTCCATTCTCTCCATAGTTGCGGTTTTATCCGAAATTAATCGAAATAATAGGAGGTAGTATGTTTATTATAGTATATTTATTAGTATATGTAACATGGGGACGACGCATGGCTTTTAAATTTCATGGCAGAAGATTCACCATACACTTATGAAAGTAGGGCCTCTTACTTCGGGCATGATATTAGTTACACCAAAATAGTGATGCCACTTTCCTTTGGAACAAATAGTCATTAGAATTTAGTGACAGAAATCGAAAAAGGTGTATCGAAACTAACCGTTTTCAAGATCAAAAAGTTGTTGTTTAATAGACGTAAACATAATTAAAAACGCAGAACATGAAGGATTATTGCAAACTCTTCCTTAACCAAAAACCATTATACTTATTCTCTATATTTAACACTAAATAGGACGATTTATGTTCGTTCGACATATTCGATTTACACCATATTATCAATTCTTGAAGAATAAGTGTCTCTTATGTATACAAATATACATTGTTAGTTATTTCTTTTCTTATTTCATTATATTTTTAAATTGTATTTCTCTGTACATTGTTGCGGCTGCTACTGTACATCGTTCCAGTACAGACCTTATTATATCGGATTTCACACTTTCTAGAAGCACTCCGGTAATATTTGCCTACCCGGAGTATTAGTTGATCTTCTTTAAAGGAAATCCTTTGCCATCAGCCATGTTATAACAGTAATGTCGTGGTGTATAAGACTTTAGTCAAAGAAATTGCTAGTACGGATACAAAAGCAATATTAGCCAGCTTATCTTGTCAGTAAACCAACTCATATGGTGCCTAATACGTCGGCTCGAATTAGCTGACTGCCTCAAGTCAACATAGTTTACCCAGTTGTTCACCAACTCCGGCCCTGAATGTCTTATTGCTTAGAGGGCCTTGGAAGTTCGATTAGGGGGACTGGGAGATGGGGGCGGGCAAGATTACCAACTGGCAACTGGAGGATCTGCCTAGGTCCCAACCGTGCCAATAATTATCGTGTATTGTATAATTGTTCCAAATCCGAGATAAAGGCTTTAATTTGAAACATACGCAAGGAACCGTAATTAGTCTCTGTATGTCCATTATTGTCGTCAGTAATGCCTGTCTCATGTTCTAGGAAAGTGGTAGGAACTACATTGAAAAATGCTGATTAGTTTTATTTAGAACGCAAAGGACTGGGAAAAAAATCAAACATGAAAATGTATATTAAATTAATTTCCTTGGACTTTTCCCTTAAGAGAAAAAAAATATTTAACGTTAAGCGGGTTCTTTAACAGCGTATCTTACCACTAAAATTTAAAATTTACAAATGAAATAAGAAAATATGTAATAAAAATATACATATTCAAGTTGCCTGTAAAATAAAAATAAAATATCAACACACATACGTACTCTAATTCCCAATCGGGTATTCACACATACATTTATGCTGGTTGTTGGGCAAGAAAGAGTTTGTAGGGGAAGGTATCAAGGAAGTATTTGCTGCGATTTGACGGCCTTCCCATTCGGCCTACGATTTAATTTCTCGGTCATACAATCTGAATGTCACTTTTCCTTCCGAGGCCATGCAGTCTGATCTGGAGACAACTCAATGAGACCTCTTATATTCTTTCAATCCTTTGGTTGACTTAGTACCAGTACACTCTCCGTCTTTATCAAGCATGCAGATCTTAAGTCACCATACCCCACCTTCTTGGTTGGTTAACTCAGGAAATTAAAGATTTAATGAGGCGTCGGGAGTGCAGTGAAGAGAATATTTAACCGCACAAGGCATATCAAAGATGACCCCCTCTTTAAAACCCTTTGTAACCTTACTCAGTCTAAAATCCACCTTGCTTAATCGAAATTCTTTAACGAGTCGTTATCTTCTGCAACGGGACCTCCTCCGCTAACTTTCTCTCATTAAACCAAACACCTCTCCGGTTCGCCATATTTCTCCTGATGACCTCAACTCACTGTCCATCCCAACAGCATCATCAAAAATCCTTCCCTCTAGTCCAATCAACACTACTTGTAATTTCCAGACAGAAAACTTATTTTTCTCATCCATCTCTCCTTTCGGTCTCATTTTATCAATTATGAAATTAAGAAAGAATTTGGAGAAATTCCTTAAGTTATATCTCCCTACAATTCTTTCTCCATTGCTTCACATTTGTAATGTTCCTCTCCAAAAGTCTATATTTCCCTCTTCCTGGAAAAGATCAAATGTTCTTCCATTGAATAAAATTCCAAACCTTATCTCCACCAATGGCTATCGTCCTATTTAATTTCTCTTTAACCTTTCCAAACCGCTTAAAAGACTACTTCAATCCCAAACCCATTTAAACCCCCTACGATCCGGCTAATGTTAGGATTATCCTCCCAATCAGCTCTCATCAAAATCACACAAGGCCTCCGACCCGACATTGCCCAACAACACACATCTAACCTTATCCTCGTAGACTTTTCTAAGGCATTCAACACCCTTTGTCGCCACACCCTTCTATCTAAACCAGCGTTATTACAGTTCTGTCAGCTGGTTTGAACAATTCATCTGTGATCGCTACCATGTTGTAGCCCCCGACCAACTTCTACTCCAACCCCTTTCATAGTCTTCCGATTTAGCTCAGGGTTCATCTCTTTCTCCATTAATTGTATGTGTCGGCATCAACAACCTCAATTTCGATCTACCCTGACCGGTGAGAACTCACAAACTACCATCAACTCTAGTTGAAGCGTTGAAAGAACAGACTAGAAAATATCCTTTTATATTTGATGTATCCATCACTGCTTATTCTACATTTTTCCACCTTCACCATCGATACTCGACCTATGCAATTATTTACTTATGTCAAAAATCTAGTCATTGACTATATACATAAAATCTATCCTGGAAAGAGCCCATGTACCAAATCACTCACCGATCTATATCTACCCTTAACTGTTCAATTGATCCTGACATCTCCATATAACAATAACATACCCGCTAACTAACGTTGGGATCGGCTTTTCCTTTGAGTTAAGGACTGGGCGTCTTGGAGAGATTAAATCAGGATAAGTCCACTTGCTAAGCTTGTTTCGATTTATTCCAGTTATATTTACTAGGCAAAAATAGCAGTCATCGAAGTGTTTTTTGGATTCTCTCCAAACCACTGTCACAAACGTCCTGTTTTACAAGTCTGACCAAGTCTATCAACAAAGTTTCCAAGATAAGCTCCTTTCACAAAGCCAATCACAGTTTTTTCTGTTTACATTTAACGTGTTTTCTCCGCAGATGTTGGAAAACACCTCAGGATGATGTACACAACTTCTTCTACCTGAACTCATTTTATTTCTATTCAACTACACAGTATGTTGACTCAACTCTTTCCTAAACAAAAATATCACGCGAGGCCAATTCCGATCTACCCTGCACGGTGAGAACTCACAAACTACCATCAACTCTAGTTGAAGCGTTGAAAGAACAGACTAGAAAATATCCTTTTATATGTGATTTAGAACTTCACAAAAAAAAATTGTGATTAGTTAGTGAAAAATTAGTTAAAAAGTAGCATTAGAGAAAAACTGATTTCATATTTTGATCCCGCAGCCCAAATATAACTTAAATCAGTTCTAAAATCCTATGCACGAAAAAAAATATTTTTTCCTATAGGCATGTACATAGTACTTTTTTTTAAAAAAAATATTAACTTTCTAAAACATTTTTGCATCCTCAGTATGCATCTATGTTCCAATGTTAGTGGTCGTGAAAATTATTAAATCCCTGTTGAATTTAAAATATATAATTCAAAACACTATTAGATATTTGGTAAAATACAATAGCATAGAATTGAAGAAGTTTTCAGTTCTCTGCATAACTGTAATTGTATTTTAGCCTAAAAAGTATAATTGTATTGGTATATTTTAATATCTTCTTTTTTCTTTAGGATATTTGTTGGAAATTTTCTGAATTTTATTTTTCTAGGAATAGACTCGGCTGCGAATTGTCAAAGGTTGTTGATTTTTCATCATATTGGTTTTTGCACTTTTTATATTCTTTATATGTGGAAATAGAACTAAAACCCTTTCGATTGTTTAAAATTCTTAGCTAATTATATTCCACAATTTCGCACCTTTATCAGGTTGGGGTTTTTGTTTAGCGAGATTGAGTAGGTTTGTAGGTATGTAGTGTTTTAGTGGAGTATTAATGCTAAAAATCATAAAAACTGTCATTAGAATCAGTTTTTAACAAAACTGTTAACAGCCAGCCATATACATACTTAAATTTATAAATATTGGAACTACTATTTCTCTCTTATTACCCTATGGAACCTTTCTTGTATCCTTGACATGTGGTCGGCTGAATAAATATGATAAGGAATAATCTGATGTATATATATATGGACAACGTGTCAAAATGCAACCTTATCTCACGTCCCGCTTAACAAATCAACAATGACACCACATCAATATCTTATTCTGTAATGAGCACCCAATAAATTTTATATATTCACAACTGCTAATTATCTGCCAAAGAAAAATGTATATTGGCAAGGTAAGGACTTGAACCCTGGACCTGTCCAATATCATGTCAGGGTCCTGCCAACTGAGCTACCCTAAACGTGTGAGTGACGTTCCCAAATTGTCTTTGGTTAAACTCTCGCAGAGTCTAAGGAATGGGCCCGGTGCGTTCAGTGGCAGACAGTGGGGTCCAACTTGATCCCTAAATCTAATTATCTAGACCTAGTTATTAACTGTATAGCTATGGCATTATTGGAAAAAATACTATATTTTAATATAAGGTCGCGCGTTCCAGTCCTAACACTACCTATATTTTTTCATATTTTAATTTTTGTCGATAATTATCAACGATTAATGATGATAATCTAATGTATACCACAATAAACTTGACAGTTATAAAATGTTCCCCTGTCAGAAAATAGCTACCGTACTATCCTAATTACTAACCCCGATAACCCCATCACCCATGCCTGCCAAAAGCTTAGGACCGCTGAACAAATTGTAACAACAAAAGATTTTTAAACTAAACATTTTTATTATAATTTCTTTCAGGTATAAAACACTATATACAACCTTTAGGTATTTTATTCAGGGAAATGAGACAATAAAACAAGCAATACTGAGTTCCTCTGTAACAATAATAAACGCCATTAAAGTTGATCCTTTGATTAATATCATCTCCTTTTAAGGTATCAACCATTTTAAATAAACAATTCAAGGAAGGTGGTCCTTCACAATATTGCAATCTATATAGGGGTACTTATTATATATGTGATTTAGAACTTCACAAAAAAACTTTGATTTAAAAAGTAGCATTCAGAAAAACTGACTTCATATTTAGATTCAGCACCCCAAATATAGCTAAAATCAGTTCTAAAATCCTAGCCACGAAAAATAATATTTTTTCTTGTAGGCCTTTTCTTGGCTCGTGAATCACTCAGTGAAAATCTCGTGATTTTCCACTGACTCCCCAATTACTAAATGCGCGGAAAACTCAAATTAAACAAATACTCTTTTCTTATACAAGTGGATACTTATATTTTATCACAAGGCAAATTTTCAAACTGAAGGTGAGCCCCATCACCTAGATTTGTATTCATGTTATTTTTCCTATTAACTTCAATCTGAATTTATGTAACCCAACCTCCTTCAAATGCATATGCGCATAGCAGAAAGAGGAGAAAATTTGTCATTTCTTTTGTTCATATTTTTCACATTGTATTAAATTCAAGGGGCTTAGAAAAAAAAAAGTGTCACAAGGCTTCCAGATAGGTTTTCAGCTAGATTTGCAAAAACGAAGAAATGCTAATCTATTTAACCCAGGTATTATAGCTAAGCTCATAGCGCAACACCACATAAAGAGGTATGGGTTGAATTACTTAGACCAATGCACAAGTAAATAAATACGATTTTTGAGGTTAATGAAAACAGCGAACTATTCAGTTTGTGACTTATTAATCGTTTTCATTCAGTTTAGCCTTTCTCGATTGTATTTCTGGTCTTAAGTGAGAATCGTTGAAAATGTGACTTATGCCAATCTGACTTAATAACCCCCTCAGATGTACAAATTAATGTAATAATAGTATAACAGAAGGGACCTTATTTAAATTCAGCCTTGGGAAGTGAAGCTCCTCTGAGCTGATAGAGGTTGAATTGCCCCTGGGTTATCACCCGGTTGCTTGTTAACGCTTGAGATCCCGACAGGACAAAAGTGGGGAGTGCAAGAGATAATAGCCGGAGGAGGGCAAGTTGAAAATGCTCTCAGCCAGTTGTATTAGTATCAAGTTGGCAGGGAGATAAGGGCGTGCCGTTCCGCCTCCAGGTGCCCTAAGACCTTTCAAAGGCGATAACCGCCTCGGTTTACTTCCGAGTAAAGGGAACACCAGCTGATTCAAGGCTCATTGCAACTGGAGGGCTACAAGTTCGAATAACTGGCTGTGATAATAATAGGTGCCCCAGGACCTATACGGAAGCAGAGTTGCTTTTGGTGGGTGAATTTCGGTGTAAAATCTAGTAACATTGAAACTAAGGTATCCTATTGTAAATATGTTCACATATTTATGTGTATGAATTTTAATGTAAGCTTATTTTAGTTTTAGTTTAGAGGCGCTAAGTCATTTGGTAATTATACGAAATGAGCCTATTTACATAAAATATTTCTTTATTGTGATGGAATTACAACCAGTCTTATTGGGCAATAAGTAATTGTGATAAAAGTTCTCACTCATCCAGTATTTACAGCCCAGAGACCTCCCAAATCCAGATGGTTGTCGCCTCTCTCGTATGCAAAAGACAGATTGGAGAAACTGGCCACAGCCAAGACTACCGCTGTCACGCATTTATAGCAGGACACGAGGCCACTGCTGTTTCAGTCTCCGAGGAGGATTATAGGGATGAGTGGAGCAGTGCAATGACTGCGCTACGGGATTAGGGAGGTTGGATAGGTTACTATGGAATTTCATGAACTTGGAAGGGATGAGTTCAAGAATGTAGGGTATATTAAGATCGTTATGAAGTGTTTTGTTGCTGAAGTAATAAGGGGCATTTACTATTGTTCTAAGGACTATAGACTAAAAGGATTGGATACGCTTGATGTTCGACTTTTTTGCTGTCCCCCAAAGGTCAATTCCGTATGTACAGATTGGCTTAAGTATAACTTTGTAGATTAGTAATTTATTTTCTATTGCGAGATGGTGATAACTCATCGAATTTCCCATTCTCTACCAACTTGACTCATTATAAAAAATATCTAACAAAAGTCCCCTCTATTCTAACCTAATATCTAAATAAAACACCCCAATATTATAACCATAGTAAACAATGATTTATCCAGAATGTAAAGAATGACATATTTATCCAGGGCCATGTATAATTTGACATGCAATAGTGCTTTACTGCCGTCTTTAAGATAGAACTCTGTCTTACAGCTAATTTTGAAGACGTTATCAGTGTATTTCGCTTCAGTAATGCCTTGCTAAATTTTATTAATATAACGAATTTTTATTATAATTGTCCATCAAAATATAAACAAAACAAGATGTCAAGATCTTTAATTTGATACTCTATTCAATAATTATTTTTTTATTCGTAGTTAATTTATTATTGACCCTTCATTAGTTTCTAACTGATAAAACAACTTAAGTAATTGTGATAAATTTTTTCATTCATACCATACTTACATTCACTCGCTCTTTCATACCGTATTAATTATTTTCTATTGGGGTGAATTAATTTT
Organism: Acanthosoma haemorrhoidale; assembly: GCA_930367205.1. Lineage (NCBI taxonomy): Eukaryota > Metazoa > Arthropoda > Insecta > Hemiptera > Acanthosomatidae > Acanthosoma > Acanthosoma haemorrhoidale. Next base: position 81,919,755 of record OV884009.1, on the reverse strand, counting down.
TTGTACCATTCACTGGAACATCCATGCGAAATATCATACCTACACGGCAAAAACAAAAAACAAAGACTAATTTAGCTAAAGATGTTATGACGATGTTGTTGACAGTTTTAATGACTTTTTGTAATAGCGCCATAAACAAAACTAAAAAAATTACCCAACGGGACGTTGGCATCTTAAATTTGCTACCCTACTCAAACTTATAGACAAATATCTTTTTCTAGTATCTACCAATTGTTGACACTAACTATTTTTTTTATGAAAATGGCTAGATTTTTCAAGCTCCTCAATATTAAATAGTACCTTCATACAAACTATTATGGGTAGTAAACAACGACAGGAATATACAGACACAAAGTGGGAAAACATAGGAGTATCTGATTTTAAAAATAATCATCTAAATCCTGAAAATTGTTTATCGGTTCAGCTGTCCGGTTTGATCAAGATAATGTACAAGCTAGATAAGGTAGATGCTACCTTACACAATTGCAATATTTCTTCTTTGTTTTTTTCCCCCTTCCTGAGGTGTAACCTCAAACGTGGTTTTCCCACAAGCACGTGAAGCGAGCTCAATGGTTACGTCCCCTGTAGTGCGCGTATTCCGATGCAATGGGATTGTTGCACCGGTCAGCGCACCTTACGTTATTCTGTTTTTGCCATTTATTAATAAAACCAAACACACAAAAAATTACATCCAAAAGAAAAAACAAAACACTCTTTTAGCTTAATGACTACTATTTACATTCCTTACTAGCTATATATATATATATTTTTTTTTTTACTAAAAACCGCTGAAACGACCAAATCACTTGATTCTGAGCAGGCGTTATGTTGGAAATCTCCCTAAGGCACACTTCTTTACATATTGACTTCCTCACACACGTAAATCCATACTAAATTATGTACCGGACTATGCAATATCTAGTTTGATAATTAAAGTTTTCTGACTTATCTATCATATGTTATTATGAATTCCTGTGCAGACTGAAATCAGAGTGCTCTTTTGGTCTGCAAACAATTAATTCTGCTCAGGACGATATTATGCAAACAACTTTGTATGTCCATTATAAGTCAATTAAAAGCCTATCGCCACGTTCCTGTTAAATAATAGAAGCTTCAACTAATAGCATAGCAAACATATTTGTTATCATTGATCCCATTTAGAGTTCAGTGTTCATATGTTACAAATACACACAGCCCTGGGACCTTTCACCTTGTACCGATTGTAACCTCCCTCGGATGCAAAAGACGATGGGGAAGCTCGTGTGAACCATTATTCTCCTCCATCAGCCACGCATCCAGATATTAGGGGTTAAAGGCTGGCCAAGTGCTTGAGAGCCACAAACGCTCAGGACATGATTGGAGAAACTGGCCATAGCCAGGACCCCCACTGTAATAAATTTACAGCTGTTCACGAGGTCAATGTTTAAATCTTTGATAAGAACTATAGGGATGCGTAAAGTTGTATAATAATTGAGCAATGTAATTAGGACGATTAAATAAGATTTGGTGAAATTTCGACAAACTTTTGGGCTGAAATCAAGGATGACAGAAATATAAAGATTGTCATGAAGGGTTATGTATTGTTGTCAGGAATTCTGAAAGGTTTGGATCCGCTTAAGTTTAAACGTTTGAAACTAATACAGCAAAAATATAATAATTTAAACGTCCTTGTCTATAACTGGATGAAAAATATATAAATATGCCAGTTAATAATATTTAACATGTTTAAATATAGTTTGTATGTTTAGTAGTAGTTCACAGCGTCATTTTGGGACACAAGAACAAATAAGCTGTACGGTAAAAAAGCTTTTTTTGAAGGAGGGAGTCAGTAAAGCAGACAAAATTATAATTATTTCCTGGCATTGGGTAATGAAAAATTTTTACGGGAAATAGTGACTCGGAAAGTATCGGATACAGATTCTAATAACGGGCTATATTGTTTTAAAGAGTTCTGGCACTGAGGACGAGTAAACAGATCGGCGACTCCAAATATGTGCAGTCCTTCCCTGTTTGACCAACCAACCTAGAGGAAATGAATTCCCCACATAGTGACCCTAGGAGCCTAGTGACCACCACTCATGGCACTGATTGCCAATTCAATAGACATTTTCATTTCCACTCATGAAAGATCAAGAAAACCGAGTTCACTAATAATGGAGCGGTCGAACGAACACAAATATACATGATGAAAATACACCCAAATACAATATATCCTAAAAATCGCTGCTACACATAAGGAAATAGTTGAGCTATTTCCTATGGGTAAATCATTGACAGCACTTAACTATTCAAAATAATTATTCATATCTAACCAATAAAAACTATTAACAGTCCAAAACCCGGAAAGAATAATACTTAATTCCGTATAATTACAAAAAAAAACTGCAAAATGTTATCACCATGTCCAACCTGTTCTTACACCACAAGATTTTCCAAATTTCACGAACCGAATCCGTCTATTCATATCCTCTCGTCAACTTCTTATCCAGTGACACCCATACGATCCCCGTCGTGGCCTGAAACGTTGGTGGCCTCTATAATTATTATACTTGTTATAAATAATTAACAGAAAAGTATGTCATGGGGTCATGGGACTTGCCGCTATCCCCACTCATGTCCTGAGCGTCTGTGGATCTCTTTCACTGTCTCTGGTATTTGCCACATGGAGAACATTCGGATAGGGTAGTGACAGGGGAGGAGTCCCGCTACATCCTGCTCTTCCACCTTTGCTGGATGAATTGCCTTGGAAATCGGGAATCTGTATACCACAGTACACATACACATAGCAGTTTGTGAATATTTCTATGAATGTGAACTGACATAAGTATTTTCACGTCTTAATTAATACAAGCAACTGTAATTTTTCAAAAAAAAGAGCTTTGTATACAATAATTATTCTCAGAAGTGTCCATTCTTAAAGAATACTAATATCAGCTAAAACTGTTCACGATAAGAAATATTTAAGGAAATCACTCAGTAAAATAATCAAAAGTATTCCTTTATTCAATTATAAAATATTTATTTCTAATTCAGACTAATATCTGTTGGTGTATAATTTAGTATAAATGTATCTGTCGTCTAATACCCTTAACCATTTACAAACAAAGTTTTATTTAATGTTAAACAATCTCCAATCAAGTCTGGTATATCCCACAATTAAGGGTTTCGCTAAAAATATATTACTTTTTAGGAATGAAAACTTCTTAATATTTTAGATTCCCTTTAAGCCCAAACACATAATACATATTATTATTAAGGACGTCAAGATCTTTGATTTGATATCATATTAAATATGATTGAAAAATATATATATATATGTTTGTTATTTACTAATCAATTTACTGATGTTAAGTGATTACCCTTGGTTATTTTTTACGAGGTCTCTGAAATATATAGTCTGATTCAATTTAATTTGTTAACACAAACGATATATGTTTTTATTAAGAATCTTTAATTTGTTACCCTATTCAAAATCTTATAGATGAATATTTTGGTTAACTACAGCCTATTAATGACACATAATCATGTTTTATGGAGATTGCTACAATTTTCATATTTTATTTTTATCAAAACGGACCTCAATATAAATTTTCAAGTGCCCAAAGATGGAAAAAAAAAACCAATTATACCAAAAAAATAACAACTTGTCCATGGAACAGTTTTAGCTTGACATGTGCGAAGTAAGACTCGTTGCCTTGCACCTTGACTATACTGGTATATATTAATGCTGTATATCCTCTACGACTGCACAGTACACGTACTAAGCATATAATTAGACTATTGCTAAATGTTATATTTATTTGTCTTATGACTTTGTTGCATTAAGGATTATTGGGTTCCACAATAGTAGCGTTTTGGAAGTTCCACAGTGATATATTGGCCAAATACCAGTAAATCTTTCGAGCCAGGCTATAAACGAAAGACGGCTGGCGGCTTTAATCTCTGTCGGATTAAGAGTTCGGGATTAAGGAGGTGGGGGGGGGGGGTCACGAGTCTTAACCAACTTCAGTTTCGTTCATCCCGCGGATGTAACTTTCGTTATGATTTAAATTCACAAACATTTTAAACCATTTTATTTGGAGATAAAACATTAGTAGTATACTTTAGTTAGGGTGTAGTGAGGGGAAATAACTTCCTTTTCTTATAAAATGAGGAAATTTAAATATATTTAAAACAATGAATCCGTTCACTTTATATCATTTTTATTAATAAATATTGTTAATATTTTACAATGCAATGCTCATTGAACATGTTCTGGTACTACACAAAGTTAAAATGTCTCATCTTATGAATCGTATAAAACTTATTTATACAGGAAACGTTTAACAGTTGGTTCATTGGTGTCGCATCAGTATTGTGAGAGCTAACACAGCTCAGACCACACATCTCGAGTCTCTGCAATTATAAATACATGGCAGTCAAATGCCACCGTAAATATTTTACAATGTGCTTGCTCACTAATATTTTTACTTATATATACTATAATATCTATACTTATATATTTTGCATTTAGGTACATAGTACGTTTTTAGATATTTAGTAACTTCAGCGCTACCGTGGCTTAATTTAAAATAATTGTGCTAGAAAGTGTTTTGTGTCGTAGAGAGGTAGTATATAACTCAATATTTAATGGGCGATTAACTTGAAATGGGCAGTGATATGAGAAAAATAAGAAGTTAATAAAATCAAAATCAATTTGTTCATTTAAATTTACATGATGAAAATAACCTTTACTTATATGAAATGTATCTACCCCAAAACAAAACTATTATCATCAATCTTGGTCATGAATAACCATTTTATTGAAGTACAGATGGGTTTTAATTTATTTAAACGACAGAACAAAAAATAAAAAATTGGATGATAATAGAAAAAAATTATTATACCAAGTCCTTACGTCTGGGTAATTTATGTATGTTAAAAACCTTTTTAAATTATGGATTCTCACTATAATATTGTTTCATCTACAAATTGTATGGTTATTGCTTTTAAATTATTTAGAAGTTAGTAAGCTTTGGACAGTGGATAGTGTAACGAAATAGATTTTTGGATTCTAGATTTATAACAATGACATTGAACCATAATTAAAATACAGCCAATAATATTTGTAATGCCAGTTCAAAATGTTACAGCATAGCACGGCTGTGCCCCGTCAACTCCCAACCCCCACCCGAGACAAAGTGATTATTTGTGAAGATGTGTGAGGTTATGATAGGATTTATGGGATGGGGGGAGGAAAGAGAAGATTACAATGTGGATTATCTATCCGTAAGGAGCCAATAAAGAGGGTGGAACAGAAGTGATGCGTGTTGGACGAATCATGGTATATACCCTTCTTCTGTATACTTCCATTCAAGTTTTCAGGATATAGGGTTGTTGTGTCTGTTCTGGCCTTTTTGAATCCCCTTTTAAAGCTAGAGTTTTGCAATAATGTTACAAGGACGTCCCATTTGAAATAAGGGAAACACAGGAAATATCAATAGCTATACTAACAAAACATAAATAAATGTCATTTTTAATGAAGAGGATTATAGAAAACAAAACACATTCTGAAAATGACCCAGATCGGGCTAACATATAAAATAAGACCTGATAAGACGTCGCGGAGCAATAGTATTTCTGTCCCTGACGCGTGCGGGTCATAGTAATGTGCGTGTAGGCTATGTGTAAGTGACGCTGCACAGTGCTTAATTCGCGCACATACACAAAATTTAGAGAAATATAAATAAATCTAAGCATACAGAAATGAAGAGAGCCGTTAGCACCATGAGGAAAGTCTTGATAATTAATACCCAATACACGTAGCAGTTTAGGACTACAATTACAGAATATTATTAATATAGCTGTCAAAATATAGCGGCCATTTTTGGCAATCTAACTTTCTGATATAGAGGGTTGCTGAAATTCGTTGATGAAAGTTTTACTCGTTAGGATGAGCTATGTAATGAAGGGGAAATTATTAATTAATTAATTTTAATTCAAATATAAAACTATCTAATATTATTTTTAATTTGGATATCAAAACCGACATCATATCAGTCCATCAATAATATATGTGTTGGTGTTTGTGAAGATCACTGTTACAAAACGTCATTAAAATCGTCAATGAAACCTTTTTCACAACCATAACGAAATCCATAATTGTGCTACTAAACGCGGTTGAATTTATTAATTTTTTAGTCAGAACTTGATATATTACTGTGATATGATTAGTGTAATTTAATAGTGTTGGAGAAGTACTTACTTATGCGCAAATAGTAATCAACAAATAAACCCAGCAAAAATGTTATATATTTTTTTTTTTTTTAAATAAGCCCATATTTTACAGTAAATACCCTGACACAAAAAAAAATACTAAAAGAGTTTTGTTTATTGAAATTATTGGCAAGTCTAGTTGGTAAAAGAATTAGTATGATCTTCCCCCCCTTTTTTTAATTTGAAAGATTTATAATTATTTTTTTTATATCTATTATGAACTATAGCGTATTAAAAAAATATACGAGTAGAAACCCCCCAAAAACATTAAGAATATCTTACAAATAATTTCTTTCGCTTGTTAAACTATTTCGATGTACAATTCATCCCTTTTTCTCTGTCTGTTTTGCCCACTAAGTCTTCCTTTAATTTACTATAAACTATGTCATCATTTTGAATTTTTTTTATTAATAAAGGGTTTTTGTGTGATTGTTAATTATACGATGGACAATCGCTCTGAATGAAGACAGAGCCTCTTCCTTCGGTCTTGGAAAAAATTTTGAAGAACTTCAATTGTTGGATCTACAATAATACAAAAAAAACGACAGTATCACCAACTTTATAATGCTAAAATTTGGTCTTTTGAATATCGGGTGTCATAGCATACACTAGGTTGTATCACAACCATTTAAAAATACAATTTATAAGTTAAATGATTAGATCATTTAATGATTAATGCCGGATTGTGGAAGGGTAGGTGCTAGTGAAACAACACATATTTTTTTTCTTTCCACAACAATTCTTTAAAAGCGCTTCCGACTGCTCTAAGCCGTCATATTCAGTTTTCTAAAATAAAAAGTCAAATAATAAAAATCTTACCTTCGCATATGTAGACTATAATAGAATTTGGAATAACTATACGAAACAATGACCACAGTCATTAACTAAAATATATAAACTTCAAAAAACAACACATATGTAATATATAATTAAATTTTAATAGCTAGCAAATAACCGATAAAAAAACTGTCAAGTTCTGAAAAATTATTATAAACTTACTAAAATCACAATAATATTATTTGTGTGTCAGCTACTCCCCTAATTGACTATGTGTGATATTTAGAATATTAATATATAATTCAACTTTAAACAATGTCTGCAACATCCAAGCTCCAATGAGGTATGAAGGGTTTCGTAGCATACGTGCGTTTGCTATAATGATCCACCACATAAATGTTGCATTGCTACACCATTCAAATGATAACATATTAATTAATAGCTTGGAAAACATTGGAATAAAATTATATTCCCAAATGTTGGATAATATAAGTCAAAAAAGAGATAGCTATCATACGTATGCTAAGAAACCCCCCCCCCTCCATACCTCTCACTGGATAAAGCCAGTCCTAAAGTGAAGAGCGGTGTATAGCAGACATTGTTTAAAGTTAAAAGAGATGCTATTGTTTTAAATAGCCCACATAATCAATTGATATATTGTTGTTTTATTAGTATATTTTTAATAATTTTTTGGCAAGTTGTGAACTGTTTTTTGATATTTTTTAGTTTTTAACCGTTATTTGATAGTTCTTAATTTTTTTTTTTTTTTAATTTTAATCATTTATTACATATGTGTCATACTTTGAACTTTTAATATGGTAATATTTAATAACTTGTAATATTTTGAAATATATTTTAAACAATGACTGGCCCATTGTTGCGTTTAATGATAGAATTCACTTTGTCTCTATATATTAGAAAACTGAAGAACTTTCTTAGTGTTGGCGAAAATGATAAAGAAAAATAAATTTACAGTTGTGGAAAGACAAAAAAGCTGTGTTTTGAATTTATAGGTTATAAATTAATTTATAGGCTGTTTTACAAAATTGCAAGTAACTAAGAGTAGTAAGTTGTGCTAACGGGGAAATTTTCCTCCCCCCACAAATGCTATTTGTGCACTAAAAGTGCACTAAAAGCTATTTGAAAAGCGGTAAGAGATATTTATCTATCCATCCATATTTCATTTACATAGCGAATCGAAACTCCGTGATATCTTTTTCTTTTTTTGCTATCAGGATGTTTCTTCAGATAAGAGTGGTCGTAAAATGCTGAAGACTATTGACGTGGCCGAGCCGGAGCACACGCGATCTCACGCCTCTAGTGTTCGGCCCCGTTCCATCAAGCGATGAGTTTTCATTAGTGTACCATCTCCAACCTCCATGAACAACTTATGCAAATATCGCAGTTTAACAGGGCCCTTTGGAAAATCGCCAACACCACTGGATATAGGCTAAATTGCCATTTACAACCTGACTCAATGTCGAGTCATTAGTGCCCGATTGGAAACATCCAAGCACCTTCAGTTATTTCTGCTGATATTTCGCTCACGTCTTTTTATTGTAATCTTTATTTGAAAAAAATACAATCTGACCTAAAATGGCAATAGATGATAGTAATAAATGATTTCATGCTTAATTTACAATATTGAATTCACTCCCTCATTCGTACATTATTTACAATACACACTTATACAAAATAGAAATACATACAGGCCAGCGATCCCCCTCCCATTCACCTGAATAATTGCATCTTCCGGCTATTAAGAAGGAGTAAGTAAGGATAGGGGAGGTCCTCCACGTTACTCCTACAGTCACATAATCACAACAGTGGAGGATGAAGGAGAGGCTCAGGAAATGAGGGAGAAAAACTCCCCCCCTCTACCACGGGAACCGTGTCCCAGATGGGATAGGGTTTTCTCATGGTTTCGATCACTGTAAAGTCGACTGGACAATGGGGTATCACGTGGCCTGTGGTGCGCGTATTCCAGCGCAATTGAGTTATCACTGATTTGCTGTCTATGCCTCTTATTAGCCGGTTTTATTGTATTAATTTCTTTTAATTTGTATTTATGTTTCCTATGACTAATTTATTTCTATATACCGAAGAACTACATTCCATATTGGTTCAATGGCAGCTCCTTCTAATTCTAAACAAAGATGAGGATGGCCCTGTTGTTCTGCTCGTTGTCTACCAGTAAGACTTCCTTACGAAGCTATGGTGGCCAATTGTGCGGAGCATCCGTGCTCTTGCTTGTTCCAAGGCTTGACTGGTGAGATACATGCGCAGAGGTATCTCTATCCCCGCAATAGTGTGGCGTCCACAGCTCTTTTGTGCTCGTAGACCGTAGAACCAAGTCTATTTATGGGACTGCCACTGCTAGTATCTAGACTACTTGGAAGGAAACGGTGCTATAGGCTCTATAGGCTGCCGATCTTTACACTTGCATTAGCCTGTACCAAGCCCCTTTTTGAGGTACGATGAGCATGGCTGGGAGGCATATTCTATGATTCATAAGACCACGGCCTGGTGGAGGGTCCTTAAGACTGAGAACCTGATTTCCCACATCGCACCACAAATCCTAACGAAGTTGTTAGTGACCGATATCGCTCTGTCCGTTAGGTACCCAATGTGGGGTGAAAGGTTCATTTTTCTGCCCAGTCTCACTCTTGGGTAGGTGAACATGCACACACTTATGGATCTTCCTTAAATATCTAAGAGAATTGGATAGCCATGGTCTGGCATTTTTCCTCACTCCAGGGTGGCTGTGGTCTTAGCCATGACTTTTCTGACGACTCCAGCGTGGGATTCCACCGCAATTGTCAGATCATCCACGTAGGCTACAGCAGGGATCCCGTGGTCATTAAGTGTCATGAGAACCTTGTTAGATATCAGCTTCCAGGGGTCAAGGTTCCGTTATGACCCCTGGGGACATCCTCGCTCCACCTCCCTTTACCTCGTGTGACTCCCCTCTGCTGGCCGCCCTCCGTTGGTTTGGGTAGCTGCCCACAAGTCTATTAACGTTTGTCGGGTGTCTCCAGTTCCTGCATCTCCCTCGTCATGAAGGGCCTCCACATTCTGTCGAAGGTAGAGGAGATGTCATACTATGGGTTCTTGGAGCTAGTCTCCACTACATAGGGGACATCCTCCCGCAAATTATCCAGTGCTTCAGCCGAGCTCCTACCTTTACTCGAGCCTTACTGCCTTCGTTGGTCTGCTCTATCGAATACCTGTCGATGCGCCGAATACATCAGACTCTTGGTAGCTCTGGGGTTCCGGTCTACCCACTACTACTACTAACTAACCAGAGTTAACTAGGAGTATTGGCGAGAATTACTCCTAGATACCCAATATTTACATAATATCAAGGGCCCTCTTCCTTTTCAATCTTCAATATTTGTAGGGATGGGCGAGACTTGAATGTGATCATACTAAAATCTGGATGATATGGGTGCCGTTAGGATAATTTTTGCCTGATTTTTCAGAATTTAGAAGTAATATGATCTTGGTTTGTGAAAACCTTAAGGTTATTATAGAGGGTTCTATTTGTGACATAAAAATATGCATTAACAATGATGTATCAGCCTTAGTTCAATCGTTCAAATCCGTAGGTTCAGATTGGTATCAGTATGGCTTCTTGAGTTTCCTACTGTGAGATGGGGTTTCTTGATGAGCAGTCTATACAGTTTCTTTACCGACTGATTGAAATAAAAAAAATGTATTATCTAATATCATCGTTTCCAATAGATAGATATATTTATTCATATAGACCAAAAAAATGTGTGAAACATTTATGGTCCATGATAACACTCGCAAATTAGTTTCTTTAAGTCCGTTAAAAAACAATGAAATTACTAATTTATTTAAACACATAGAACGTTTTTAAATTATGTGTCTCACCCCATTACACTGCTCAAGCAAGTATGCCCCCAGGAGATCCTAGTAGTACCTAATCACATGTTAGTTGTATGATTAGCGTATAGTTATATTAAGAATAATTGTTAGTTAGCTACTTCAGTGTTTAAGTAAGTACACTACTAAATGATCCTGCATTGTAAATATAGGATGGATGAAGGTTAAAAGTAGCATACCTCGATCCATCCCATCTCGCTAGCGTTTTCACTTCTCAATTAAGCGTGACTCGCGCCTTTATAAACACCTCTATACTATTCATCACTAATTAAATATAATATTTAAATAATGGTTAAACATTACCTCACTCTGATTGAGACTGTATGTATGGACGGTCTGGAATCTTTCATCCCCGGCATATGTGGCAGCCCCAACGGTAAGCAGGTTGTAATCATTCCTACGAATCCAAGAGACCTGTAAAACAAAGTTAAAACTATTTATAATCGAAAATAAATCTTCATTATGCCGACAACTTAATGACACAAACAAGTAGATACGACGATTAGTGGGCTCATCAATTTTTTTTTTTGCAATATATCACCGCTTAATCTTTCTACTAGTGTAAGTATTATGTTCTGTTACATCAATTGGTTGTATACACTGCAGCACATCAAATAAGCGTCACAATTGGTTAGTGGAAGGTGTGAGTACAATTGTTAAATCTTCAAAAATATATTTTTTGTTACAATTTTGAAAATGAAGCCTTTTACTGTTGGTTTGATGTTGACCGTCAAAGCTACGCCTCCGCCCATAAATATGTAAATACATACTAAATTTAACTTTTATTCGCCTTATAATCAATACTAAACTTTAAATTTAGTGTAATAATATCTGGTTATAGTGATAGGTTTGTTTTTGTACTGCCAGAGTCTAAATCATGTAACACAGGCTGATAAAAAATCAAACCTTTTTGCAAAGAGCTCAGCTTACTTTATTAAGTAATAAAATAATTTTAATAAATAATACATACACATTAGAACTGAATCTTTATTCTTTATTTTGTATAATTTTATTAATATTTGCTTTTTATAAATGTTTGTTGTGTTGAGAAAACCAAACAAAATGGATACAAATGATGTTAACATTACACTACATGATGGTTTAACACTGATCATTATGATGGCAAACGTTACTGGATAGAAAGATTAGAATAAATCTGTAAATACATACTAAATTTAACTTTTTTCGCCTTATAATCTATACTAAACTCTAAATTTAGTGTAATATCTAGTTCTATTGATTGGTTGTTTTTTTTTGTACTGTCAGAGTCTAAATCATGTTTGAAAATCATTATCACATCACAACAATTAAACTAAAACAGGCCTTTTCTTGTTTTAATTATTAGAGTCATTTCTAAGCTGGTATATTCGTTTAAGTGGATTACTGGACAGTTTCTCCACCCACCACCAGTTGGTTGGTAGACATCAGTCGTACAAGAACATTTGTGTCACGGCTACAGTCACAATAAAATGTTTATTAATACTGCTGGGGTTACCACCTTGTTAGTCAGTTCATCGGTCGGAATAAAAACAAGGGTCCAAGCAATCATGTGCACTTCAGCATGAATGCATACAATTTTACAATAAGGATGCTCCCACTTACAAAGTACATACAATTGCTCAGATGAACAAATTTGATAATTAGTTTAATAAATAATGTATTAATATAATTTTTTTTCTGTTTTAATAATATTTGGACTTGGTAAAATTTTTTTAAAAAAGCTGGAATTATTTTGCTCCTAGATCCTGCTCATGATATATAAATTATCAAAATGCATAAATTATAAGATGATGTTAATGAATTTGTGAGTTTCCAATTGTGCAATGAGTGATAAATAATTTTTAATTTACGTTCTTTAAAATGATATTCAATATTTACCAATAAGGTACAATTGCTTAATATTGTATTTTATTCGGAAACGATTGTAACCACCCTAAAACGCCCAAAAAAAAAGACAGAAAACATGTGACTTAGAGGTGTATATTTTAATTATTTACTACAATTATTATATTATAATTGGCGTGCAATTGTCTCACGAGAATAATTTAAATCAAAATATAAATTGTTGGTATTAAATACGTTTTGAGGGAGAAGAAATAAAACAGTTTTTATAATTTATCGTTGTTGCCTAGAGTTTTACAGCAAGGTACGGATAATCAAAGCAAGTCGGAATAACGATGTGGCGCGGTTCCAAGTGAGTCGGATAAGCGGCCGTTATCGCGATCATACTTGGAATCATTAAATATTTCTCTTGAGATCTGGGACATTTACCCTATTCTGTTAGTCTGTGCTGTTTGAATTATTCCAAGTCAATCGCATACGTACATTGATAGGGTTCAATACACATATAACTGTACGCAACCGTAAGTGATTGTTAGGTTATAAGTCAGCTCCTGATCTAATCAATAAACATTAAAATGCGCTATGAAAAATATGGTAATATGTACTTTGCAGCCCAATAGTGAAACAAGATAATAATATTGAGCTATAAATAGGTGCGAAAAAAGAACGGAGAAAAATGAATCCTTTCAATATAACAATGAATTCAAACTTTCCAATCGAAAGTCCTCGGAACTCGAGTCAACGTACCCTTTTACATCACAAAGTCATCCCCTCACAGAAAGTCATCTCCATGTGCCAATTGTCTTGGACCTTAGACCCGCAAAATATTCCGAATTCTGGCATTCTCCCATGTTGGCTCTTTATCCAGGAACACTCATCCTTACAATCCTGCCTTCACAATTGCCGTCACCTAAAGAGTGGTGGCCTCGCAATCTTATGTAAATTTTTATCTAAGTCATGGGATTCTGGCACTGGACATCATGCCCACTCATGTCCTCAGCGTTATATTATATTATATTATATTAAAAAATATGCTAAACAGAATTACGAAAAACGGTAATGAATCTGGACGACTTATTGAAAGTTTACCTGTTTTGAATGTGATGATCATGCTGGAATTTTCTTTCATATGGGACAACTCAAAACAACTTGAAAAAATCATTATATCGCCCGTGTTAAACAACGCGACCCAAACGTTTAATTTTGAACAATTGAAAAACTTTTGCCATGGCTCTCTAGCTTCTATAAACGAGTTGAACTAAACGCCAAAATGATTCTTAAGCTTACCATATCAGAATAAGTATTTTATTCTTTTGATTGTCTTTTGCCTGTTTGAATGTGTGTCGTAATAAACAACGTTAGAACTATTAAAAATTCGATTCATCGATTCAACAAATAGAAATACTTTTGAATACATCATGCCTCCAATAAATGTAGGGATAAGGTTAATGTTGAGAACATGATAAAAGAGATGCGATTGATTTTTTTTAAATTGTAGTTTAAAAAAAATAAAACGCTAAATTCACATCGTTGAGATTTTTTATTCAATACCCTATACAAATTATAAAAAAAAATTTTTTGCTAGTATCCATTAAATGATTGATGACACTCATTCGTTATTTATGTAGCTGGCTGTATAAATAATGTACCAGTATCAGATGGGACATTGATGTAAAATTTAATGTTTATAGTCAACTCTGAATGATAACACAGTCAGTCAGACGGACCCCTTGAAAATAAAAGGGTTTCTGACCCATAAATAAACTAGCAGTCTATTATGTATGACCATTTACACTGGCAGTGGATGGAGATGTAAAATAAACTATCTTCTATGTATATTTTTTATCCATTGAGATGGTCGTCATCCTCCATAACGTGTTCATTAAAAATAAAACGAAAAGGAAAACAGCTCCCTTGGAAATTCACCGTGAGAGATGTAGAGAATTAAGGGACGCGTTGGTCCGACCGCGATGCCCTAAAAGCCTGTAATACCCCAAGCAATTTCGCCCCACTAATTATGGACTTTGTGGGAATATTTTAAGGAAACACCCCATTTACGTCGTCGTTGTACCATCTGGCGTTTACAATTTCGACTAACCAGATAAACTTTTCTAACCGAAAAAAAATACTATCCTTGCTTTTAATTAATTAATTTGTCAACTGGGATAAGATTACGTATTATTATTAATATAAATTGTTTACGAGACCATGAATATAACTAGCTGATATATAATCATTGATTTTGCGATAAACCTTTTTGGTTTTCGTTCAAGGTACAGGACATGAGATATACACACTAAGGCCTAGGTAACGATCTTGATATTGAGTTGACAACGTGAATTTTTTACTTCGGTGTTACCTCAAGTTCCACGTTGCGAGATGTCTTGTAACATCCCCATTTAGGTGCACAGATTAAATAATGACTTTTAGAGCACTTCTTGACTTTAGGTAATGTCCCCAAATTTGGAGACAAACAACTAAAATCCCTCGATCACTGGATATCTCAATAAAAATATCCTTCAGTGTCAATATAATTATAAATTTTAAGCAATAAATCGCAAGAAATCCACTTCGCAACTTTTTGGAACTTCAGGGTTCAACAATTAGGACTAAATTATGAAAAAAAACAAAACAAATCAGACCTATAATAGACCCTGTTCAAAAAGTCTTAGATTGATATTTATTAACTGTAAATATTGTATGAATGAGATCATTTATCTTAATTACTATTGCCTTATAAAAGGCAGATTGTAATTATAGCACAATAAAGGAATTTAATTAATTAAAAAATTAAATTAATTAAAAAGAGCATAATTATAACCGTAAAGTAGGCATGGTAATTTTCTAAATGGGCCACTCCTCGTGTTGGCTTCATTATCCTCGCTCCCTATGGTTGGCCATAAAGTCAGCTCCTTCAAAATTTCTCATATTTTTCCGATATCATTGATCAGAGAGATTTCTCACATCGCCTATCTTTTTCCAGCCCTGGTTTTCCCTGATGTATCTGATTTCGGAGGAGAGTATGGCCTGATTACCTTTTATCGTGAGTAGGAGTTTTCCACCTTCTGAACGAAAAATATAAGGATAAACCAGTTTCGATAAAAATTGGATGTGACCTTCTGCTATGAATCACTTCAAATATTATCATGTCAGTGGAATATAAAGAGTTCAAAAGCCTGAGGTGTATTAAGTAGTTATATTTGTTCAGTTTGTAACACATTTATCAGAGTATTTGGTAGCACTTTATATGAATAACAAACTAAACCCGTACATACATCCAACAAGTATACAATTTTGTAAACAAGAATAAGGCATACATGCAAAGAACACGTCTTGAATCATTGTATTTCTTAATTTTAAAATCCACCGGTGGCAGTACAGTACAGAAGATGACTGAAAGTAGTGACTGGAAGTTACAGAGAGAGTGGTATGGTGAAATTTTGAGTCGTGTAAAGTGAATGTGAGGTATTAAAAAGTTATGTTGAGAAAGTGCAATATTTGAAATTAAGGATTTAAATGTTGTTTCGTTCGTTTACAGAGAAACGGAATTGAGTGTTTGTTCAGAGAAAAAACATTAACAACATCAACTGATTATCCAGACAGATCATATCATACATACAGATGAGGTTGTAAGGATCAAAATTATGACTTCCAACTATCGTACATTTCATATTTTGCTGGACCTTCGAACTGACAACCTGCAGTCTCAAGTAACATGTTCAACGATTTCTTCATAGACGGTGAAAAAAAAAACATCTTAGTTATTGGAAGTGGTAAGATATATGTTGAGGTAGCCGAAAATAAATTCTCAAAAAGAAAAAAAAACACTGGTAGGATGCCAACCTAACACTGGGTTTTCGAAGCGATCTTGAATCTGATGCAGATTATAAATAAAGAAACAAAAAAAATAAAAAATATTTATTATTAAAAAGAAGTTAATTTCATACACGATTGCTAACACCGGATGGTAGAGCAGGGCGTGAGAAACATTTTTAGCTGTTTTGACTCAGTGGCTGTTCAACCCAAGCACAAAATAACAAGTACCCGAAATCGTTTTTTTGGAACATATAATTATTTATTATTTGTTTAAACAGATAGTGGATTGGATCTGTAGATGTTTTTTTAACTTTCTTTTTTTGTACTTTTTATATAACCGATCGTTGAGATGTTTATAGCAAATGGCCCACCAAAACAACAACAAATGATTTGTGGATGCAGGTGTGAAGCATATGTTCATTCTTAAGATTAAATGAACCAACAACCAGGGCCAAGCATGACATGATGGATTTGAAAAAAAGTGAGATTTAAGCGGTTTTAGCTGAAACAGCAATTCTCGATTCTCTGGGAATCCTCTTATCACGGGATCCTCCATTTGTTGGTCCTCCGCTTGTATTTTCATTTTCATTTGTATGCCATATTTTTTCCTAGCATTCAATTTTTTATTGTTATTGCTATTTCTGATAATAACAGCAACGGTGTTTTAATTTCCAGAAATGATATTAACAACCTATGCCTCACGAGGTATAATGTGCTGAAAATAATTACAGTACAGCATATTAATATCATACTCTTTCTTGATGAAGTAGAGACCATGAGAAAATCAAACGTATAAATCTTAACTTGATAATTAGCTGTGACTAGACGACAGTGCCCGCGATTTTCCTCATAAGATGAAATAAATTTTAAATTTTAACCAGATCATATAAATTTTCCAAATCCACAGTGTAGTTAAACACAAATTTTAATAATGTAGTAGCTTGTTCATTCTTCAGGACCACTATCACTAAACACAAACATATATACGAAATACTGGGACATTTGTCTCATCATCGATTTCCTTCGGGTTCGGTAATGGCATTGGAATAACGATAATTTTTTTCTTTAATTGAAAATACGAAATAGTGTTTCTCATATCGTCTGTTTTTTTTTCCGTCTCTCTATTGGGTCGAAACCATTTTCTGAGCATGTTTGACACCTAAAATCATGTAATAATTTCCATTCTAATATTTATTCTGAGCACGTCCCCGTTCCACTTACATCGTATCGAGTAAATCTATTAAATGGGTTCCTATTAAAAAGAAAATAAGGTTCTCTCGGGCCAGGAAATATGGCATTAAAAGATTCATTTACCGGGAAAATCTTTTTTATTATGAGTACGCATGAGGAGACACAGTAATAGGAAGAATACTTTTTCTCATACATTATGAGCCATGTACATCGTAGTGGATGATATGTTAATATAACATAACGTTCATTTTTAAGCAAATCGATGGCACTTGGAACACGTTACTCCTAGAATAGATAACCTCATTATGTTCATAATATTTCTAGTATACATAATAGTTAAAGAGTTAACACTTCAAAAGAGATACCTCGTTTTTTTTTTAATCTACACTACGTTTGTTGTCGTTTCGTCTATTTAGGTATCTTTAGGACTAAAAATCAAATACCTTGCCTGTAAAACAACATCTAAATATTTAATTTATTTACACTGTCCCACTAAATTTTACCAAGAAGTTGAGCAGTTTCAGCAGTTGATGAAAACCCGATTTCGAAGCATGTGTAGTACAAAAAACCCGGTCATCTCTTCGCTCCGTCATCTTGCCCGACCTAATCCGGGTCTGCGATTGCACAAACCTGTCTCATGGTAACGTGTTATTGGTCCCCGAACAGTAGTTTCAGGTATCCCTAAGCACGGGCTGCATCTTAGCCTTCTTAGGATCTTTGGCTTTGACCGTCTTCCACTACTAATGTGCTATTTCCTTGACCCTTAAAAACAATTTTTTTTATTAAAACAAAAACACTTTTGCTAAATTTTGAGAGATTAGTTACCCAAGAAATCAAGAATAAAATTTGTATGTATGTGTTTTTAAATAAAATTGGTAACAATCCACTGAATAAAACAACAGACCTAAAATGGCATTGCTTCACTATTCCACTAGAAGTTACCGATTCTCTGTAATAACTTCTATTGATGCCTCGCAATAAAAAAAAAAACTAATAGTAATATTTGTAAGATTTTTGTTCTAGAAGTTTTTATTCTTACTTGCTAAAATTCATTTAAACAACTCATTAACTAAATTGTATTTAATAAAAATACTCAAACGAGATCAAACAATATTGAGAGATACTCAAGGGAGTAGGCATTAGCTTCCAATGACGTAGATGATTATGAAAAAATTAGTTGCTCTTTTGATAAAAAATTGTATTTGTCAAACATCTCTGTCATTTTTTTACAAAATAAAACCAAAACATAACGCCAAATAAAAAAAAAAATGCTAGTATAAATAATTTACTGGTATAAGGGGTGACAGTAAATATCCGATCTCTGGTGTTGACAAATTCTTGAATTAAAGGAGTTGTAAGTCAGTAGTGTTATTTTTGAGTAGCAATCAAAATTACTTACTGCTAAATAGGGTAGATTCTTATCTCAATAAATGAAAAGATTTTTAATAGTGAAAACTAAAATCTAAAACGTTTTTCAGAGAACTGCACCATTCCAAACAAATATACTATGTAACACATGGCGAAATACTTCCACCGCATTTTCTTTACTTTCTACCACATTTACTCCACTTAAATGTTTTGAAAGTATAATATTTAGTTATTTGTGAAAAAATACGAACCATTTGGTTAATAGAATACATTGATCTTTTATATTTTTTGATTGTATGAGTTGTTTTAATGATTTTATCAGAGATTAGACAATTGAAAGTGATGGTGACAGAGCATGGATTCAAACCAACTGAGCTACCCTAAGTCGAATTAGAGCCCTGTCACATATCCGTATAGCCAATGAGGTTGGATATTGACAGGGATGTCGATCGTTGAGGGGTATATATAAATCTAATACAAATAATAGGTAAATATAAAATCTTTTTTTTTATGAAGACAAAAAATTTCTTTATTTAATTTTGCGTTACATGAGCTTATTACATTGGGTGTCATACGACTGAGAGCATCTAAACTAAAACTCAACAACAGCCAATGCAAACAAATAACATATCCACTTATTTATGCGTAGCAAATCGAGATCGAAAAATTCTACAAATTTTTACTTTTCAACAACAACTTTATTATGATAAAATTACAATCTGCCTCACTGGGCAATAATTGTGATAAATGTTCTCATTCATACCATATTTACAATTTTCATTCACTCGCTCATTCATGCAGTATTTACAAAGAGCCCTGAGAAAAAGAGGAAGCGGACTCTTAGGAAGTCCCCCACGCTCCTCCGCCAGCCGCGTCGCTGGATAAGAGCCAGTGGAGGCTGACCAAGAGTGCGAGAGACACAGACGCTCAGGACATGATTGGAGAAACTGGCCATTGCCAGGAATCGCACTGTCACGTAATTATAGCAGGTCACGAGGCCACTGCCGGTTTAGTCTCCGAGGAGGATTGTAGGAATGAGTGGCGTATCATATGTAAGTGGCCTATGCTTAGTGAATAGAATGAATACGGTATTGTCAATATTTATTTTTAATTTCTGTCTGAATAACTAATTTATATTATTATGGACTTTTTGAACCTTCGAGTTATTGTGTCGCGTAGCAAAAAAGGTGTAACCATTGTCGTGTCAACGTAAACATTTTAACATGAAATTATTCATGTTAAAAGATTGTATTTTATGTTCCGACGAATGCATTATTCTATTCATTTAAACTCAAACAAATCAGCCATGAACTTGTCTCACAATGACCTCTCATTGGTAACATGCACAAGTAAAACAATTAGAAAGAAATTTAAATTATCCTGTACATAGGTATAGTTAACGCTGAAATCGCTGAAGATGCGGAAAATTTGCATGAGAAGCCATCACTGATTACTAACCATTCCGCAGCTCCACTGTTCAGCTCGACAATGCTCCCGACTAATCCGTCTCTCCTAAGGGAAAAAACGATAAAGCCGGTAGAAAGAAGAAAAACCTTTCCCGAAACTCACCATTATTACGTTTACCTCATCAGCTCTTCCCCTTCAGAGAAATACGCGAAATAACAAGTATCCGGATCTCATTCCGATCCAGTAATTTTTCATATACCTTTCCACATAGGCCTTTGTACGATCATTACATATAGAAAAATAATCCCCCACTTCCAATCACTGAAGCCAACCCCTTTTAGCTCCAAATCCGCAATTGGTCTAACCGATACCGTTTATTTTCGCCTCACAGTACGATAATATGAACTTCCTTTATACAAAAATAAAAAGTCGTCAGAAACCGTGACAAGGAAAATATTCCTTAGCTTACATTATTAAATGTACATCCAACACGTGATTTTAAGACTGAAAATTGAATAGAACCGATTATTCCGTGAACAAGTTTCTTATAAGTAACAATGACGTACAAATTAATTTCCGGCAAAAAAAAAAAAAGAACTATTACATCCATAGAAGGTGCCAGACAAACATCTGGATATATATAGTAAAAAATAAAATAAAAATTAAATGGCTATGAATAAAACTGTGAACAAATAAAATAATGAATAAATTGTTCCCAAACTATCAAGCACCTGTCTGCATGGCAATGAAGTGTTCGAATAGGAGTTTTTCGAAGCTTCGTAATGATGAAGCGTGGTGACGTCAGGAGAAGAGAGAGTTTCAGAGTGTGACTTCCAAGGGATAGGAAGGAACAATCGTTTGCTGCAGCTTTGCAGAAATAAGTATTAAAGTCAGAGAAATGGGGTCTTCTGTCCCGGGTCAGTACTGAGGATTTGAACAGTAGAATATTGGATCTGTAAAAATGAACGACAGAATCAAAGTCTTTTTGACCTCTTCCAATGAATCGTACCTCTGTGGTCCCACAATTCTTTCTTGGGTCGTAGCTTTTCCGAACCGTTAAGTTTTAATCCACCCCCTATATTAACAATTTCCTATAGTTTCATTCATCAGTCTACTCCAAGAAAAATTCTCTTTCTGACCTTTCTGACTCTTTCACGCTAATGCGCATCTTGCAACCGTTCCTTGTGCTTGCCTTCTCAACCACTTTCTGGATCTTCAGCCATTTTATGCATCCTATTTGCTTCTAGCATACGATTATATGGTTATTCGAATTCATAATATTGGCCCTTCAATACCTCCTATCCATACACTTGAACAATACAAGAAGGTTATGGTGTAAAATAAATGCACAGAAATTGGAACGTAAATGCTTCATATTAACCATAAACACCACAGGAATAGTTCACCTTCAACGAAAAGAAGTAGTGAATATTGTAGAATAAGATGGGTGATTTTTTTTGTTTTCTTCTCTTTCAAACAAATGGAGAAAAAGCTAGGGTGGAATATTACTTTCAATATTAATTAATTTATTTAAATTACTATCAATTGATTGTTTGAGTGATTATTACCTTCATTATTAGAAATAAAAATGATTGTGAAATGAATTATCGTCATTCTTTAATATTTTTATCGAGGCGATGCTCAGAAAATTAATAAAAACATCATAATATTCCAGATCATTGAAGGATAATATTCAAGATTAATTTATTTATTGTCCTAGGACTTAGTTCCTTAAGGGAAAAAAATATAATAAAGTAAATTAAAAACTAATGGAATATATTTACAGTGTGTGCTTAGTAATGAACGATAATAGAAAATACTGTTTAAAATAAATTAATATCAACAGGTAAGGAAAACGGAAACAGTACGCGATTTGAGAAGAAAACAGATCAACTATATAAACATATGCTAGAAATGTGTGTAAATCTATTGTTGTACATTCAAGGCGAAAATGTACCATGTTTTGCACTGCCTGCAATTTCCTGCAATTTGTAGTACAAGTGTAAGTCTGGACCAGTACTGCAAGGTTGCATCCCATTTGCAGCATCACAGACCTTGAAACCCAAACCTTGAAATCACCTGGGGGCAAATAGGTTGGTATAGGCTAGTAATCCAATGATTGCTTTCACGTTCCACAAGTCTATCAACACCATCCCGAACCGCAGTACCGTAGCTTGGAACATCGTTAGCTGACGACCTAAGTGGGAAGGTTGGTCTCATCTCAAGTAGCATAGAGAGGGTTTACTTTCAAACAAAGGAGTCAGGACCCAGTATGGTCGAAATTCTGTAGTGGTTGTAAAACAATCTGACAGTTTTCAAAGGCGTTTCGATGTATGCCTTGTTCCTTGGCCTTTGATAGAAAGCCTGGCACATAAAGAAACAGATAAAACATATGAAGCTCAGCAATGATACTCTGTTGTGATTTTCATCACCTAGTTCTTTTTGAATTTTATATTTTTTAACCATTATCGATTTTTGTTACCTTGTAAGACCTTTTGTTGAATAAATAAAATAATATATTTAATGTATTTTATTATTACATTAAATAAATAAACAAGGGGTACAAAGAGCCAACCATGGAAATCGCAAGTTCCAGACCATTGTTTTTTGAATTGTCTGAACATTAACATACATACCAATCAATTTAACTTAAAAGCGTTTTGGTAAATATATCCAGTAATGTCATAGAAGCAAAGCGAAAAATGAATTTATGGCCTAACCATTAAAAATGTTCTCTCCTTTTCAAGTTGTTTTTTTTTTACCTCTGTTTCTTCCGGATTCCGGTAGATTAAATTTTCCAATGCCAAAACCGTACAGGTGTAACACTCCAATCATATTAAAATATTTGATCGCATACCCAAAATGAACGAAGGAATAACGACTTCAAAACTTTGTCACTCATGTCAAACAATATACATAAAAGAGATGAAGAGTCGTAATCACAATAACCACTGAGGTTGAGGTGAAGATAATATAAAATAAAAAGATTGAGTGATAATTGAACGGAAGTGGTCGGGATTAATGTTTGGTATATTTATATGTAACACACAGACAGAGGCAAGTGTACTAAGTAAATTTAAGATTACGGTGGATGCGGTGGATCAATTTATGATCCCTTTCAAATAGCTAAGTTACTCCCAATAGGGAGGGAACCGATACTTTCCGATCCTAATCACGTTGCCCCGCCCCTACAACTCTTTAATTAAATGTGATAAAACTCTCGACAAAAAAAAAATAAGAGAAAATACAATTTCTAGCAAGTTTGCTGAAAGTTATTTCAAAGCTCTTCGGCTTCTCACAACTGTTTCCTTACATCATTGCTCCCGGAATGATTTTTATTCATGGTATAATTTGAATTTAGATTAAATGAAACCGTCATTGAAATAATTTTTATCATGTCTTCGGAGTATTCACGCTGACGAAAACTGCGTCCAGTCTTTGATTTTTTTAAAGATTTATTTATCATTTAAATCATATTTTATAGTGTATAATTACGTAAGTAGTAATAAACTATAACTTTAATGATGATGATTCTTCAAGACCGATTTAAAAACCTATCCCCCCCCAAAAAAAATAATTATCGTTTCTTCTAGTTCTTCCATGTATTTTAAAGCTTTTTTTTTTTCAACCAACCAACCCTCCTGAATGTCCGTCGCTGAATTTAAAGGTGTGGTTTCTTGGTGAATGAGGCTCGTTAAATTGAGAGGCAAAAGCAGGTCTTTAAAATCTCCTGTCGACCGTGCTTCATTGCTAGAATGTAATGCCATCGCTTTAAAAAAAAAATGAATGGGAACAAATTTTACTTTTTAAAAAAAAATCAAAGCTTCCGCCCTTCTTATGGTTTGATTTTGTAGTCAGTTTCAATCCAAACCTTTGTTGGTTGGTAGGCTTCTTGTCTTGATGCTGTGTGGTTTTTAGAGACCATGTTTTCATAATGTGAGTGTAAAATAATAACTATTGTTACTAAAGTATCTATAAAAATATCACATTTGTATATTTTTATTTATTTTTACACGTATCGAGATTAAAAGGGTTGGATGGTCCTTTATCTGTTTATGTGCGTTATGCTTACTGATTATTTTGTATTTGTCTATAAAAACATCAATATTATCATTGTTTCAAAATATCAGCCTGATAGAGTATGGTAACAATGTCATAAAATGAAAAATATACAATTTTGTCTAAATCCGAAGGAAGAGAATTTTCCCCCGTGCGTGTCAAATTGTCTGTTTGTGTGTTCTAGCATAACAGCCGCAAACATATTTCTAAACACAGACTTTTCAAGCCTTGAACAGCTCAAAGCTATATATTGTTAACAATTTTGATTGTTTCACCATGATCTAGGTCATACTAGGCATGGTGACAAAATAAAATTTCAAAGGTATTCCCCTGTATGTCGTGTACATAATGTCGTTTAGGTGGTTGCCAATGGCTCACAAAAATATTTTAAATAGTTACAATCGTTTTTACATTGTAGGTCCTTTGTTTTATTGGCTGTTTGGTATAAATTTGTGGTTAAATCTTATCCATGATCTAGATCCCGACTCTCTGGTATTTACAGAAGTACAATACTTGGGCCGAGGTCAAAAAGACGCTGATTCTGTTGTTTATTTAACAGATACAATATTCAACTGTTCAAAACCCCAGTCTAGACCCGGAACAGATGATCACGTCTTTCTGACCTCAATGCTTCTTTCCACAAAACTGCTGCAAACGATTGTTCCTTCCTCTCTCTTGGAAGTCACACTCTGGAACTCTCCCTCCTAATGCCCGCCATGCATCATCCTCACGAAACCTCAAAACCCTACTATTCCAACACCTTCTCAGCGTCCGGTCAGACGCTAGTTTGGGAAGATTTTATTCATATATGTATGTTACTTTGTTTATATTAATTTAATATTGTATTCTATTTGACTCAATTCTCCATCTTTGACTTTATTTACTGAGTGGAGTTGAACAATCTTTTAATTAATTTCTATTCTCATAGAGTTTAGTCTTTATTTCATTACATTTTTATTATATTATGCTTTCATATGTTTTGCGTTTATATTTTTATATCATTGTTTACCATATATATCCAGATCTTTGGCTGACACCGTTCTTGGGCTTTACTATTGTATATTAGCACGTAGGTAACTTTGATTGTATTAATTTAATGTTGTATTCTATTCGACTCAATTCTCCATCTTTGAATTTATTTACTGAGTGGAGTTGAACAATCTTTTGATTAATTTCTATTCTCATAGAGTTTAGTCTTTATTTTACTTTGTTACTATGGTAATTTTCGTTTGCTAGAAACGAATAAAACGAAAAGGCTGAGTCATCTGATCAGTTCAGTCCGAATTAACTAGCGGTGACAATAGAGAGAATTAACAACTCTTGGGATTGTTGGCGTACGGCCATTGTAGCCGAGACCACCTGGGATAAACCATCCAAGGCTATTACCACTAGCCTAGGCGGAATGGAATCACTCCACTTAACCGGACTGTTTATTGCCCGCATAAAGTTCTTGTCATTGTATAAAGTGACTGCAATTTTCATCCCAGAGCTATAAATGAAAGGACTTACAGTGGCGATTCACGGCCTGGTAACTCGTTCCTGTGAACTTAACAGGAATTTATTATTGCCTTGATTTGTAATCTGGTATCCAAACTATGCACTATAGCCACCTGCACATCTTACAACTAAATATTGTATCATTATTGTACAGATGTATGAATGAACTCTTAGATACCATTAAATAGTGCCATAAAGGTGAATTGTAAAGTTTCAAATAAAAATATATATATACAGTACTCTCTTGCCTGCGTGGCTGATAAATGGTGTCCCAGAATTAACGAAAGATGTGATTTAAATTGAAAACACAGTTTTTACTATTTTTGTTGTTATTTTTTTATTGAATTAAAAGTAAATAGTATAGCGTTATTTATGGAATAACACATCAGGGAAATGGCCTCCACAACTTTGCTGGCACATTTACCATGTCCATTTGGCATAAATGTGGTTGTATTTCGTTGACGCAGCGTTACATTTCCTCTTTTAATGCACGGGTGGACGTGGGCTTGTTGACATACACCTTTTACTTCAAATAACCCCATCAAAATAAATCTAAAGGTGTTAAATCACACGATCTAGGGGGCCAATTCTGAACGAGAGAGTACACGACCTGGAAATGTCTCATGCAGCATTTGAATTGTTTCATGAGCTGTATGGCATGTGGCACCATCTTGGCCACATCGATATCATCCGATTTCGACACAAAGAACTGTGTTTCCGACGCCGAATTGATGTTCCTTGATTTTCAACAACACTCTCACGCACTACTTCGATATTGACATTTTAACGGCTTGTTTTTAGACGAGTGTGTTTAGTGTCTCCAACTAATCCAGTATTTCTAAATTTTTCAATTAATCTCTTCACAGTTGATGAATTCTTAACACTATTCCGACCATATTTTGTATGAAATTTTCGAACTGCGGCCGCCAAACTTTTATTATTTTTGAGATAATGTTCAACAATAAAGACACGTTGTTCTAACGCTCCATTGCTACTAACCCTAAACTGTCAGCTGTCAAATTGTTTTTTTTTAGGGTTGCCAGCACTTTACTCCACAAATGGCGGCAAATTCAAATCTCGCGTTAATTCTGGGACACCCTTTATAAATATCTTACTACTGATATCTATCATACACTGCCCTTAGGTCACAAAGAGTAATTAACAGCTTTTCTTGTATCTTGAAAATGCTATCGTCACAGCTCATCATGTATTTAAATAAAATTCACTTAATCGGTTTTATCACCATAAATAGTTGTGTGTATAAGAAAAAAATTCTGTTACCACGTCCCTGGTAAGTAACAATAAGGGAAAAAAACTAAGAGTAAAACTAAGTTTGTGTGGAATTAAAACTCAGAAGGATCATTAAAAGAAACACGACATTTACCCATATGATAAATAGATAATAAGTAAGTATACCTCCCCCATCTGCTATCAATAGTACTTTGTGCTTCCAACGTTCACTCTTCAGAACTAAAAAAATAAGCAATCTTTTTATAATATTGAATATTCATTCGTTTTTATTCCTTTATTTATGATTAATATTAAATTTATGATCGCTCTGAAAATGAAATGTTGGCGTATTACCTTTCCACTGTCCCTTTTTTTTTTTATAATAGACTTTTGTTTATCTCCCATCACCTCATTTACTGATTGACATTTAACCCATTCCGCTAACTGAGGTGTTTTTGGAAAGGCGCAGCAGACACGCAAAGCAAATCCAATAATTGCACTTTGACTTTCTAGGCTGTCTTGAATTGATTCAAAAGCTCTTTAGCTTTTGACCTATGCTTACCCCTTCTAGCAAAGGAAACTCGTGGTGAAGTCATGTATTTATAGCAGGTCACGAGGCCACTGCCGTTTTAGTCTCCGAGGAGAGTTGTAAGGATGAGTGGCGCAGTGTTCTGACTGTGCTAGGGAATTGGAGGGCTGGATTAGGTTACTATGGAATTTTATGAACTTGGAAGGGATGAGTTCAAGAATGTAAGATATATTAAGATCATTATGAAGGGTTTTGTTTCTGACGTAATAAGGGGCATTTACTATTGTTATCAGGACTTTTGAATGAAAGGATTTGATACGCTTGATGTTCGACTTTTTTGCTGTCCCCCATAGCTCTGTCCGTATCTCCTGATGGCTTACGTATAACTTTGTAAATAAGTAGTTTATTCTCTATTGAGAGATGGAGTGTCCTTCGAAGTAGTCTGCAGTTGTCCAAAGCGTTTGTTTAGTTCTTGTCTTTTTAGCCTCGTGTGTGGGTTGCATGTCAGCCTTTTGCCGAGATTGAAGCCTAAATACGTGGTGAAGTAAAATTCTTGCTCTACTTTCACCACACGTAAGTTATTAGTAGATCAGATATGCCTATCTAGTATCAGTAAATGAGGTATGCCATGATATGGGTGTCGTTATAAGGATCTGAGATCCTTGAGCTCTGTTCTTGGGGAAAGTGATACAAGGAGATAATGCCTGCTGACACAATGCAAGAACTCCATCACCGAGTGTTCTACCTTCGGCCCAATCTACAATTCAATGAAGATCCGGTCAGCCAGAGCCAGTATTGAACCAGCCCTGATTGCCAGACCCTTGGCTAATTTATTGTGAACCGGCCTCTAGGCCGCTTCGGTTAATCACAGCGGAAAACAATCTTATCCGCCACCTTGGGTTAAAACTCGAGTGGTGTAGCTTTGATTTCCAGCCCTAACTCATTTGGATAGGGTAGGGGTGACCAATACTACTGACTTTTAATTGCTTCCCCGGTACCGTTTTCATCCAAGTCAACATTTTTTTGTGACTGAGTGCCAAATTGTAATTGTGAAAATTGGACCCATTGGCATCATCCAATCATTATATACATCCCTAGAAAAAACATGCTTGACTGGACAAAAATACTTAAAATAAGCACTGTAAGCTTAAATCACGCTCTATCACAGGAGTTTTATTATTATTCATCAATTGCTAAAATATTAGTACATAAATTACGGACTGCATTATATACAAT
This sequence comes from Acanthosoma haemorrhoidale, assembly GCA_930367205.1. Classification (NCBI taxonomy): domain Eukaryota; kingdom Metazoa; phylum Arthropoda; class Insecta; order Hemiptera; family Acanthosomatidae; genus Acanthosoma; species Acanthosoma haemorrhoidale. Next base: position 81,890,639 of record OV884009.1, on the reverse strand, counting down.
TACAGCGGGCACATAAAGTTAATAAATCTAAAGATACACAATTCCACTTCATTCAAACTATAACTCAAAATGATTCATAAAAGCACAAGTACATTAATTAGTAACACCTGCTCATGTCTTAACATAAGATGAAGGTCCCACTTAACCTAAAATTTCATGTCCCCGAACAGTCTTTATTTAAACAGCGGGTTTCACAATGACCAATACAAACAGAAAAAGTGTTTCTGATATTGATAAAAATTATGAAAAAGAGGCTTTTTCCATTACAATATCAATTATGGAATCGATGAAATATTTCGGGATATGTACACATATATTTAGTGTACAGTAATTATAATAATATATATGTATTGCATGAAACATTGTTTATATTTTACATGTATACTGTGTAAATTGACTTATCACGTAGTCTAACGTAAATTTTAACACGAAGAGAATCTTGTGCCCAGCTCATAACTGGATTTTCTTAAAGCGTCGGAAATTTATATACTCTAGCCTGGTAATAAACGCTTAAAATATGAGCTAGACAGATTTAATAAAAGTCGACAGATGTGATTTACAATTCGTTCGTTTAATATTAAGTTTATACGGAAAAAGAATGTTATTTATTAACAATTGGGTTCACCTCGATACCAAACAGAGGTGGGAAGCAAACACTGTTGAGAATGCTCACTCTGCGAAAACCTATGCAAATAACAATCCTCTGGTATGTTTGTGCGTAGAATTTGGCAAAAGATGTCCTTTTACCAAACAAATCTCTTGGCGCCTTATGTTAATCTTCATCAGACTGAAACTATTGAAAACGTATTTCTACTTCTTATTATATAAACTTTATATGACCCACTCCCTCCCTGCATGCTAGAACTAAGGTCTACTTTAAACAACAATACGTAATTCTCTTTTATATATTATAAATATATTAACAGAAAATCGGTTATTTATGATCACTGAAAAAGCATCCAAAAATTTATCAATGGTAGACAAGCACATTATATTGTGTCAAACAGTCAAGTGTAGCGAAAAAAAAAGAAAAAACGACACATGACTTTGACGATTAAAAATAATTAATATTTCACAAAGTAATAGGATGTTTTATTTAGATACCCTTGTTAAGATCACTAAGCTACCCACAAAATCGTATCAGCTATAAACGGTTTTTCAAGAGTATTTCTATCTTAACATAATTAGACCTCATTGTGAACTAAACATAAGGAAATAAATTAACTACATTAAATTTATAAAGCCCAAGAACAATGACAGTGATTCAGGTTTTAGATCCCTTTAGAAGGATATTGCCCAAGTAATTTATGCTCAAGGAGTACATTTTTATGTTGATTATTATTATTATTATTATTTGTTCCGGCATTTGTGCACCGCGGCCTCACTGAGACCTATTGTGCGCCGTCCATGTCCCTGTCCTATATATGTGACAGGCCCACGGCCTTTGCAAATCTGAGGATACTGAATGGATCGATCAGTTCACATAGTTTGGGGTCTACAATGCGATCACTACCAAAGTGAAGGTATCGCCTTCTAGCTAAGTTATCACAGTCACATATTATATGACGTGCCGTTTCTCCCTCTTTCTTGCAGAATCTGCAGATTGGTGATCCCACTATCCCCAAATTAAAGAGGTGTTTATTTAACCGACAGTGACCTGTATAGAGTCCTGTCACACTTTTGAGTGTCCACCTGTCCATTGATAGAAGTGCTGAGCTTCTTCTCTTACAGGGTCCATTAAGAAACAGTTTCGAGTGTTCCTGTTTCTTAGTTTCTCTCCAAGAAAGTCTTGCCTTGTCCTCTAAAGCTAATTTTATACGCCTTTTAGCGTAATTTTATATGTTGATACTTTCCAATTTATTTTAATCTTTTCTCCGTTGTGTTGTGGTTTTGTGCGGTCCATTTTTCTTTTATTTTAAACAGAATTAGCTATTTTGTCAATGTTGTTTGCATCTAATATATAATGTTCTGCACGTTCTGCCAACATTTGACTTTTGGGAATAAGACTGCCATCAAAGAAACAATTTAATTGTGTAGTACAATCGAAAACACTTTTTGGGTTGAAAAGTTATTAAGCTATGAGTTCATTGTTGAGTGATATAATAGGATAGAAGAGTTCGTTGCACGATTTGTTTATGTCGATGAAAGAGATTTGTTAGGTTTTTATCAAATTTATTATTAAATTCTAGTCCTCGAAACTGGCTTAAGCAGTCAACACCCCCGTCAACACTCACGCAAAAAGCAGACATACACAGCATATTTCGAAAGGTTGTCCTTTCTTTTTTCTACTAATTTATTGAGTTATCATTTAACTATTCCAGAACCAACCCATAGTATTTTGATAACCTAATACTATAAGCCGTAATACGTACGTCAGTGAATCTTGTCTTCTATCGTCATAGCTATGGCGTAACCACAAGAAACCCTTTGCAGCTCAGTGAATTCTTCGGCTGTGGATGGAAGTTTTCCGGGGTATTTCTAGAGGTATTTTATTCCTCTTCTTGTCTCCCCCTTGATTATTACACCGACATGGCCGAAACATCCGAGCTGACTCTCCTTAATGGTCATTTGGCGTGCCCAGTTTCAAGGCTCGTTGGATGTGTTTCTCACTTTGCCTGTCTCACTATTCGTCTTTTGTGTTTAAAAGTCAAACACTAGGATCCACTAGAGTAGATAATGATGGGAAAATTAGTATGTTTGTGCACCCTTTCTTTGAATACCTTGACATGATTCTTTCTCTGATATCCGTATTGATGATTCTATTCTCGGTGAGATGGTCATGAAGGTGTTTAAAATTAAAATTAAAGAGAAATATCTCACACCCGTTTTCGCCTAATAAAACAAAGAAAAAAGAAAAAATCTAAGGAATCGTAAATCTCATCGTTATATAGTCAATACAAAATTTAGAGATAATTCCGGATATAGGTTTATTAATTCATGATGCCTCGTTGAATAGTATCGATATTTTGCAATTTCTGTCCAAGCTTTCATTAGCTCGTCTTGCACTACGTCAAATATATTTTGTTATTCTTCCAGTTGTATTTCCTAATTGTGAAATGACTACAAGGATTGAAACGATAAACTTTTTGTTTGCCTGTATGATATTACATATTTTCATCTAAGCTCTTGTGCTGTGAGCAAAATGTCATCTTCAGAGCTAGAATCAGATATCAGACATAAAGGTAAAATAAAATATAATCAGTATATTTTCGTTAGGATTATAAAAATGAGAGGTTTTTTTTTTTTAAAAGTAATTTAGGCGTTAACTATAAAACAGTTTATACAAATATTTAATTATAACAAACAAAGTAAAATGCTGTAAATTAGGAAAATTTTGAATTTTTAGAGAAGAATTCATTATATTTATATAAAAGTGTTTTCGCTCACGTTGAGGATAATGTTCATCTAGGATAGTCGGTGACTGTTCGTAGAGGTTCCTCCACTTATACTGAATTGCATTTTTCATTTACATAAAATAATATATGAAATATATGTAATATGATCAAAGAAGTGTGCATAAAATTTTTATTTAAATAACTGGATTTACTTTACTTGACAAAGACGCTTTCAATTTACTAACGAAAAAAATCTCAAATACAACGCTAATGCATTTACATATAATGCACATATAGATGGGACACTATACATCTAGAGGTTACTTTTAAATTAATCTTAAAATTACGATAATTAAAAAAAACGGAGAGCTATGTTTTATGTTTACAAACTAGTTTTTATGAAAGTATTAATTCATTTTAAAATAAACAGAAGAACTCCTATTACCAAAAATAAAAGCGCATTAGGAAAAATGCGTTTTTCATTGGGCATAGTTTTGAATGAGTTGACTGATCAATGAATTTTTGAGTTCTTTGTACCTAGTACTTCTAAAGCCATAATCTTCCTAACTTACATTTATAATTGCATCATCCGAAAGACGCACTTTCCTCTCCTCTGGAAACATTCCATTATTGTCCTATTCGCCTAACCTAGTAAACCACCCAATGACGCCTCATCTTACCGTCCAATTAGCCTACTCTCTATCCTCTCAAAAATATTTGAAAAACTCCTATTAAAACGTCTACTTCCAATTTTTGAATCCAAAAACCTTCTTCCTACACACCGGCTTGGTTTTCGTCGACGACATTTCAATGCTCAACAAGGCCTTTGCGTTGTATATCACATTTCCTCTGCCCTTGAAACGAAACTTTTGACAGGGCTTGGCACGCCGGTTTGCTTTACAAGCTCAAAAGATATTTACCACAGACCCTTTTCCTAATCCTATAGTCATACCTTTCAAACCGCTTCTTCCAAGTCCAGTGTGGTCCCCATGTGTGTCCAACTACTATCCCATAAAAGCAGGAGTTCCGCAGGGCAGTGTCCTGGGTCCCATCCTTTATAATCTATACACCGCTGATGTCCCATCTACCCCCAATAGCTTCTTAGCAACATTTGCAGATGACATCCGCAAGGAAGAGGTCTCTTCCTAGGAGATGCTAGTTTTAGCAAGACGAAGGCAGAGTACACTTGTAGTTCAAACCATCATACACATTGTATTGATGCATAGGTTATCAAAACCGCGTCAATTATCAATTTTAATGCAAATCTACCACCTATCGTTTCTTAATTTCTATCATCTATAAAGATTAATATATAACGATACAATACGCGGATACCTAAGCAATGTGGACGCGTCTAAGGAGTGGTTTAAAATGGAATCTAAATGCATGCATATAGGTATACATATATGATGTAGGGAATAAATGGATGTACTTACGGTTCCATCGCAAAGACTTCTGACGGAGCATGGTAGGATGGCCTTGCTCCCGGCCTGTGCGACGACCACAGTTTTGTTGCGGGTGATGAAGTAGACGCTCTGTCCTTTGGATTTGCTCCAGCTCTTCACTTCTTCCGTGTTGACACCTGAAAAAATACATCACATCTTAATAAAAATTTATATCATGGCATAAAAATCAACTCAAATATGATAACACAAATGAGGATTACTTTACTGTGTCAATAACCGTATTTATAATATCTCTCATACGGCTCAGATGAAGGCATGTGTCGAAAATGTAACATTGAGTATAAATGCTTTTAAGAGGACGTGTTGCACTTAGGAAGGCATTGGTAAGCCGTTCATATCATCAACAATGGTGATGTTCTGAATTGATGGTAAATGTATAGAGTGAACAAATCTAGTTGATAGCAGAACACCATACAAGAAGTGCCAAGTCGTTAGTAACCCTGAAAAAATAATGTTGTCTTAATTAATTGTTTTTCTTCCCAAGGACAGCCCAATGGGCGGGCGACACTAGGGCAGAACCACAAAGCTATATAATGATTATTTAGAAATACTCGGTCCAGCAAGTGGAACCTTTATTGGCGAAATGAAACAATGCGAGGGACAGAAAACGTTGGAACAGATCGACCGAGCTCTCCCGCCCTTGAGAGCAGTCGGGGCGCAGATAAAGAAACGTGTAAATATAACGCATTTATTTTTAATAAATATTAGCCAATACCCCAACCAATAATTCATTCGTATTGTTCATTTTAATTGTTTTACGTATATTTCTCTTGCGCATAAATGGACCTGACAACAGGTCAGGTCTGTTTACTTAACAATGCGGGGTTACCTGAAGAGAGTTGATTAGTCCTAGGACTTCGTTTGGAAGATATAACTAGATAAGATGTATTACATATCGATATTTCTATGATAAGATGACCTTTTATTTTAAAATGAATATCTGGTTACACGGAGAGTTGGAATATGCATTGTCCAGATGCTTAGATATAAAATCAGGTAGCCAAGGGTACATGTGGGAAAAACCACATGTATATGGTGGTAGCATTTTGTTACCAATAAATAGTCGTGCATTCATTCAGAAATTTGTTAGACTTTGAGTTGACGTTCTCAGGAGACTGGCCGGGATTTTATTGGCCAGAGCCATGCGTTACAGAACATAGTAAGAGACAGCTTGGAGGCATGTTAAAGAAAACAACTCATCCCTCAACAACAAATAATGTAGTCTTGTAATTATTAATAATTTTTAGTGTTAGGTAGCTATTATTAAAATTACAAGTTTTCATAGCCTATGTATAAATTATTTTAAATAGACAAAATTATACACTAATACCATATAGAGACCTGAGACCATATTAAATGAAACGTTTTAAAATAAACTATTACTCTTTATGAACTTTATATAATTGTCCTTTGACTCCTTATGAATACAAAAATAACAATATATTCTCATTTTATTATAATGGCCTTCTGTATTTACTTCCTTCCATTTCAATGTCCAAAGAACTGTTTAAAAGTCGTTGTCTTTCAGTTAATTGCCATTTAAGTGGAACAATTTACACTGTGTAATTTAGGATGCAATACAAATTAAAATTTTGACAGTCCGAATTCAGCAATTCAAATTATTTAAATTCGTTTACTTTTGTGAATAGGTATCAGAGCTATCACGTCAGAGAATAATCTGAAATAGAATCGCCAGAAGGACTTTTTTTTTGGACAAGTTTACAATTAACTAGTTGCTAAAAGTTTATAAAAATTCGAATTTGATAAAAAGATAAATGAATAGCCTGGATCTTGATGTTGTCAGGTGTGAGTTAGGCCTTTCCCCTAAGGGAATTGTCGGTGCGAGATCCCTTGTAGTTTTATCTCGTCGGATTCGTATAATTTATATTCCACTCTACTATGGCCCCCACTCTACCATGGCCCCCCATTTTACCTTCGGCAGAAAGCATTTTGATTTTCACTCCCCATCTCCTGAATGGTTTTCCCGCGACGTCTTAGTACATTTCAGTGCCCTAGGGGAACCTTTTTCCCTGCCCATGTCCAATTCTATATCTGTAATATTTCGGAATCTTTATTGCAATTTGCCCTTATATCGCAATAAACAATTGTGATAAATGATCTAATTGATACCTTACTTCACTCACTGTAAGATAACCATTTTCATAAAAACTAATATATTTTCTACCGCTCCTCTATTTTTTTGGCAGCCTGTACCCTAGAATAGAGAAGGGTCAAGTCCATTTGCAGGAAGCGGAAACTAAGCGGTTGGTAGCCCTATTAAAATATTTATAAAGGTTCCTCGTGCTTGTCACAGCTAAACTAAACATTATACAACAGCAGCGTTTAATTCAGCAAATGGAATATTGATGTTGAACGTCTTCATGAGCAAATAGCATTGACTACCTGGAATTCTGCGACTAATAATTACTAATGCTTTACCTTAGGAGTAAAGTAAATAATAGGTTGTATTCCACCATTTCGTTGTGGGATTTACTTAAAAGGTTTTAATCAAAAAATCATGAAAGGTGTTTTCAAACGGTCTATACTTCAAAAATTTAGTACTAAGAATTTATTCAAATATACGATTTCAATCAAGCAATGATGATGGTTGTTCAAATTTCATGTGATACGGGAAAATTGTAGAGATCGTGGTAAATATACTGAGAGGCAAACAAAGTGGCCACCCTGCAATGTTTGTGCTGATTTCTAATCAATTTGTTATTAACACATACTTTTAGAATAAATAATAGACCGTTCGAAACATATTAGGAATATTAAAAGTATACATTCAATAAAAACCAGTGCCACATAAATAGTCAATCAATCAATTTAATTAAGATAAAATTACAATCTGCCTTTTATTAGGCAATGAGTAATTGAGATAAATGTCATCATTCATACCATATTTACAATTCATTATTCACTCGCTCATTCATACAATATTTACAAACAGCCCAGAGGCCCCCCAAGTCCACATGGTTGTCACCTCCCTCGCATGCGAAGGAGGAAGCGGAGTCTTGGGGAGTCCCCCACGCCCTTACGTCAGCCACGTCACTGGATAAGAGCCAGTGGAGGCTGACCAAGAGCGCGAGAGCCACAGACGCTCAGGACACGATTAGAGAAACTGGCCATTGCCAGAACTCCCACTATCACTTAGTTATAGCAGGTCACGAGGCCACTGCCGTTTTAATCTCCGAAGAGGATTATAGGGGTGAGTGGTGCAGTGCAATGACTGTGCTAGGGAATTAGGGTGGTTGGATAGGTTACTATGGAATTTTATGAACTTGGAAGGGATGAGTTCAAGAATATAGTGTATATTCAGATCATTGAGAAGGGTTTTGTTGCAGACGTAATAAGGGGCATTTACTATTGATCTTAGGACTTTTGATTTTACCAATTCCCCGCCTAGGGACTGTGCAATGCTACATAAATAAAAATTATTTGTATTAGATCATTTGAAATTAACTAAATTTTTAATTAATAGAGTGTGTTTCGTCCTTGCGTTTATTTGATCTTGCTTTCGATGGGACATTGATCTAATGACGTTTTGAATACATTTCTGAGGGATATTCACGCATTCTTCCGTTAGGGCAACCCTTAACTCCTGAAGCGAATCTGGTAAAGTTGGTCATCTCTTTATTCGTCTTGACAACCTCATTCTATAGATGTTCAATAAGGTTTAGATGTGAACTACATTCTGGCTACTCTTAAACATCGGATTGAAGTGTTTTCAAGGTATCGGGAAACAATTCTTGACGTATGGGGCCGTGCAAATCGGACAACAGCTGACCCCTCTTCACAAATTATATAGAGTCCGAGCTTCCAAATTATTCCCAGCCCAAATCATAACTTCTCCTTCGCCATAGCTCCATCTTTGTGAAAAAGCTGCAGCAGTATACCGCTTATTAATTCTTCTCCAAACTCTCTTCCGGCCGTCAGCTGATTGTAGACGAAACCGAGATTCAGCTGAAAAGAGATCTTTTCCTCGATCCTCTACGGTCCAGTTAATGTGTTGTCTGGCGTAATTTAATCGGACGTCTTGGTTGCAATTCTGTTCTATGCGCAGGCCTCATTTCTCTTAACCTTTGCCTTACTGTGTGGAAACAGTCACTTTTCTTGATGTCTTCCTATTACATCAGTAGAATGACGATTACCTACAATATCCAAATCTAAAAAGCGGTCATCACTCTCAGTAGTCTTCAGACTGTCACTCTTCAGACCCAGGTCTTCTTGAGTATTCTCCTGTTTCCTGTTAATATTTCATACTCATGAAATATATGCTTGGCTTCTTCCATCAACGAAATTATTCTGGCACAAGTAACACTTGTGAATGAAATCATTGCTGTACTGATCAAATGAATCATAATTGTGAATTTAATCTTTAGAAGTCAAACTTAGCAGAAACAAACAGTACTGATGATTTGTATTTGTTCTTGTGTATACAATGTTTATTCACCTATTTTGAATGTCTATTCATTTCTATAAACTTTTACAATACACTTAGCAACAATGCATGCTAAAAACATGTAAGTTTTGCAATAATAAATGGTTGAATATATTTTATTAAGGGTTGCCGCTCAGTGTAGCTACTTGTTATTTTAGTTGAGTATTTATAATTAACAGCCAATGTAAAATATAGTAGGAGGATCATAACTCCTAGCTATCCACTCTCAAATATCTATTCAAGTGCTTCCCCGACTGAGCTAGCCTGCAAGAGTGGACGATCTTCATTGACTAAGCTCTCAAAGTGACTGTAATCCGCGCTCATTGTGGGCACAGAGCTTAAGGACTTAACAAAATTGCATATCATTAAGCGGGACGTCGAGTTATTAAATTGTCTCCTCAATTAATATGATCGGAAAATATTAACATTTAATCTAAATGTATTTATTCATTATTGAGCTTGAATTATTTAAACGAATTACCTATAGCATCACTTCTGCATGATTAACTTAAGGGCAAGTAAAAGTGCAGAATGTCTCTTTATGGACCTGGGGAAGGGCGAAAAGCAAATAGATTTCTAATGAAAGTTTTAGTGATTTTTTGTAACTAAAGTGAATCCAAATTACAGGGCATAGAATATATTATTAATGAAGATGTCAAAATATTTTATATATCTCTAGTCATTGAGTTATAAAACTATAATTTAATTTATGATTATTCATTAATTTATTTATTTTTCATGGAGTCGTTTTTTACTTTTAGCACAATCTGTATATTAGATGTTGATACAATAAAAAATGTCATAGATTTAAAATTTTCCTGAGTAAATTAAGTCCGCTGTGGTTTAGAATACTCTAACTACTATCCCATAAATGCAGGAGTTCCACAGGAAAGTGTCCTAGGCCCCATCCTCTATAACCTATACACCGCTGATGTCCCCTCTACTCCCAATACCTTCTTGGCCACATTTGCAGATGGCACTGCAGTATTGTCATCCCACCCAGACCTTGACATAGCATCCCATAACCTTCAAAAACACCTTGACGAGATCGAGTATTGGTGCAATCAATGGCGGATCAAAGTTAATGAAGCAAAATGCTCCCACATTACCTTCACCCTTTGTCGCAAGACTTGTCCACTAGTTTATTTTAATTCTATTCCTCTCCCTGTAACCGAGACAGTACGGTACTTAGGCTTCCATCTCGACAAATGACTGACCTGGAACCCACATACGAGACTAAAAAGACAAGAACTAAACAGACGCTTTGGACAACTGTACAGGCTACTTCAAAGGACATCCCATCTCTCAATAGAAAATAAACTACTAATCTACAAAGTTATACTTAAACCAATCTGGACATACGGAATAGAGCTATGGGGGACAGCAAAAAAGTCGAACATCAAGCGTATCCAATCCTTTCAATCCAAAGTCCTAAGAGCAATAGTAAATGCCCCTTATTATGTCAGCAACAAAACCCTTCATAACGACCTTAATATACCCTACATTCTAGAACTCATCCCTTCCAAGTTTATGAAATTCCAACCACCCTAATCCTGTAGCACAGTCTTTGCACTGCGCCACTCATCCCTATAATCCTCCTTGGAGACTGAAACGGCAGTGGCCTCGTGACCTGCTATAATCGCGTGACAGTGGGAGTCCTGGCAATGGCCAGTTTCTCCAATCATGTCCTATTGTATGAATGAGCAAGTGAATGATGACTCTAAATATGGTATGAATGAGATCCTTTATCTGTATTATTATTGCCTTATAAAAGGCAGATTGTAATTATTGCACAATAAAGATTGTTGATTATTAATAGATTTAAAATACTACTGGCTTACATAAATCTGTGTCTTTGACGGTATAAATGTGACGACTGTATTAAAGACTTTTTGCGTCTAAAAATGAAAAAAAATCGAAAATTATACATCATTATTTAAAGTTTTAGATTTTTACATAACTAATTACGTACGATTCTGTAGATGAAAGTATTTTCAATGCGTTGCCAATATCGATTGGTCGTCTATTTAAAATTTTATGTTCCAAGCTTGAATAAACCCCTGTAAAGAACGTAACTGTTATATCCCCACGTTATTCCACCGTTAATTATCCAATCACTCTAATTTCCTAGCTAATCTATTGTTCACCGTAACATATTCTTAAATCCTTCCTAGAAGATTGAGGTAGCGATGGTTTTGTTTTCTAATGCCAATAGATGCCATATTTAATATGTTCACATGTTCTTTCAATGCCTAATTTCTTTAATTATATCCTGAGCGTCAGTGGCTCTCTTGGTTTTTCATGTCCTCCACTGGCTCATGTTCAGAGATACAAATGCTTAGGTGCCGGAGATCTTTTTGTCCTCCATTTTAGAGGAGCAATTGAGTGGAGTAAATCTGTAGGTCTGTGTGAATATACATATTGTATGAATAAGTTAGTGAGTTTCGAATTTTGACTATGTTACACACAGGATATTTTATCAATGCTACCTATTGACAAATACAGCTGTTTATATATTTTCCTTGTATCTGTATTATAAAAGAGAAATATATATAGTTTAGTTTCAAGTAGTTGGTTGAGAAAACTGTTCAAGAAGTATAGGTCAGAATCAAAAGATGATAAGTTTATTCTTTTTGAAAATATCACAATTTTCCCTGCGATTAGATTCTGCTATCACTATAAACAAATCATATGTAAAATCATCAAGTGTAGTGATCAACTCTGATGAGGCATTATTCCCACATCACATTCGCCAGGCACCTCACGAGAGGGGATACAAATCTAAAAAGAACACAGTTTTTAAAGAAGTTCTAATGTAGAATAAAAAAATTAATTCATTCTTAGACAATTGTTCTTTTAATAAATTTTCATAATTTTTTTTGAAATATTTTTTAACTGCTAAAAATATTAGTTTTTTATAGAGTAGCATGGGACTACGGACCAAGGAGTACTAAGCAGGAGTCGAGGGGTTGGCGAGCGCGGTGAGTGTGGCTTTAAAGACCCTAGTTTTTATTAAAAAAACAAAAAAAAACTGTATATATATTAAAGGGATCTCTTGAATTTCAACTTTTTTTACATCAGTTTCAAGAAGAACTAAAATAACTTCGGCTGAAGAGGCAATTTAACCTCAGCTTTCAAATTTCTTTAAGAACTCCTCTTGTAAATTCATAAGCAGCTGCTTCTATAAACTTGATATCCTGTTTTTTAATAACGTATCTAGTTACTCTGGAGATAAAGAAGGTTACTTGGCATTTTCAAAATAAAGTAAAAACATTTTTGAATTAGAGCAGTACAGAAAATTATGCATTTAGTAATGACTTAACTAGAATAACCTTTTTTTCCATCCATAAAATAATATTTTTATTGACTAAGACATGAGTACACTCTTATTTCATTTAATCGATTATGATTTAGGTCGTATGAGCACATAAATAGAGCTATGCAAAAATGATGATATAAAGAAAAAGACCCCTGATGTACTATTTTCTATATTATTAATTATCTTTCTGTTATTCTATTATCCTAAAGCCAATCTCGACATAAGGAATAGAGCTACAGGTGACAGGAAAAAAATAAAAAAAATATCAAGCGTATCCAACCCTTTTAATTGAAAGTACTGAGAAGAACAGTTAGTTGATGCCCCTTATTACGTCGCCAACAAAACCCTTCATAACGATCTTATTATACCCTACATTCTTGGACTCATCCTTTCGAATTTCATGAAACTCCATCGAAACCTATCTAACCACCCTTATCCCGTAGCACCGCCATTACACTGCGCCACTCATCCCTATAATCCTTCACGGAGACCAAAGCGGCAGGGACCTCGTGACCTGCAATAAATGTGGGGAGCGGAACTCCTGACAATATCCAGTTTCTCCAATTATATTCTGAGCATCAGTGGCTCTCACGTTCCTGGCCAGCAGTTTTTAAATACTGTATGAATGAGCGAGTGAATGAAGAACTATAAATATGGCATGAATGAGACCATAGATCACAATTACGTATTCCCCAATAAGGCAGATTGTAATTTCATCACAATAAAGGTTAACAAAAATTATTAATTAAGTGGTTATACAGCGAATTTTTGAGAAAAGCTACTTAATTATATTCGTTGTTACTCAAGTAAAATAATGAAGCAATTAAAATTTTTTCAGAGAAGTGGAATGAGAGGTTTTTATTTTTTTTTTCTCAAAATTAGATTTTATTTTCATACCGTAGATTTTTCTTCGCAATGTCTTTTTGTATTCCTCAGCTGTGCGGAAATTGTATTTTTATGTAGACATATTTGACTGCTCATTTCATTTATGGATTGCCTTGAATAGCTTGTGAGCTGTGCCTTGTATGATCGAAAACGCTCTTGACTCATTAAACAATGATCAGTATATTCCAATGTATTTTACAGAGTAAATAATTTATGTTTGACAATGTAAAGACGTTTGCCTTGCCTTTGTTTAAATGTGGAGTTTATATTTATTAATGGTATGTATTTGAACGAATACCCTAATTATACTGCACATACGTTTTTCCTTGAAATGGTACGCAACAAAACAGATTGCACACCACCTCTAATGTTTGCTCATTCAAACATAATGATCTAGTGGCTTATTAAAACCAACAGATTCGCGTGCTGTGTTTAATTATAAACAAGGATGTTGACACAATCTCTGAGACGCCATGGGTTGGATCCACAACGCCAAGGGATCAATTACAACTTCTTTTATAATTGCGTATGATTTTAATTATTATAAAAATATATATTTGCACCACTTCTCCACCATCACGTTTAATGTTATAACTATAGGCAAACGTCCTACATGTACTGTAGTTAAAATGATGGTAACACTTTAGAAATTAAATGGTTTTAAAAAAATGTCGTTTAATGACGTTTTGCGATAATATTCTACTAAAACCCCAAAACATAACATACATGTGTATTATTAGTCTGGAATTGAAGACCTTTAATTAGATTCCTTTAATAATAAGAAAAATATTTATTTTTAGTTCATGTTATTAAATAATAATTGACAGAAGAGTCATAGGGTGGCTCTTATTTCCAGCATCTTCAGGAGAACTATTAAAACGATCATAGAAATATAAAAAACCTCTCTAGGGAAAGGGAGTCGCTAACGGCCGTTTAATAACATTTTTAATGACTTTGCGTATTTAGAGTTCAATTTAAGTAAAACGCAAAAAACCTATTATAAATCGGAATGACAAGATCTTTAATTTGATATCATACTCAAAATGATTAAAAAAAATTAGTCGTTTGTTTACTAATTACTAATTTTTAAAGAACCTACATTATTTTATAGTGTAAATATTATTTGTCTAAAAAAATTTGTAATAATAACGTTGCAAACGTATAATGCCATTTTTTTTTTAATTATAGTTTTAAAAACGAAGTACAAAATTTTATATTTTTAATCAAGACGTGGATATCTTTAATTACATATCCTACTCAAATTGATAGAAAATGCATTTAATAAAAAAAAAATGGCTATATTTTGCGCCCGTTTTCATTAACTAAATTGGACCATTATGTAAAATCTCATCTCTCTAGCTTAAACGGATGTTTAAAAAGGACAAGTAGAATAATAAAATAATTAAAAACATCGTTTGCTGCAATGTCGTTCACAATCGCCATTAACTTCGAACCGATGTTTCATTCCTCACACTGGCTTCTGACCATTGTTACTAGATTAATGGAGTGTGCGTTTTAGTGAATTCTAAGCAACCTAATAAACTACTGTACAGAATAGAATTTTAATTAATATGAGCAGTAATGACTATAACACTTTGGCTTTGATACTTTGACACTTGAGGCTATTGAGACTTTGGCCACGGATCTGTTGAGTGCTGAGTACATACAATTAGTTCTACCGACACACAGATGGACACCCGGGTGAAGTCATTAGATTTCTAATTAAAAAAAAAAATCAATGAAAACCCTAAGAAATGAGTTTAATACATTCGAATTGCTCATTAGCAATTAGAATAACGTGTATAAAATTATTTACGATCATGTAAAAGTTTGTGTCTCATTTGCTGTATTAGCAAGTGGTAAAGAAAGATATGTTTTATGAACTAAAGTATATAATTAACTTGGGAGCCTGTAATTTGAAGTGATATTCAGGTAGAATATGTTGATATATTTAAAACATATATCTATATACAGTGACTCACAAATTCGTTATCACCATTGAAATATTTTCAATATGTACTCTGCCAAAAAAAATAGTATTTACTAGTCCATCCAAACAAATAAATTCATTAACCTTTTAGTAAGCAAAATTGTAATACCAGTCCCCTGTGTGTGCTTGTCTCTTTAAACTCAAGGTAGCCATGTGAATGTCATTATTCACGTAAACAGTTTTGTGAGTGAAGATTTTATTGCTAATTTTTGGTCAGTTTTAACTACAAATCCTACATTTTTTATTATCTTTTTCATCAGGTACGTCTTTTTATTAGCGGCAAATCAAAAGAAAAAAAAAATAAGATGCTTCCCCTTACAACATACTTAAATTGTTCTGATGAATACATTTGAGAAACTCTTTTAATAAATGTATAAATATACAATATTTTTTTTATCTTTTAATAATATTCAGACTATTAAACATTTTGGAATAAACCAGCAATTATTTCGTTCCTAGATCCAGTTTTATAATTCAATCACACGATTTTTTTCATGTGTGTTTCATTAGTTCACGTCTTTTCATTAATTTGAATGAAAAGGTTTTGACATTGAAAGAGAAAAAAAACGTATTAAAAAAAAACCTATTGGTACATAATAAATAAAAGGATCTTGATTAAGTAACGAGAAACCGTTAAAGTTTTTGCTGGCTAAAGGCTGGTATTTTATTAAACGATAAATAGAATAGACATAGAAATAGAAAAGACTGAGGCCCAATTGCACAGAAGCCTGAAGTATTATCAATATAGAAGGAGGATATAATAATGGATAATGAAATGAATGAAATTCCTCGAAAATGAAGATTAGAGAGATTGAACATCAATGAGCAAGCTACAAAAGCGGTCTATTCAAAGTCAACAGGGAGAAAGGACTATTAATAACTGAAAAAAATAAGGCCAGAATTCTTTGAAATGGTTTAAAAAATGAATCAATATTGATCGGTTTTACCAATAAAGCAATTTTTCATGTTTCTTTTTCGAGAAATGAAACTTCTATTAAAAAAAAAAAAGTACAATCTACCCAAATATACAATACTATCTCATTCATACTCTAATAAAGATATACACAAATGCAATATACCCATATGTTACAAATCCGCTGCCATCTTCCCAGCAAATGAGAAGGAATTATACATTGGGAATATCCCCCACCCTGCTCGTGCTGTAACATTACTACTAGATGATAGCAGTATAGAGAGAGAGCGCGAGAACCACAGACGCTTATGACACCTGGGTAGAATACAGGTCAGTACCAGGACTCCTAATAGCGAGATCGTTATTTATGGATGGGCTTTATTGCCACTTAAATATTTAAGAAGGGTTGTAGGGATGTGTGGAAGTAGAAAGTAGGTCCAAAACTGGGATAGGGATGTGTGCACTTAAAATAAATAGAGTGAATGTGTTCAAAGATAGAGGATATATTGATATTGTCAGGTTCTGTGTCCCCAAGGTGGGAGGAGGACGCCCGCCGTGGGCTAGGGTCACGAAAACCCGGCCGCTGTCCGGCGAGCGTCAAGAAAAAAAATGGGTGGACATGTGGTCTTTGACCTTTGCTGGCGGCCTAGTCGGTGGGCAGCATTATTCGTATTGATCTGACTCCATAAGTTCTTAGAAGGTGTGCCCCGACAAATCACTATGTTCAGGAGAAGAGGAAAAGGGTAGGTATAATAGGTAGTCTGTGTGGTCTTAGAATAACCACGAATTCACACTCGGTATCTAAGGGTAGGCGAAAACCGTCCGGATCCCAAAGGCAAGTGTGAACCGGAGAGAGGCAGAGTGGATTGCCGTGGGAGACGCTACTAGGTAAAGTTCGTAGGGCCACGGCAACCGTCGTCCGCGAGGAGGAGGTCTCTTCCAAGGAGGTGCTAGTCTTAGCGAGACGAAGGCAGAGAATCCCCCAAGGAAGGTGTGGGGTCTGACAACGGACTAAAACATAGCGAGGTTAGGAGAGAGAGGTGCAGTGGTAGTTGAATAAGAAATCCATGGTTCGAGTCGAGCAGCATGTGCAGAGAGTGATAGTAGTGTAGGTGCCTGAGAGTCTGTCGAATGCCTCAAAATCTGGCTGCTTATATAGGCAAGGCAGGCCAGTGATGGGGGTTCCCTTCGGCTCTAGCTTTCTTACACTAGCTTCCCCCTCCCTTAACTGACGCTTTAAAGATTTATTATTAAAATATGAAAACATAGGTGGATATTTTCTGGACCGAGAAGAATGGAACTTCTAATTATTTTTGATAAAGGGGTTGACAGAACAATATTAAGGTGACTAATGAGGTTTTATGGGTGATGTAGAATGGGGTATTTGCTATTGTTCTAAAGACATTGGATAGGATGTGCTTGACTGCGTTTGATTTTTGAGTGCTTTGCTGTCCTCCAGAGTTCGTGCTTACAGGTCCATATGCAATGGTTTTGTGACTCAGTATGAAACACTAATTTTAATATTATTAATAACGGTTTTTTTATTTAACCATGCAAATGGTTCGTTTCAATTAAAGTTCAGTTAACATTAAGTGAAGTTTTAATTCAATTAATAATTTACTTTATTACTAATTTGGTGTTTAAGTTTTACGTTGTGTCATATCATTTTCAAAATGTAGTCCTCCGTCAGGACCACATACTGGTTCAGCTGTTTAAGTAAATTAGCTCAATAAGTGCTTACATTGGCATGGATACGCATATACAGGAATAATGGATGAAGAGTGGCCAGGCGTCAATTGATTACGCCTCATTATATATCTCTCTGATACATTTGTGTATTCATAACCTATTCAGCATCACACCACACTTAAACCCCATCCAGTCGGGGTTCATGCAAACACCACTTTATGTCGAAGAATAAATCTGTGTATACCACTCACATGCGATAGAAATTGATCGTGCGCATATCTTAATATCTTTTAGGAGTGAATATCGATTGCTAAGCTCTTTCGTGCGTTAAAAGATGAGTGGAAAGCTAAATAGATGGAGGAATCATTACTATGAAGAATAAAAGTTACATACTTGCCAGGTGATTCAAGAGGAAGTTTGGTTCATATGTACTATTGTCGATCATCAAGTAAATGTTCCTCTATTGTCGATCGGGACTGGGAAACAATATCTAAAATACATAACATAGCTCCGACTCTGACTTGCGAAAGCTCAAAATTAATCGAGACTTCACTCACCTTTTCTGGACAGATTTTACTGCCACTATCATAGAGTGCATAGATAAAATATGATCACCCTGTTTGGAATTAGATGCTTTCTCTTTGGGCTTGGCAATATAAAAAAATCTCAATGTATTACTCACCCCAAAGGGAAAGGTTCTACTATAAAACAGTTATGGAAATATCATTTTTATTATAGACTTGGGCAGCCTTGGCAACTTTTTAACTGTGTCAATTTTCCGAACCAACGAGCAGTTTTGCTTTGGCATCTCTAGTACAGGATAGTCTTTTACGACAGGAAATTATTCGCCGAATGTTTCTTTCTAAAAGGAAATTAATTTTTCTTAGATTTTTTTTCTTTTTGTGCTATTTTGTTTCCATCCAGCTCACTATCGTGGGTAGGATCTATTATGTGAAGGACTGATAGCCTTACAGGCAATGTCACCGTATCGAACTCGATCATTCTCACCGATAGTCTTCAGTTCTGTTGGCGTGCCCCTGACACATTACTTGATGGGGGGTATAACTGATATAACGTTTTAGTGCGTTATCCCATTCGTACACTAAAATGAGTTCTTTGTTTTATATGGATTTATTGGAGAATTATCTTTGAAGTGCTTCATACCGAATCCATTCAATATAACATGTGTGCTCAAGCTCTGTTTCTCTTTGTAAGCTTTTTCAATTCAGGAGCTTTAATTTCCAGTTAGATAGTAAATCAGCATTACTTCGTAATTTTTTATGACGGATGTATTGAAATTATTCGACTGCGGGCTAAATTTAATTCGTTTATTGTAATTTGTCCGAGTTTCCATTAGGTAATATCGAGTATCATTTACTTAATTTAATCGGACTATTAGAGAAGGTTCAGGTGATGTTTTATCACTTTAAGAGGAGACAGATGATACTCTTCATTGCCAGAGATGGTTTCTCTGAATAATGTAAGATTTTATCTTGATGTTGTTAATGGCTGGTTCCTGATGAGAGCTGAAGAAGAAGGTCTTCGCTCACTAAAGCCCTTGAAATAAATAACCGTTATTAGCACAATTTAACTAAATTAAACCAGACTCTCAACAAATTGCTGAAGATAAGATAACAGAGGGGGGGGGGTAGATCCCCTGTAGCTGAATTTAAATAATTAATTTAGAAGGGCTGGACAGTAATCCTGGCGCACTGAGGATGTCGTTAATCCGAATGTGATTAGCTGCCGTTAAAGCCTACCAATCAGCTCACGAGCCTTTTTTTTTTGTCAGTGAGAATTAAGGGCAGGTATGATGTATGACACAATTAAAGGGGTCACCACGGCTTCAACAGTTTTAATTACTTTTCGCAATAGTATACACTAAAACCTCAACACGTAATACAGATGTTTAATCAGGGCAAAGGGAGGTTTAATTTGATACCTTACTTAATATAACTTTACTGTAATATTCTAAAGCCTGCTCATACTGAAACTGTTGAAGAGTTCCTAATTTCATTAATTCCTCTCTGATTTCCACCGAATGCATAGAACCCCACTGAGGTAAAAAAACTTCAAACATATATTAGCTTACTGAACATTCTAGGCAGGCTAGTCGCACAAGACAATTACGATTTTTGTTAAGACCACGTAAACGATTATAATGAACACAATACAGTCCACTTAAGTCCTAACATATATTGCATACTTTTAACCAGTTATTAGCTTGGCTAAAACTCGATTTATTAAATTGTACACCACAATATTTATTTTTCAACATCAATTTATTTCATTAATTTCAATATCACGCTTTTATTTTAAGCATTTCATCAAGTTAAACCTTCGAGCAAAATATTCTCGCCATATCAAATTGGGGTCCAAAAAAATAGTACATACTCTTTTGATGGCAGCTTTAATAACCTTTGACAATTATAATTCGCATCAGCCCCAACACACAATACATATTTTTAATCAGAATGTTGAGATATTTGATAAACTATTTAATATACAATTAGATTAATTAATTGATGATACTCATGTGTTATAGACAAGGTTATACCTTTCCCTTTGGCTTCAAGCTTCCTCTAGTATTCTTTCGTTGCCGTTCCTCAAGACAGCAGCGCTTTCTGATCCTGAAGGCTGCAGATCACCATCACCATCCTCGGCGTCATTGTTGTCAGCCACATTTTCTGCTTCATGTTGAGCCGCAATGAAGTCAGTCTCGGAGAAGATGTTGCTGTTTATTGGGTATATCCCGGTGCACTTAAAACCACAGACTCCCACAGTTGGAACCTCGAGATATGCATTTGCTAACATCTCAGCAATGTGTCCATCTCATCTGTTCTGTTTATATGACACCAACAAAAAACCTCAAAATATACAATCGTATCAAATCTCCTACCAGCTTGTCAAGTAATAAATAAGTTCACAATTTCTATTGTATAATGTTGTAAAATGTCGAAGCTTATTAAAGAATATATTTAATTCTGAATTCTAATTGAATTCCCGTCTTTACAGTATTTTATAGTTTTTTTTTAAAAATTTTTTTGTTCTTGTATTTTTTCATATTTGAGGGTGTTGTGGTAACCCAACATTAAAATTTCAAATCGATTGAACCTCCTGGTGTCGTCATTACTACCCCTTGAGTCAATAAGCAATCAAGTTGGATCAAGATTGACTTAATTAATTTTGAAAATGGTTTAGCTAAGCATAAAATTGACTTTAGCAAAGTTATGGAAAAATAAGGAGGTGGAGGGTTTGATAGGGGGGGGGGGGTTAATCCACTGTGGACTCGTGTTTGATACAGACATATACATTCATGTACACTATATGGCAGATATAACTGTGGATACAAATTGACAATATGAGAAAAAAAAACGGGAGTACATATTTCATGCGGTTTAATGTTAACTTTTTTTTAGGAAAGAGGAAAAAATGCCCGTTTACAGCGTTATAAGTGTGAATATCTGCCTAACAATAAAAACGATTGCTGTTATCAATAAATTTAAAGTTGTTATTTTTAAACACGAGTACAGTATAAGAAACAATTATTTAACGGGACGTTCAAATCCAATATCCACTTCCAAACCATCCAAACCAATTTTTTTTTCATCCGCGTTAATTAGTACTAAGTAAGTTAGTACTTTAGTAATACATTTTGTAGAACTCATGACAAAAAGTAAATACATTTATAGCACAATTGGTGGAAATTACAAATTACCAGTTAATTTTACCGATAATCATCGGAAATTTCTTTTTCTAAAACTGATTAAGCTGTCTGGTCAACATTTTATAACTAGTTAAGCTAACTCAAATGCCACAGGTCATCCCCCACCCCATTCCGGTAAAGCAATAAACCCCGGTCTGTTCCCATCCAACTATAATCGCATCAGTTAGAACTGTTGAAGGACTCCAACGTTATTACCAACTAGTGCACTCAACTTGCTCTAGGTGAATCCGGTTAGTCAACTTACACACAACTGGGCATTTTCAGTTTACCCAACGTATAGCCCTCCCCTTCCAATTAGGACGTGGATCAAAAGTACAAAATCTAAGCAAGTTCATGTTGACACTATTTATTAAGAACTATGTAGTAGAAGAATCGTATGAAACAAAAAAAAAATAATTAGAGAATGACTGAGAAGGAGAATACACCCTTCTGCGTAGATCAACTGCGGGTTTTCTATGAATGCTTACTCACGTACCGATACACTAATCTGTGTCCGAATACATGAAACTGTAAGGAAAGATATATATGATGTATCTTTTTTAAGGATACATATATCCACTTGTATATATATCTGAATTGCCTACAAACGTCACGCCCTAGTTGAATAATTAAAGTATTTGAATTCCAGGGATGCCAACTAACTATTCAACTACTGACCGATCTATCAAATCTCGAGTGGATTGCCTTTAAACTTTAAATTATACTTTACTCAAATCATTTTCTCTTGTCCCAATTGGAATCTAAACCCAAAGTTACTTACCTCAATAAATTAACGTGGTTATCAAAATGGAAGAGATTCATTTATATAAAATAGAAATGTAAGTTCTATATTTTATTTCTGATTTAAAAAAACAAAACATTTTCCTGAAAGAATATGTACTTATAAATGATAAATAAGGAATAAACGATAGGCAGATAGATATTACTAGTTCAACAATAAAACTTAGCTCCTGCTGAAATACATCGATGGCTTCAAGATCAAGATCAAGAACTCAGCGCCTCAGAGGTCTGCCCGAGTCCTCAGCATAGCAAGCAGCAGACCCGCTCCGGGCAGTTGCCCAAGGCCAAGTTTTTAGCAGACCACAGCTGGTGAGGACGTCCTCCCCACTGTTCCGTTCCCAAGTATATATCCTCTCGTCTTGGAACCTGTCTCACTCTCTCTTCCACACAAGGTTTTTTCCTTTATGTCCCTTTGTGTGCGTGTATGCCTTTTCACACCTTCATGCGAATGAGTTAAACTATTAACTTATCCCTTCTGGCACTTATTTTCGTGACAGGAGAAAAATGAAGAGCTGTAAACTGTCAAATCCTTCAGCCCTTAAACGACACTCCACAACAGATGGGAGCACAAAATTAAATATTAGATAATTCATTATTTTCTCACTCAATTTCAAATATGAGATTACATTTCTTCACAATTAAGAAACGTAAATGAATTCACACACCCAGACCGTCACTATGTAGCAATATTCTCAGTGGGTATAACATACTAAAAATTATATTTAACAATGAAAAGAAAAAAATGGCTTGGCCGTTGTTTCCTGGATCATGTAGCAACATGGTACATGTGGATATAACTTGTGAATAATTTATATGGGAAGTGAAACGAGAATGATACGATTTCTCAATTAGTCAGCCTTAAGTTAGTAAGTCTACGATATGGGTCTTTTAAATGTTGCGTTTGACATTAGAATGATGAAGTGATCTGACAAATAAAATGTGCAGGGGTCAGTCCGGCGTGCGTCGTGTGTGAGAAAGGGAGAGGAAAATGGAGAAGCGGCGAAGAGGGCGGGATAGAGAGAGAAGAGTATGGGTAGGAGGCAATTAGTGACGAATAGTTGTAAATGAGAGAAAGGCAGATGCAGGAGAAAATGTGGGAGAGTGGTGGATTGAGTGAAGGAGGACAATAGGGAGGGGGTACAAGAGCTACTATTTATCATATTAATTAAGGAAGGTAGTTTGTGAGAGAGAGGGATAGGAAAATGGAGGAGGTTGGGAGAGCGAGGTACTGAGTGAGGAAGGAAGACAGAGGGTGGGGCGGGGGTAGGAGAACGATTAGTTATGGAAGGTCGTGCGAGAGAGAGAGTGAGAGAGAGGGGGGGGGGAGCAATGGAAGATGGAAAGAGGAGGACAAGGATGGAGTAGGTGATTGGCCACTTCTGTTGCAATAGGCCAATATTTCATATTTTAATAACCCAATGGGAGGAAGATTCGTTCGGCCTATTCCAACCAATGGATTATATCATGAATCTACTTCAGAACGTTCGTAGGGTCTGCTGTGAGCTGAATAAAAACGAGTAAATACTAATGCAAATTCTAAAAGCTTTAATTATATCTAAACAGTCCAACATTTACGTTTTACTGATTTTTTGATAAAATAATCTGTACTACTTTTTTTTGTGTAATATTTAAAAACCATTCATTACAGGATGGGTATGCGCATTTTTAACAAATAAAAGACGAATATAACAATGCTATAACACGGTGGCAAGGAGATATAAATCTTCTATCTAAAGGCATTCTATTAGTACAAAAAGAAACTATTGATCAAATATAAGGCTATAGTACACAAATAACTTGTCAGACATCCATTAACGTGTTAACGTCCTGGATACAAGGAGGTTTCTTAAACTGTAGAGAATAACGAATACATTTCTAAGAAAAACGAATTCTTCCATGACTACAAGTGTTACTGACATCGACTTTATTTATACCATAGTTAAAGAAAGCACACAAAGGCTTCTTGAAAATCGTAACAGTAGAGCTGAATTCGTAACAATTCAGTGAAAAGTGTTGTGCATAATGTATCAACTAGGAACAAGATACACAAAGACATTCATCTTATTTTTCATTTAGTCTTTTAGCTGTATGATATTCTGTTTCTGTTTTCTCATTCATGAATGAGTGAATGAATACCTTCATTTCAGTTTTACGTATTCATTTATAGTTTTAGTTTATAGGCGCTCTGGTATGTATATTCAATCCACGTAACATACAACAAAAAGTCTAACAAACAAAATGAGACACTTGGTTTTAAGAGACAAGCAATCCTAAGTGGAAAATATTAGAGAATATTGGTGCGTGACTAGTAGTGAGAAGATAATACCCACCGTAGGTTGCCGGCCAGTTAGTTAATTATCGCGAAGAACACAACGCCATAATCAAACACAGGCCCGAGCACTGATAAATGCCCTGTTTAATAAAGATATTCGCTAAATGGGGTTATCCATTTCTAAAAACGCCCCCCCCCCTTCCGTGACAATGGCGGGCTTATCTTGCCCTTTATCGGCATCTTCCCGCCAGAGCAGACTGATGGCTCGATGCCACCTCCCCTTTTCACGATCCATTGGTTCTCCTTTTATTCTTTATCGCTGTTTCCTTCCCGGTTATACTTCATTAGTGATCGTCAAGGGGGCACACGGATCGTTTGCTCCTGTTTACTTTACTTTGAAAAAGAAAAGAAATCAAAGTCAAATGTGAATCTACCACAAAGTTAAGCGTTTCTGTAACTCAGACAACAATCATATTGATTTTTTTAATGACTTCGTGGGTACAGGCCAGTAAAAGACTAAGCCATATTATACATTATCATGTACAAAATGTTCTCGTATTTTAAACAAAAAGTCAAGTCCCAAAAACAGACTTGTACTCTGTAATAAAATCCGATCACACATAGCCTATGCCTGTATCTCAATAAAACAATAGCTTCTTAAAATCCATGAATAGTAGATATGGGTAATTAATTTGAAAAGATACAATCACAAAAGAACTAAAAATCTGTTGGTAAATCAAAAGTTTTTATTTTGAGTAGGGATACATGTAAATGATTACCGGAATATTTAATAAAAATTTAGTAATTCAAGATGAATTGTAAGTTAAATTGTGAATAAAGTTGTCTTATCTATATATTAATCAGGGTGTCGCGATCATTAATTGGATCCATGGTGAAGAGCTAAGAGCCGTTAGAATGTTTAGCATAGGTGTGTTAAGGCTCAAGGCATTACATATCGGAATCGCTACTTCTTTAATTCAAGTTTCTACTCATTTGACCTCACGAGGCTGAATCGACACCGATGAGACCCATCCTCCAAAGAATAAAATCCTGGGGACTCGGACCCAGGGGTCTGCGGAGTCGGCGTGCTAAACACTGGACTACTGGGGCCGACTAATCAATTGGACACTTAACTCACAATAACAGAAAATAGTTTCTTGTGGCGCTTAATGCACTATTCCAAAAAAAATACTGCCACATAGGCGTTTCTTATGTATAACTCCTGAATATATAAATATGCTTAGTTAGTTTAAACAAAATATCGATTGAGACCCATGACCTCCTAGAACTACCAGATGCCAAAACAGAACGCAGTATTGTTAATTTATCCCACTTAATTGTTAATTGTGTTTGCCAAAGTGAAAATCTTTCAAAGTGGACAACAATTTACTTTGCTTGCTTTTTACAGCATTATATGCTTCAAATATAACTGTCCTTTCAACAGTGTTATTTACTTCTGTAAAGTGACTTTTCGGGAAAGAAATGATTAGTTTATTTTAGACGGAAATAAAGTTTGTTATTTATTTTTTTTTAACGTTGGATGCGTATTATGGGAGGGGTGATGGGAAGAAAACCGTCATGAAAAATAATCGTCACACGGTGGAATGCCATACAAGGGCACGTCGCTGAAGACGTTTATCTTGTTTTCGTTGTCGATGGGCATCAAAAAATGTTTTGTTCACATTATCAGTATATATTCTAATGCAGTATATATATATATATATATATATATATATATATATATATATATATATATATATATATAAAATTATGCAGTCTCTTCTTTACTATACTCTTCAAATTATATAACATATATAATAATGAAATATAAAACATATTATACGCATTTTGTTTCCATTAGAAAAGTACGTCATTTTTTCATTATTCCTTAGTTTACGGTATGCCCTTTAATTTATTTATGTGTATCTTTATGTTTCCAAACAAAAATATAGTTTATTTCATAACTAATGTCTAAAAATATCCTTTGCTTGATCTCATTTATATTGAAAAAAATAATAAGGCCACAATCTTTCAATATACCAGTACATAGATTAATAACGAATGATTTCATTATAATTTCCGAATAAAATCGCTTCGAACAAAAATACAGCTGTTTTTAGTACATCCTAACCACGAGTAGAATTGCACCTTTTGCATCGTATAAAATATTGCAAAGAGTAAGTCAAGATTATAATACTGCCATAACGGCAAATACATAAAACATTCGCGGCCCACGTCAGCAGAGCAAGGCATTGCCATTTTTCTTCAGGGGTTTGCTTAGTTATACTTATTAACAAGTTTTTCCACAACCCTTTGCCTCATAAATAGGTTTTCTGTTTCGGTCGAAAAAATATTATTATTTTTTTTTTTTATGATTCAGGGAAGTTACAAATAACACCCGTCCCCCTCCCAGAGAGGTTCTTGGACTTTGTTTTATTCCTAATACTAAGTTTCCACCGTCTCATTTTGCTTTTAATTAAGTTTACTATCACAATACCCCCCGTAATGTCCGATAAAAACAATTTAACTTAATTAATTAATAATTTAACTTTTGACGGTAGACGTTTTCTATTACAATAAGCCTTTTGTCAACTATTCTACTCCCTGTTTTCTGCCTTAGCCAAAAAAAACGCTATATAATACCTTTTACGGGAAAGTCAATTATTTTTTTTAGGGTTTTTGTTTGTTTGTTTTTTAAACCAAAAATTCTTATTTGTGATTCATTTATATGATCTAGTATTTGTGAGTGTCACGTTTGAGCTAGAAACATAAATAGTGAATAAAGGTCAAGCTTAATATTGCACATTCGGTATCGTAATCTGTTAACGATGGTGTGTAAGCTCTGTTGGAATGTGACGGTTACCACAGTAACCAGTTAATGTATAACTATTTGAATGGTTGTCTTATAAAAAATGTTGAATATTATGTATACTATACCTGATATACTATTATCCCATTCCAACAGAGCATACCATGTAGAACCTGGTTGGAAAACAAATGAAGCTCTGAAAATCGGTGGTTTCAATGGAGTTAATTGGCAATAGAATGTGGTATAAAGTAAATTGCATTTTTATCAGTTTAAAACTAATTCTTCCTGGCGTATTCAATTTAAAGCAGTTTCTAGATCTAGATAGACTATACAGATAACCCTTTTTTCATTAAAAGATTTTCTTATGTAGCCTGTAAGTCGAGGGTTTTTATTTGTGTGATAATGTCTAAATGAAAGTATATAATTGACAATTGTGCTTGAATAAAATACTCACAGTTTAGAATTTTATTTTGTTTAAATTAGTGAAATACTCTCGTATCCGGGTTGTGGAATGTACCTTCAAAATTTTTCATTTTTTGATCGCGTATGTTCCCCCAAAGAACTGCAAAGACTGGCAGGTTCTTTTGGACTCAGCAATAAATTAGAGACAAGTGAAAATCCATCGAAATTTGATAAAACAGCAAAAATATGAATGATATTGACATTAACAATTATGATTGTCGGGTTGCCACTAGGGGAGTGCCTAATAACTCTAGCCCTGGTGACAGGTGCGGTTTGTTGTAGTTTATAACATGGACCATTGTTCCATGTTGGCGTTTAATATCTGACTCCATTTATGATAGGTATGTGTCCCGACAATACACTCTGTTCAAGAGAAGAGGTACAGAGGTTTCATAAAGAATAAGACATGAGTCCAAGCGGGGGCCCGGCAGCGTAACAGGTACAAGGCGCCAGAGGGTCTGCAAAGAGGCTGAGTGACAGGGTGACAGGCTCAGAGGTGCTGCAGATAGAGTAGGCTGACGAGGAGCTTAAGTGTATGCCTTCCAGGGCCAAGTGGCCCTCGCGTAAAGCGACCGAGTAACAGTGGCTGAGGAGATGAGGAAACTGATAGAGAGTGGCCAAACGCACTGGTTTAAATATTGTTCCTGCTTGGGGGGGGGGGGGGCTAGGCCGACGCGAGGATATGTGCGCACCTGCCACGAGGTACGTGACCCTCGTCCCCTAAAGGACTGTTTTATGGCATGGCTTTTAGATTTTATGGCTGTAAAGGACTGTTTTATGGCATACTAGGGACTCACCCATTTAGGTTATTGACCGCCGAGGCGACGATTGGTCTAACAGGGTCTGTTTTATTACGGCCAGGTGGCTTTTAGGGGAGTACCTGCTCTTACCTGACTTGTTTTACGACTGCCGGTCCACGTTTATTGCGAGACAAAGCTTTTACCAAGTTTTACATCTAATTACAATACATTATATATGCACCAGAGTAAAGGGTGATTTAACTAATGATTAAAGAGTAAAGAATGATTATGGCATATTTATGCCCCACACATTTTTACATTGTCGGGATGTTATCAGATGTGTGAGTCCCCAAGGTGAGGAGGAGACGCCCGCCGCGGGGTCGCTACAACCTCTAGCCGCCTTCCGGTGAGCTCCAAGAAAGAGATAGAGTGGGTGAACCTGTGATCTTTCACCCTTGCTGGTGGCCTAGTCGGCGGGCAGCTTAATTCGCTTTGATCTGACTCAATAAGATCTTAGAAGGTGTGCCCCAACAAAGCACTATGTTCAGGAGAAGAGGAACAAGGTAGGTTTATAGGTAGTTTATGTGGTCTTGGAATGACCACGAATTCACACTTGGTATCGAAGGGTAGGCTAAGACCGTTTGGATCCCAAAGGCGAGTGTGAACCGGAGAGAAGCAGACTGGATTGCCGTGGGAGACACTTTTAGGTAAAGTTTGTAGGGCCACGGCAACTGTCTTCCGCGAGGGAGAGGTCTCTCCGAAGGAGGTGCTAGTTTTAGCGAGACGAAGGCAGAGATTCCCACTACGAAGGTGTGGGGTCTGACAACGCCGGACTAAAACATAGTGGGGTTTGAAGATAGAGAGATGCAGAGGTAGTTGAATGAGAAGGCCATGGTTTGAGTAGAGCAGCTAGCGCCAGTGCAGAGAGAGAGAGAGAGAGAGAGAGAGAGAGAGAGAGAGAGAGAGAGAGAGAGAGAGAGAGAGAGAGCAGTGTTCCAAGTGCCGGTCAGTAAGTTCTGTAAACTGCTTTTTTTTTTTTTTTTTTTTTTTATTTCAAAACCTCAAATACAATGTACAAAAGAAAAATAACAAAATAATAATCGACTTACAAATTTCTCCTCTTCCTGCATTTAAATGCATTTGGAGGAGTGCACAATACAATAAATTTTTTAATGTTAATAGTACTCAGTCTTATATTCACACTAGGTGATGAGGCTCACCTTCTTTTTGTCACCGACACCTCTGTAAACTGCCCAAAGACGGTCCGGTTATATAGACAGACCAGCCGTGGTGGGGGGTGTTCCCCCACCTGCGGCTGTTTCCCCCACTAGCTCCCCCCTTTCTTACTGACGTCATACGCTTAGTTAATCAAATATGGAAACATAAGTAGATATTTTCTGGACCGAGAAGAGGAGAACTTATAATTATTCGTTATTAAGAGGTTGACACAACATACATATTATGGGTCATTGGGATCTTGAAGTTGGTATCTTCGTCATTACGATAGGATCATAGTAATTTTAATCAAAGTGTGATTAATTGTCTTGTATAGATATATTTTACATCACTTTGTTACACATCCAAGGGATTATCAAATGGAACTAACACATAAAACTTCATGTCTTATGTCGACTTAAATCTCTGGAGCAGAATGTCACATGAATGAAAACATTTAATATTCGGACTTTGAAAAACGCATACGCTTTTGTGCGGGCCTTTACATAATCTAGTTATATAGCCAATGTATGTTAAACAAACTCATAATTTAGGGAAGTAACACTTTCAAATAACAAAAAAAAATACTATACAGTTTGCTATTAGTAGATGATCAAGTAGTCATACCTTCATTTAGGAATATCCTAATTGGTACTGGCGGTGAGAAACACGGAACATCAAACTCAGGCTTTAAAAAACATTGGATGTGGGCGTACAAGGAAACAATAGATAAAGGGCGTGAAAGAGAAGGACAGCGTGCGTACTTGAGGGTGAGGGCCTGGGTGATGGAGAGTTGTTGGAATGGAATGACTCTGGGAGAGGCATGACATACGTTTGAAAAGGAAGGATAAAAATAGGTTTGGATTTATAATTTACAAAAAAAAGGATCGTTGGGTAATGTTATTGTAATGCTTAACTTTAAAAGATTAGATGACGAGGTAAAGCTGGAACAGTACTCGTCGTTCTAATATACCGTCACGGGGTATGGCAAAAAACAGTTTTGTAACGGGTTTTAATATGGCTCATTTTTACGATTACGTCTCAATACAAAGCTACCAACATTTGAGCTCATTGGTTCAGAGTATTTTACTTTCGAAGCTGAACTTTCTTTTTTCAGGCCAGTTCATGAAAACTTGCACTAGTTCACTGTTGATCAATTGACTTTAAAAGGCAAGAAAGCAACCAATACCACAAAGACCCAAAGAATAGCACAAAGATACTAATTTAAATTAAATAATACAATTTATTTCTTAAGACCGTGGGCCTTGACTTACCATTGCCTATTGTAACCATGAAAATGTATTTTACATTATGACTTTTGAACATTATTATATTTATCAGAAATGAATGAAAGGTGTATAGGATAGTTATCAAATTGACTCAGGTATATCATACTATTGTAATATTAGCCACTCAATTATAATTGGGGAGATTTTAATTATTTTGTAAATAAATTATTTCTCTATCCTCATTATTGTTGTTATAACCTGAAGTCGAAGCTTTATCAGACCAAACATGATAAAATGTCGTTTTAGATTGATGCGCATTTTAAATCTTCTAAAACTATACTCTTAGTTTAAATCAGAAAAAAAATGGGATCAATTTCCTCAGCCAGCGTGTCCCCAACCAAGACTGTCATTTTGAAGTGAATTGAGTTCACCCTCTCGTCTGCTAAAGAAAAGTTGTTCACGGGTACCCGCCCCTCACGATTGAGCAAGGGCTGCTTCCGACCTTCGATTATACTTAGGCCTCCAGGACTCAGTCAATCTTCGTGGGGCATCCTGCTTAATTCCTTTGTGTTTATATAGGCAGGCCAGCCGTGGTGGGGATGGCTCCCCACCTGTGGCTGTTTCCCCCACTAGTTTCTCTCCCCTCTCCGCCTGACGTCATAAGCTTTATTAAACATATGGAAACATAGACAGACATTTTGTGATCCGAGAAGAGGGGAACTTCTAATTATTCGTAATTAAAAGATGGCCACAACACCTGCTTTAATGCTCACCACTTTCTTCCATTCTTCAATTCAATGACTACGACTGGTAGGAGATTAAGCTGGAGTCTTAGTCTCTAAGGTAAGTGAATTCATTTTAAATTGTTGCATCGCTTAATTTCATATACTAAGGTGCGAACAACAGTTAAGTTTACTTGCTAGGCCAGCTTCTTCATTGAGCTACTGCACAAACTGTCTGGAAGACGTAAAACTGATGCACAATGCATGAGGAGTTAGTCCAAGTTTGACTTATACGAGTGACTGTTCACTCATGTTTAGTGAGGTAGGATGCATATTAATGTAGCCAAGAGGAAGCTGTGCTCAGAAGAAACTGTTGCCACGCCTGGGCCAATAACAGCCCTCTACTTAGCATCCTCCTATTCAGTCTTTGACCTCCTTAATTAACCCCACCCCACGATCGCTTTTATCTGCCGAGAAAACGAAGCTAGAAAGGGTTTTAACAAATTGACTAGCTTTTTTTTTTTGACCCTTTGATAATGCCATGGGAAAGGGAGTGCAGGTTTATTTTAAAACCTAATTTATTTTTTTTTATGCTGGTACTCACCGTAGGCCGTTTGATCACAGTTCGTTATTTGCTTTTAGGTTGAAAAAAACAACCAAACGAAAGGAAAACATCTTTTTCACGATTAAAGAAAATGGATTCCAACCGATAACTTCCCTTTATGATTTCGTATTATCCCTGAGCCATGGCTTAAGATGTAATTTATTCCAACCCTCGAAGAGAGGGGATTTACTTTCAAGCGGGATTGGAGTAATCGGTGTCTATCAGCGTGCATATAATTATATAGTACTCAGGGAAAGGATTGATCCAAAAAAAGGAAAATTTATAACGTAAATTAATTTATAAATAATGTGCATATATCATGTTTTTTATAAGCTGAAAATATACTAAACAAGAACAAAATTATCATAAATGGATAAAAGTAAATGAAATTTGCTAACGGTTATACCAAAGGAACATAAGGGAAATATGTGAATTATTACCGGGGGGAGTGGTGTGAGGTGCGGAATAAGTTGAAAGTATAGCGGGTAATAGATAAAATTAAATAAAAATTTTTATAAAAACGATAGTAAATTATGATCAGTTAGATTTAACGGAAATGAGAAACTGCTTAAACATTGAGAGAGTGGGACGAATTTTGTTAGGAATTAAGTTCCAAAGGTTTGTGGCCCAGATATGAAAAGAATGCTTCATCCAACCATCAATAATAAATATATTATAACTTTAGCAAAGATACCTCATTTTATTGCCATCATCTGGGTGGGAATATTGGTTAGGCCAATCCGATCAAATGATTATCAGCACGGCTTTCGACACTAATGGCCTGTTAATTCTAAAGACCGCCAGAAAAGAAGTTTTATTCGTCCAATTTAATAAAATTGATACAAAGTGGACAATTGATACAATTTTAAATTAAAAAAATACTACCTGCCCAACTACAACAATGAATAATTGTTATAAAGTATCGCGTACGTCGCATATTTACAATATGGTAGGAAGGCTGCTGGATTCTTCGCCAGAGAGCTTAAAATCGTCGTTTGGAGTGGATCATTTTTCAAGTATCCATTTTCGGACTGTGTGTTTAGAGAGGTCACAGGATTATTAAATGAAGTAATCTTATAGGGTGTCTGAAAAAGTTTTTATAATGTCAATTAAACAGGATTTGATAATAATAAGTTCACAGACAAATGTCCCAGTTAATGGAACCAATGCCCAATGACAAGGGAGTACTACTCGGTGGAATTGGGAGGGGGATGGGGACTGGACTGTTCCGGAGGATCAAGGTGTGTCAAAAGGAGGGTTGTCTGTAGCGGTTAAAGAAGTTATATTGGTCGGGATTTCTTTGAGGATCCGTGGGTCACGAATTGAAGAAAAAAAGTATACGGGATTGGAGATGGATTTGTTTGGACGGCAGTATACTATCGCAAGATAGGACCTCTATAGGATATCTATAGGAAAGATAAGATCGCAAAGATATAATTTCTAATTGAAACAGATGAAGCGTGGGAAATGTGATAAGGTTACAAGGGAACAATCAAGGGAGTGAGGACTAATTGGTTAATGCATATAGCAGTTCCAGTGTTCCATCTAGATGATCTGTTCTGTGGGCTAGGTATTTAGGAACACGGGAGGGTATCATTTGCAGTCAGTCTTGTTTAAGCGATGAAACCACGTGTTAATTCATTTAAGAGTTTTATTGTGGCCGTGAATTCCATTTTATTGAAAGCTTTAATAGCGTTTCGTAATACCATAATCCAGTAAAGGCCCATCAGATGCAAAAGTCTATCAAGTTTATTTAGCTTTAAACATCTCCGGGGCATCAAGTAAATCTTTCATTCAAAATACCATCCCTCATGGGATCGTAAAAAAAATGATACAGTGACTAGCAAAGGTGAGATTTACGTGATATGATTAATACCACGCAAATTACAACAGGACGTCGAAACAACCTACGGCACGCTATAGGTTAGTAGTATAACGCCAGTAGATCAATTTCAGATTTTTCTTTAACACGGTTCAGTCCTAACTAATGTAATCATACATTTTTGACACTTTTCCCAAAACCACTTTTAATATTATTACTAATTATAAACATTTAGGACAATATGCAGGTAATCAACCGCAAGGTACAACTAAACTAAATAGCACAGACAAAAGTGTGCAATAACAAAATAATTGAAAACAAGTCAAGTGCGATTCATCACAAAATTACGGTTGTGATCAAGATTTTATTGTTACTGTACTAATTGATTTATTAAAGTGCTTTCATTTTTGTTAATGTAATGGGATTGTTTACATTTTTATCATCAAACAGGCCTCATGTAAAACGTTCATGCAAAATATCATCCCTTGCGTACACTTTTAGTAATAGTTCTAATCACTTAACGTAATTATAGTCTATTTTACTCCAATTAAAAAATAGAAATTTTTATTAACGACGTAGACGTCTTTAATTTTGTATACTACTTAATGTGATAAATAAATATTTACTAATTTTTTTTTTATATTATTTTTTGTTTCTTTATTGTATCATGAAATAGAACTACCATGTGAAGTATCAGGCTTGTAAAAAATGCAATGACAGTTTAATCTTTTATTGTACTTATAGTTGCTAAAAAATAATTATATGATACCATACTCAATAAACTAATTAATTGATAAATGATATTTTATCATGTATTATAGACATGAATTCATTTTTACGTCTTATTTATATCAAATGTATTTATATCAATGTAAACTTTTATGTCTCTAGCACGATCAGCTGGTTAAAAAAAATCTTAAATTTGGTTTTGAAAAAAAATAAAACCAATGAATCCCATCTAAAAAATCCATGATGATCCTTAGATCAACTTGTATAATTTACATTTAGTTTATTATATTATTACGATAAACCAACAACTTAACGAATACACTATAAAATCTTAGATCATGACATCGAAAAATAATTGAAAATTTACACTCACCTTTTTCCAGAATTTCCCTCACCGGTTTTACCAAACTGAGTGAAAGCTACCGAGGAAACAATAGAAATTTATTGTTTTGAGTTTCTAAAGAAAACAAAATTGTAGTATTTATTGGATAAGAGTGTTGAAGGGAACATGTTGACGCTTTATCAACTGGTGAAATGGATGAGATATTAATAGCGATGGGCAGCAAAGCTATATCGGATTACTACTTGACACTTCGCTGTTCGATATAACAGTAGGAGCCTCAGGGCATGATAACATTTCATTTTGAAAGCGTTCTGGGACCGGGAAATTTTCGCACCGTGAGATATTCTCTCACTTTTTGAGAAAATCACTGGTAATTCGGAAGCGGGAGTGTTGGGGAGATCGGGCTTCCGTATAGCTGTGTTTACATGATTATGCTCCTCAGTCCTCGCTCAGGAGACGTTTTGTGGAAGTCCGTACCGTGTTAGATTTTCTTCTCATAGCGATTGCTCACGTCTCGTTTCACACAATTTGATTTTTTTTTGTTTTGTTTGGTTGCTACATCTAAAATATTACTTTTTTTTTTTGATGAGTTTTGTCAGATATTTTCATAATGAATCATATACGTTCCTCAACACCTATTCAATAATGATCACCAAAATAATAGTTGGTCTTGAAGATGAGCTGATTTTCGAAAAGAGAGTACGTGAGAGATGGTTTCTGTGCATTGTGTCCACGATGGAGAAATTTTAATGTTTATTTCATTATATGATCATACCTTCTTAAAATGAATCCAACCTCCTTTTTTTGTTAAATTTACTTTGTGGTTTATTGGTTAAAATAATTTTTATTAGTCCATAAAACCGTTAAATTAAGTTTTTTTATTATTATTATTATAAACTGACTAATAGAGGTCAGTTTGGGCCAGTCCAGTATAAAGGTCATTGTATTTGTTTATTCATTATATAATTTTTATAAAATAACAAAACCTGTATATAATGTAGCGATGCTACAGGAAATACAAAAATGGTTTGTAAGTGGATTCGCCTGAGGATCTATAATTATCTGTAATTTTAAGGGGACTATGAAAGGAAAAAAAAAAAAAATTTACCCTTCTGTTTATGTAATTTATAGCTTTGTTTACATTGACTGACTACTGGAAAACAAATAATTGAGTGGGAAGCTTAAAGGTACGTGTTCGGTGGATGGTGGAATGGGTACTGGCTGCATTGAACACGGCAGCGCTTTGGTTCATACGCTTCAATCTTGGAAGTACCAGTCATCAAGATGCGTCAGGTCTCACACTTCAGTTATTGATGATGATAAATTACTAAAGGATCAGCAAAACGAGCTTCAAGTACGTGGTTTATCAATTTAAAATCAATTAAAACTTTATCAATGTTTGAATTAAAACGTTTTCTGTGCTAGATCTTTTATGGCCATAATGTGTTACCAATAAAACTGAAACTTCTAACTTGCAATTATGTCTCTTTAAAATAAGTAAAAATTAAATATTTTTTTTAATGTGAAAATTCAGCATGGTCCCACTATTATTTATAATTAATATCCAAACAAAAAAAACTACAAGTTGGAACATTCTTATTATTAATTAATTGGGTTTCAAGTAGTTTATTTTAAATGCTGCTTCTGGTTATTTTGTTTTATATATTCGGTAGATTATTTCTAACGTCTGATTAAAACGTTAACTTTAACAGTCCGATTGTTCTTTTCGAGCTAATTTATAGATTACTTATTGAAGGACGTTCCCAGTTGAAAATAAGTACCTTGTTTGCACTTGTAACGTGTATTATTATATTTTCTTTCGTATTATTTAAACATTTTATGTAAATCAAAGTTTTTATATTTTACATATGTAATATGTTATATGCCATATTGCAATTAAACTAATTCATTCATCATAGTGCCATTTAAATCTTAAAATCGTGAAGATGTATAGTAACGATATTATAAGTAAAAAATATCTGATCAATAGTTAAGACTCAGACCAGTCAAATTGAAAAGTTGTAGGTTTTCTTTAGTAAATATTTCCACTCATTGGGTCATTTCTCAAACAAATGCACATCTCAAGAGATGCTGAAGTCTTTTGTTTGTTTTTCTATTAACTGATTTCTCAATAAGAGTCCCTAAACAACTTTTACTTATTATTTAAAAACATAACGTATGAAATAGTAAATAAAATAAAATTTCTCTAAATTTACTAGAAACAAAAGATTAATTCCTCAAAAATGAAGCAAAATGCTCCCACATTACCTTCACCCTTTGTCACAAGTCTTGTCCACTAGTTCATTTAAATTCTATTCCTCTCCCTGTATCCGAGACAGTACGGTACTTAGGCTTCCATCTCGACAAACGACTGACCTGGAACCCACATACGAGACTAAAAAGACAAGAACTAAACAGACGCTTTGGACAACTGTACAGACTACTTCAAAGGACATCCCATCTCTCAATAGAAAACTACTAATCTACAAAGTTATGCTTAAACCAATCTGGACTTACGGAATAGAGCTATGGGGGACAGCAAAAAAAGTCGAACATCAAGCGTATCCAATCCTTTCAATCAAAAGTCCTGAGAACAATAGTAAATGCCCCTTATTATGTCAGCAACAAAACCCTTCATAACGATCTTAATATACCCTACATTCTAGAACTCATCCCTTCCAAGTTTATGAAATTCCACAGTAGCCTTTCCAACCACCCTAATCCTGTAGCACAGTCATCCCTGCGCCACTCATCCCTATAATTATCCTCGGAGACTGAAACAGTGGCAGTGGCCTCGTGACCTGCTATAAACGCACATCAGTGGGAGTCCTGACAATGGCCAGTTTCTCCAATCATGTCCTGAGCTTCTGTGGCTCTCGCGCTCTTGGTCAGCCTCCACTGGCTAGTATCCGGTGACGCGGCTGACGGAGGAGCGTGGGGGACTTCCCAAGACTCCGCTTTCTCTTCGCATGTGGATTTGGGAGGTCTCTGGGCTGTCTGTAAATATTGTATGAATGAGCGAGTGAATGATGAACTGTAAATATGGTATGAATGAGAGCATTTATCCTAATTACTTATTGCCTTATAAAAGGCAGGTTGTAATTATAGCACAATAAAGGAATATAAATCAATCAAATCAAAAATAAAAGTAGTGGTTCAATTGATTATTTTGTTTCGAATTGTATGAATGGCGGTATGAGTGGACTACATTGATTAAATTATGTATAAGGTATGATTGACCTCTTAATCACAATGAATAATATTGTAATTTCACAAATAAAGAATTTTTTTAAACATTATAATAGTTGTTTTTAAGTAATGCATCATAAAATATAATCGTGATTATTCAGTCATATTAATACCTTTTTAGAGAGGTCGAAACAGCCCAAGAAAAAAAAATGAGAGAGGGGAGTTACAGTGAAAAGCTAAACATTTTCGCATTGACTTGAATACATTTCACTCAAAAGGAACTTTTTTTTTATGAGGAGGCTTCAAAGATAAGTCCGTGTCCAAAGCCGTTAACAATTGATGAAAGAAAGCAGCTGTTGAAAGGGAACGGAGCGGAACGACAGACAGTGTACTCTACAACTGACAAAAACTTGAATTTTTATATTTAATTGTTAACCCTCTAGTTACATCATCAGACTATTCTAATAATTAGATTCGTATAAACACAATAAACAGTATTTTTTTGTAGCATTCTAAACAAGGTATTGTCCTCGAAATCCATTCCATGTCAGTAATAGGTTTAATCCTCTTGTTGAAGATACAGAAGTGCTTCTATAAAGCGATCCCTAGGAAGTAATATTAAAAACATTTTTTTTTTACTACTAATATTGTATTATGGGTAAGTACTTTCTTATTAGTTATCCTTTATTGCTATTCATTATGTCTGATATTTATTTTTAAGTTTTCAATTTTGATGGGCCATAAAAAAAAAAACACCTTCCCAAGTTTTTTAGAGCATAAAGTTTACCTCCTGTATAATGTATCAAGGGCAATTTAATTTGCCGAAGTTCACTGACTTGATTTTTTTATTCCTTCCAAATCCATCAACTAATACCAATTTAGTTTTAGATAAATCCTAGAAAACTGAATCAGTCTTTGAGCAAATACTGTGCCAACATGGTCTCCACGATGCTTCTAAAGAAATGCCGAGTATAATTAAAAAGACTTGCCTTCTTTTTGACGAGTTTAATTTCACTTAAGTTTTCAAAAAAGTGGGAGCGTGTTCCCCGCACTAGAAAACATTCTTGACATTATATAAAGACTGGCACCGGGTTGCTGTGATTTTTTTCAAAACTGGAGTTCTGAGGAGCTCGCTTTCGCTGCTAATATATCATCGAAGCCTAGCACTCAATCAAATCGAAAATTTATACCTGCTCCTCAAGCGTTTGGTCTGAGTTTCAGTAAAATATAATATTGTCAAGTTTAACTGTAAATAGCATCCACCCAAATACTTTCCATAGTTATTATAGCTTTTAAAAATCGAAATCAAAGATTACCCGGTAATGGTAATTCACATTATTATTAAGATAATCAGTATTTTAAAGTCCATTGGCCCATCTTATCGCCACTGTCTGGGCCATGGGGCGATCGAGTGCTTGGCAATCCCATTGGTCCGCTTTATGGCCACTGTCTTGGCCAAGGGGCCATATGCATTTTCAACACTTTAGGCTCAAAAATGTATTCTGAATACATTCCTTATACCTTAAATCACAGTGCCTCAAATTTCAGAATCAACAGTCGGTAAATGTTTCTAAGAATTAATACAAAAATAATCGTGTATTTTTTTTTTAATGAAAAATGTTTTATTGATATAAAGAGTAACAGTATGGATTCATTCTCGACATAGATGTGTATTTCAATATTTTTTTTCAAAAATAGCACAATACAAAAAACATCATTTGTTTATTCCTCTTTTTACAATGGTCAACGTTTGTTGTTGGTTACTCAGGTATCCTCATGATGTCAATTTCATCTCACAGATTAATTTTATTTATAGTTTGTACATATTGTTTGTGATTGTGGAAAATACGCGCTATGTAATAAGTAGAACTACAACAACCTTCCCTTTCACCCAACCGGAGCGTAGTCAATCATTTGGAGTCTTATTTAGAAGAATTATGGAAACAATTGATGCGTTCGATACATAATCTATCATACTAGATCGAGTATTGTTGTAATCAATGGCGGATCAAAGTTAATGAAGCAAAATGTTCCCACATTACCTTCACCCTTTGTCGCAAGACTTGTCCACTAGTTCATTTTAATTCTATTCCTCTCCCTGTATTCGAGACAGTACGATACTTAGGCTTCCATCTCGACAAACGACTGACCTAGAACCCACATACGAGACTAAAAAGACAAGAACTAAACAGGCGCTTTGGACAACTGTACAGACTACTTCAAAGGACATCCCATCTCTCAATAGAAAATAAACTACTGATCTACAAAGTTATACTTAAGCCAATCTGGACATACGGAATAGAGCTATGGGGGACAGCAAAAAAGTCGAACATCAAGCGTATCCAATCCTTTCAATCAAAAGTCCTAAGAACAATAGTAAATGCCCCTTATTATGTCAGCAACAAAACCCTTCATAACGACCTTAATATACCCTACATTCTAGAACTCATCCTTTCTAAGTTTATGAAATTCCACAGTAGCCTTTCCAACCACCCTAATCCTGTAGCACAGTCATTGCACTGCGCCACTCATCCCTATAATCCTCCTCGGAGACTAAAACGGCAGTGGCCTCGTGACCTGCTATAAACGCGTGACAGCGGGGGTCCTGGCAATGGCCAGTTGCTCCAATCATGTCCTGAGCGTCTGTGGCTCTCGCGCTCTTGGTCAGCCTCCACTGGCTAGTATCCGGTGACGCGGCTGACGGAGGAGCGTGGGGGACTTCCCAAGGCTCCGCTTTCTGTTCGCTTGTGGATTTGGGAGGTCTCTGGGCTGTCTGTAAATATTGTATGAATGAGTGAGTGAATGATGAATTGTAAATATGGTATGAATGAGAGCGTTTATCGCAATTACTGATTGCCTTATAAAAGTCAGATTGTAATTATAGCCCAATAAAGAGTATAAATAAAAAAAAATAAAATCTATTATACTTCGATCAATGAACATTTCTCAATCGGATGTTGACCTTCAATGGGCAAACTTGAGTACAAACCATCAAGAGAATCCCATCTAAAAATAAAAGGATTAAAAAATGGTTATTTACTCAGTAAAAAAAAATTTTTTTCTAAAACAATGGTCATTTAAATGTTTATTCGAATAGAAATTTCTACATACAGACAATTGTTTTTTACATTTTATTGGCACATCAGTAACCCTGCAATCAGTAACCTTTTATGAGTTTTATCTAAGAATATTACACTATATAATGTTCCTACTGCTTTTTTTTTTAAAGCACATTGTACAAGTTGTAATCAAGATGTGCAACCAATGAATATCTGCAATGAAAACCAAAACAAAAACATACCAAAAGTAGAAAACAAATTTGTGACGGAAATTGACAAATAAATCTAAAAAACAATTAAATTGAAATTCTCGAAGTCCTAATCAGTAATATATAATTTCCGTTATGTTTTTTCAAACTGCAATTACAAAAAAATCATTAAAATCCTGTTTGCAGAGTTAATTCAACTGTATTTTTTTTTTATAACATAGTATTATGCATTGTAGTATCAAAGAGTCAATAAGGTAAAACAATGTATTATTAGATTGAATGTGATAGGTATAAAATGAAAGATCGGGACATCCGAATGAAAGATAATTAAATTGTAATATGCGAGTAAGACGAAATTTGACAGTAGTTACGTTTGTAGACTTTTTGGGATCAGAAAAACGATTATTATACACTGAGTAATGTTGTATTATCAGTTACTCATATTAATAGATATACGTTTCATCTGGTCTACCTGCGATTTATTTTACATTGATATTGAGCTCTTCCGGTGGTCATGCCACCATTCTCAAATATCCTATAAAGATAAAGACCGAATAACAGGTGAAACATTAAAAATCAAAATCGAAGTGGTGTTCTAGCGCAATCAGATCTGTCACTGCGGAATACATGCGATGGCATTGCCGCTAAAAAGGCCCGTGTAAAATAAACTGTGGTGGTGATGGAGTGTATATTTATTAACTCAATAATACACCGGTATATTAATATTCACAAAAAACCTCGTGGCAATGAAGGAATAAGGGCGATCGTACAGTGGAGATTTAAACTAAGCTAGAGTAACCGCTTAATTTGTTCCCCGCAAACGAACCGCACACATCACATCCGGTTATTGTTGGCAAGCCCCGGCTCTGCATATAATTAGTGAGTGAACAGTACAATGGATGTATTGGCCTGCTTCAGAAAACAGCAAGCTCATTATTTAATCCCCCTCCCCCTAGTGCGGCGCAGTTTAGCAATTGCTCGTTGTATACATCAACGGTTACGGCTCGGATCCGTATTAATGATAGATAAGTGGTCCTCTTTCCCCTACCAGGGCAATGTCGATACCTTATCGGTTATCGTGGAACGTACGGGATATGCCGATGACTGGGAAAGGGAAATGCCCAGAATGAAACGCTACAAGGCTCAAATCCCCCTACTTGAGTTTTTGCCGACTCCAAAGGTACCGCATAACCTAGCAGGCAATCTGTATATTGTAGCGTACTCACATTGAATTAATTCAATATTATAAGTCTTTTCAGTAAGTCCATTTTTGGCGTAGCTAATATCAATTATATGCACGTTTTCAGCTTTTTTTACATATCCACCACGCTCTAAGATTCACACGGAGTCGTGAACGGAGCGAGAGCACTGGACCATCCGTGTTCATTACCTCGTGTGATCCGCATCACAACGCATCAGTAATTAGATTGAGGGACGTCCCCGCCCTCGAATAAGTGAGAACTCCAAATATTTGGTCTTAAGACCGCTTCAATTCTATTTCTACTCCAGGTGTGACAACGCGCCCGTCTACAAAATGAGTAGTGTGCAGGTAGATAAAGTTAGTCAAGTTGTATTGTGAAGTGGAATGT
This sequence comes from Acanthosoma haemorrhoidale, assembly GCA_930367205.1. NCBI lineage: Eukaryota > Metazoa > Arthropoda > Insecta > Hemiptera > Acanthosomatidae > Acanthosoma > Acanthosoma haemorrhoidale. The sequence continues at coordinate 81,847,098 of OV884009.1, read as the reverse complement.
TTGTGAAGAATAAATAAATAACTTGTAAAATATGCTGATAGCATTCTTGGGTATTTTGAATATATATTGCAGGCTGACAAATGAATCACCGGTAGCTAAGAATGCTGAAGTTTCGTTCAGCTGAAATTGGTCTTTTCATATTGGTTTTTTTTTTGTGAATCGTTGCTTTCACTTTATTGACCAAAACCAAAACAGATTTGACTCTTAAAACGTTTTTGTAGCTGTTCTAGTCTTCCAAGGGTAACTAACTCTCTTGCTAATACTTGTAGCACCTGGTATATTCTGCCTCTTTACCCAGTCTCGAACCCACACACGCCTTGTTTTTTTACTGTCTTCTTTTTTTTTTAAATAAAAATTTTTTTTTGTCTGATTGTATAAAATTACAATCTGCCTTTTATTTGGCACAATTTTAATGTGTGAGTTTTTCAAAGGATTATTTAACTCTTAAATTAATAGTTTCCAAATAATGTTCACAGCTTGACATTCTGAGATGGTTGAACAACGGGTGAGAAACTAATGAACAGCAAGAGCACTTGCTCCGTGTGAACTGTACGTCGTGAACTCGTTTGTTAAATAAGCAAGTCGTAGCCCAAGCTCAAATAAGTAATACTCGCGCCCGGTTCACGACTAGGTGTGAACACGTCTTTACGATAGCAGAAGAATAGGAGTAATTCAAGATATTTAATTTTAAAGGTGTAATACACAACATTGGAAAATTTCCTGATTACTTTGATCAAAATATAATAATGGGAAGTATGACAAAAATAATTAAAAGTAAAGAAAGTCTCAGCATTAAACTATTTAAGGCTTTTGTTCTACTTTTTCGCTATGGGACAGATTAACAACAAATATACCACTTTTTTTTCTTAAATTTTCTAGCATTAGTGATTAACTTTTCATTTCCATTGAGGTCACAGTTCACATTGAGCCTACCGATTGTAAACACTTTAAGGAAATATTTGATCGTGGCTATATCGAATGCTCATGTTTACATATATAATTATGAGCCATCCTCGATGAAAAAAAACTGGGAGGGTTCGTTACCTCAAGGTATTCAATGAACCGGATTTTGCGAGCGACTCCATTAAGCACGAGAAGTTGTGAGTGTCCTCAAAACAAAATCCGTTAAACTTTTATAAAAGGGACCGCAGAATAGGCCAGCCCTTATTCCAGAAGGAAGTGAATTAAATATTCTTAGCACCCCCCAGGCCGTCCGAAATCTGAAAGCCGACCTTGTTTGAGCAGGTTTTGGACTCAGAATAAATTTACTTTCGCATCAAGCCCTTTTACTGTCCTGTAATTAAGTTTAGAAAAGACATAACCGAAGGTTTTAGACTATTTAAATGGCATAAGATGTTTATTTGAAAGAAATTACGTGTTAAATTAGAGTAGATATCGTTTCAGTAGCAGTTCTCAATAATAAATAGATCCAATTTGGTTCATATTAAATTCCAAAAATTGGGATTTAGATTTTTTATCTCTGCCTCGATCAGAATGTCGAGATTTATCATGTTTTACCCTACTAGATGTAATAAAAAAAACCATATATTTAATTACTGTGGAGTGATTAATTGTTTACACCATTTCTATTATCGGCTCTTAAGAATAAATGTTTTGGTTAAATCTTGTTGGTACTTGATGAAGAGAGGGTCCCCAGCTCAAAATTGTACACGGAGGCCCTTTGTGACATTGCGAAAGAATGAAAAAGTTATCTCTACACAACATGATTAGATATAATTAGTTTTTAAGTTCCTGCTAGAAAAAAATATTTGTCAATTATATTTGGTAGGGCATCGAATTAACTACACATTCTGTATAAAAAAATATAATTTTCGTTTCATTGTTTCTGGTGTTTTTCAAGGGGTTTCAGGATAGACTAAGCCTAAGCCTGGCACAAGAACTTTCAGACACTTCCTAAAACTTTTTTTTTTCTTCTTTTTTTGCTGAAATTGCAATCTGCCTTAATAAGCAATACGTAATTGTGATAAATGGTCTCATGCATACCATATTTACAATTTTCATTCACTCGCCCATTCATACAGTATTTACAAACAGTCCAGAGACTTCCCAAATCCACATGGTTCGCATGCGAAAGAGGAAGAGGAGTCTCCTCAAATTATTCTAGAATATCTAAAAATGCTAGAACTACAACCTGCCCTGCGAGAAATAATAAAGATGTCGTTAGTAAATTAATTATTAATAATATATATCATTCAATCGTATTGATTTGGTTAGAAAATTAATCAAATCGACCTGATTTATAATTTTTTATGTGTGTTAGGGCTTAATTGGACCATGGATTACTACTAAGTCATTAAAAAGTCATCAAAAGTCTACTCGCGATTGTTTTGCGATACCATTTCAGGATTTCAAGATGATCATAAAATGAGCATACTGAAGAATAATAGTGTCAATCATTATTCAATTACTTATAATTAAAAAATAAATCCATTCGTATCATATTACGAAGGGTATCAAACTAATGATCTCAACGTCCTGACGAGTAATATGTATTATGCGTCGCAGATTCAGTGGGATATTATTACAAAAAGTCTTTTACGTATTGTTTTCTAGAATTACACTTGAATTTTCATGACTGATAAACATTAGGGACGTACTTACACATCCCATGTAAAACTTTAAGTTGTAAAGTAAAACTTCAACCTTCCGGGTCGAGAATTAATAACATTATTGTTGAGTTGATAATGTTCCTCCCGATGAAAACAAAACCAAAACTTGGCGGGTAGGGAGGAAGCCCCACTCACGATGCCCACAGACCGGATGGGAGAGGGGTGAGAGTTACTGGTGGACGGGGAGGCTTAGAGTGAAGTTTTTAAATATTCATGACTTAGCCAAATATTATTCTGCTAGCTAATTAAATGTAATTTGAACACACTCTTTTAACATAACACCACTTCATCACAGTAGCTGCCCGGAAACGGCACTCAGTTCCTGTCCATTCTGTTCAAAAGTTTGTTAATCTAATGGCCGTTTCCGTTGTGGATTATTATGGAAACAACGTCTAGAATAATGGTATAATAAATTTAAAAACCACAATGCTTAAAGCTCAATTTATGTACAGTCGAACTACACTAATCCGACCTCGACGGGACCAGTGATCCCAATAGACGAACGCTAAAAGGTCGGATTAACCGGAGATTAAACAAATACGTGTTTTACGTATACGTTATACGTAAGTCTTTATTACATAGGTCCCGCTTTCCACAATTTAATTAAACAAAATAATATACAACTGCAATCTACACAATTTCAATTTCGTGATCCCCACTCGCATGAACTTTTATATCCATATTTTTTGTTTCTTTTTTAAATGTTTTGTGAATTTTGTATTGGGGAGCAGTTTAAATTTAAGCTGGGGTCGATGCTATAAACATTCTCCGGAAGCAAGTTATTTTTTGTAGCAGGTTGTGTAAATTTATCAATAAATATTTCCACCACAACGTCAGACGAAAGCCTATCACCTGAAACCAAAAATTCCAGGATACCGGCCGAATAATTCTGTTCAATTATTATTGCATGGAAGGGGATGGTTTTCTTCTGAATTGTCGACCCTTATAATGGCGTCCCTTTTTTTGGTTAAATACAGTCCAAATCGCGTCATCTAATATTTCCGGTTTCGGGGCTTAGCAGATTGATCATTGTCATGAAAATGGCTCTAAGCTCCTCTTTTTACGTCGCCATTCATGGTAAAATTTTTGGAGTAATTCTGATCTTGAACTCCCGGGTTCGGTCAAACAGTGTTCCGAGAGTTATGAGTTAGGTGCCACGGGATGGTCGGATTACCCGGGGAGTCGTACTAGCGGAAGTCGGATTAGCTTTACTGTAGCTGAAAACTTCGCAGTAGAATAAAACGTTTAAACTGGTTGAATATTTTGCGCAATTGCATTGCCACATATTGAAGTTAGAAAATTGTTATTTATCGCACAATTAAGGGTACAGCCACAAAGAGCATGTTAGCTGCTAGGTATTGCATATGTATTTTCCATATAAATTACATATGTATGAAATGTAAACATTAGTGGATATTACTAATGTGTTCAAGTTAGGTAGTTTACATGGTTTTATCCCCATCCTCCGATAATCATATCTTGTGTCCTGTAAAACACTATCTATAAACACCACCTGGCATGTGGGACTGGGGTTCTTCCTCGGTCGATTTTTGGGGGGGGGGGGCGTTAGTGAGCTTCCTAAATGAGTTTAAATATTCAAACAGCGTTATTGACCATAGGGTTGAACGTCGAAATAGACGCCCAAAAACCAACAACGGTTGTAATTACCGCTGTCTAAACCACTAGCACATAGAATATACTATTAATTAACTTGCTTACAATTAGTTTATTAGCGTATTTAGTTTAAATTAATATAATATAACATATATATATAGTATCCATATCCACTGAGTTTCGTTACATTTGTTTTGGCCTAACAGTATATGATGTCCAAACTTTATTTTGATGAGACGAAACCAATGGAAGGGGGGACCTTGGTGACGTGATAGTTACAAAATCTTTGTCTGTATTTGAAGCTGCTAAGATCCGGGAAGGACCCAATTTTGGTTATCGGTAAGCATCGTATTACTTACACTACGAGCAATTTGTCAACATAAATGAAAATCCATAATTCTGCGAAATGGGATTTCGTAACAGCAGTCTTGTCTACCAATCTCAGAATGATAAAGTAACTATATTTTTTTCTGCACTTTTCGTTGTGTTTGTACTAATAACGAATTGGCCTTGTTTAAAGTGTTGTGAAATATAAATTTCAGATTTATATAATCTTTTTTATGACCGCTATTGTAGAACACACGAATACGATCACTCTGTACACAAGTGAAGCCTATGGATAATTATGGATTTTAATTTTTCATTAATTACTATAAGCCTATGTTGATTACAGAATATGCTGCAGTGAATCATTGGGATCCAATCATTTATAATTTATTGCCTCTTGGCAGAATCATTATCTTGATTTAAGTGTTTTCTATACTTAACTAAATAGCTCGGAAGGAGCACTTAAACTGCAAAAAACCTTAATCAGCCATTTAGCTCAACAAATCAATAAGACTTCATTTTAATTGTTATAAACCTATATGTAATAAACCGATGTATATAAAATGAAATTCTCCGTTTCCCTCATATAATTCGTTTAGTAAGACATGGTTGAAACAATGGACGTTGAGTCTCTGCATAAGTTAAAATAGCTGAAAATTGCATTATTTTTTTTTTGGAATCTGGCCCGCTGCGCAACTATCTCTCAGATTCGCAATCTTGCAAACAATCGAAAGGAAATTGTCCGCATAGATAATCTCTAATGCTTGGAATTATCTTAGAATATTATGAGATGGATCCGAAGATTATTTTGTAACGGTTGACCTAATCCTGTAGGCGGTGATTGTAACTTTGCCTATGAGCCAAGTGTTGGGGTCTTGGCTGCAGATACTGATCGGGACAGTTTCTTGATTACTTCCGGCGGAGGCCGGTAATGGCAGTGCACATAACTTCAGACCGGAACCACACACTGAAACTGTGCCAATTGCCCCTAACCAAGCGGTTTTGGTTAATTGGACATTCAATTCGTGCCCATTCCATCTAACCCGTTCCTTAAGTTCTTCCCTTGTAGCAACATTTAAACAGTTTTATATCTTTTAATTGCTTTCGGGTTATTTTTGGCAGGAATCTAGACAATTTAAAAAGCAAATCAGGAGAAAATTATATTCACTGGTAAATGTGTACGGTTTCGTTTGTATTGTGAACCATCCCATGTAATTTATTTGATTTTTTTTTTGTAATTATAACAAATAGTTTCATTTATTTAATTGTGGCCAGGTACTTTACAACAGTTACCGTAGGAGGGTGGGATCATAATATATACTTCCGCAATTATGTTTTTTTATTTCGTGACCGTGATCGTATAAGTGATCCTATCAATATGAACTTTTACATATCCTACGTACATCTGTTGGCTAATCCGTTGCTGTATTAATTTTATGGTTTCTCTTGTCACGGGAATAATTAAAGGTATTTTTAAATTTTTTTTAGTCTCAACGATAGGAATGATGTATTAAATATCACCCAAGCCGGTTTAAATGTGTTTTCGCTTCTGTATGAAGTAAAGAACACCAGACACAATCTGCGATGATTGCACCAAATGTACAGTGATAGATCTCTCCACAGTCTATGAGCATGGAGTAGAGCATAATAAGGAACATAAACATGCTTGGAGTCATCCCTTCCGGGTTAAGGGATATCACACCACAACTGAAACAGATGGGTGGAAATGTAAAGTGGTCTGTTTGTAAAATGAAGATGAGGATTGCAAGTGGTAGTGGAAATTAGGAACTTTAATTATTAGGAATATTAATTAATGCAGCAGATAAATAAAGAAGATAAAATAAACATATATTTTTTTTCGTGAGAATGCATATAAGAAATTATGAATTAATTGGGTTGGTAAGCAAAATTGTGTAACCCCTGATCTTAAACTAAAAATAAAATAAAATATATGTCTCTGTTGATTTTAGTGTGTGGGGGGTTATAACGATAACTGCTACTCTCTTTGGGCTCTCCTTCATTCTTCTACTACCTGTGTTTTTATATCTGCGTAATTTCTTGGCTGGACAGTGGTTAATAGTGGTGCTAAGGTCGACCACGTTTTCACCTGACCTGGTGACTTATTGTGTGTGGACCCTTTTCCTTGGCAAATTCGAGGGCCGATCAAGTCGCCCTAATCCAGCTGTATACCTAGACCTCTGCACTGTAGGTCGGGGCATCAATGCCACATCAAACTAAAGTACTGTTTTACATTGATCAGTTTTATTTCCCGAAAAAAAGTTAAGCCGTTCAACCATTTTTGATATCACTCCTCATAGCGACGGCATTCATTCCGCTTATGTATTTACTTTGAATAATACGATTCGCATCAAAATTGTTCCATCCAACTTTAGTCTGTAAGAATAACAAACAAATGTCTTTAGTTTTAATAATATAATGTTGTGTAAAAAGTTGTCAGGCCACATATACTCGATAGACTCCAGTTGATAATCGACTGACGCTCCGAAAGAAGATCCCGAAAGCTTTTGCAATTGTAAATTCTTGAGGGGTTCAAGACAGCGCCTTTGGTCATAAATCAAGGAGGCTCAGCACTTGACACGTGGGCTATTTTTATTGGCGTGCGCGCTACTGCAGATGGCGGCCTCCTTTATATTTCAGCCGAGCGAGAGAACAGCTCCGTTCGGCATGATTCCGTCATGGAAGATGTGAGCATCGGATAAGAGGTTATTCTACCTTCTCCACACAACCTATGAACATACTACATATTCATTGCTACTGATTACTCATTACAAATTACTCATTTAGCGTATTTTTGTTGTAAGGCCTCCCAGGAAAGGGATATGCCACTACAACTTTAAATTGAGTTAGCTGCTATGTGATTGGTGAGATGGACTGTATAAAAAAAGATAGATGAGGATGGTAAGAGGTATCTAAATTATGAGTATGAAAATATAATTTAATAACTAGGCAAGACTATTGAAAAAACAAAACAGCATATATTTTGGGGTGAGTGGTCAAAAGAAAGTTATAATTTAAATTAGTGAGTTGGTATTCAAAATTTTCTTTCCCCTTACATAACCTAAAAACAAAATCCATCTGCTCCTACCAATGTGTGTGTGTGGGGGGGGGGGGGGTTGTGATATAATGATCGTACCTTCATCTCGTCGGTCTTCGGCATTCTTCTCCAGGACATTCTTCCTCTACTCTGTGGTTGTGTGTTCTCTTGGCTATGGGTTGATAGAGAAGGAGAAATTTGTGGTCAACCACGTTACTGTCGTGAGATACCTGCTTCTTCTCACTTAACCCTTGCCCTTTGCGAAATTTAAGTTCCAATCGAGTCTTCCTAATCAAGCAGGCAGCGAGATCTTTCCACGGCGGGTCACTGGAATTTCTAATTCGAGCTAGAGTTATGACATTTTACATGGAGTTTCTACGTGGTAATCCACAAGCATAAAAAAAACGCTCAATCCCATTAACAATAATTAATTGGTTTAAGAATATGGTGAATGCTTAAAAATATTGAATATGATTTATTAGGGGGACCAGGGATGAGCTGTCTAAGAAACCCGTATTACGGGAAATGGCGCAGGTGAGATGTGCTGGATACAAGATTTAGAGGGATGGTATGAATAAGAGGGTTTCCGGTGGAGACGGTTGTGCTGAGGATGATTCCGAAGTACATATGAAATGACGGAATAATGCTAATTCGATGCAATAGTGCAATTTGTGATATGATCTTCGGCGATTTTCCATCCATTTCCAAATTATAGTTCTGTCTCATCAATTATAAATAAATTTAGCATTATCAAGCATTGGAGAAAGTATTATCACAATTTCGATATGATTTGAATTGTAAATATCCCAACATAAGCTAATAGGGCTTTACAGCATTGGGTATTGTACGAATATACTGGTTTCTGTAATTTTAGCATTTAGTAGTAGTATTTATTTTCAAACTACGAGTTAAATATTGTTGCATTGTCAGTGGGTAATGCCCCGCTAGGAAAACGGGAACTCAATGGGTGTCTTGGTGTAGAAAGTAACTTTAAGAAATAAGATTGTTGAGGGGAGCGGCAACTTCGGATCCCAAAATGCAATTCTCCAACCCCGTTTCGAACTGATCCGGATCACAAGCAAAGGGCACTGAAACGGTTAGATGGCTGAAAAGAGCTTGAATGTATAGAGAAAAAAACTGTGATTAGTTAATGGAAAATAAAATTTTTGAAATCAAAAGTCATATAAACAAACGGTTTACCCTTTTAGACCAGATAAATAATATTAAAAGGCAACTGCAAAACTTGTGCGCAATATTAATATTATTTACAATGAGTACACTTAACAAGGAATGAATAGTAAAATAACAATAATTAAAAAAAAATACCACTACAAATAAAATCAATTCAAATTAACTATTTAAAAAAAAATTAACAGATTGATTTGTGCAAGTTAATGAACATTGTAACATTTACTCTAATTAAATGCTATCAAATTAATTTTTTCTAACTAAGCTAAGATCTTTGTATATTTAAAAATAAAAAAAAATATTATTATAATAAATAATATTGTAAGTAAACAACCTTTTGATTAGAATTGTCAACTGTATAAATTGTCTTTTAGCTCGTTAATAAATATTTTATTGCATGAGATAATGAGACTGAAAATAAAATGTTCTCGTAAATATGAATTTTAATTCGTAAGTTTACCCAGCCACCAACAGTGTTGCTCGTTCAAAACCGTACTCGATGAAGCAAGATGTGATAACGAAGAGTGAGGTCGATAAAGTTACATCAATGAAGTGCGATCGATAACGTGATGTTGACTAGATGGTGCGGAGAGAACCGATAGTCAATAGTATGAGGACTAGTACGGTCCCGGATTGACTGTCATAAGCCGTATTACGGCGCGTACTTTGATCGTTTACAATAAGCATCGGGCACTTGTTTACGCACCAACACAATGATATATTTTAAGATCCGCCAAGAAATGGAACTAACTATGTACATAAATAACATAATTTATTGCTAAAATTATATAATATAAATTAATATTATTTATTGCGAAACAATAAAACATCCTTGATTGAAACTGAATTGAATATTTCTCACTTCCAATAAATCAAATAAAATGTTTTGCTTTCAATAAAATATTTTCGAGATAAACAATAAAAACTTCACCAAAATATTGTAAACATTAAGGGATTATCATAAGACTAAAGAGTTCCGTTTAAATATTCAAACCCAAACAGAAAATAATTATTTTTAATATTAAAGGCCTTAACGAAGATATTAGCAAAATTTCCCTTCTCACGGTGGGTGGAATCTCTTTTGCTTCAACCTGTGCTATATCTCTATGTCCACCCGTGGCTATTCTCAAGCCTCCATTGTGAATGGTGTCTAAAGACTAGGGTAGCACTAGTAGGGTTAAGTTACACTCTCATAATGAAGCTTGGCCCTTATTATGCTTCTATAAAGCATAAGTAAGCTTGATCTATCTGCAACCTACAAAGTATTAGTCAGGACTTTTAGAAGTAAAAGAACCGATGTACATTTAACTTTGAGGACCTTGGCATATGATGCCCAATAGAGAGACCGCTCTATAACGAGCCCTATGTATTTGGCTGGGATCGTGGAAGTGAATAGGGGCCTTGTTAATGAAAAGCGGATAAACTTTTTCAGTCAAGGGACCCCGGAAATAAATGACAAAATATTTTTTCGTAGCTAATCGGATTCCATATTGTTTCGCTCGCAGAGCTATTCCGTTCAGAGTTTTTTGCATGAGGGTATGGGGATCATCAAAGTCTTCACCGGTAACATGTATTATGATGTTATTACAATAACAACTATTGAGTTAAGCATGCTTTGATGCTATCCAGAACCAAAGAGAACAATTTAGGACCAAGCCAACGCCCTTGTCGAACTACGTTTTCTTATTTAAATGAGTGAAAAACTTGCTGGCCACTTATAACCTTGAGCCTTCTCTCAATTAGAATTTTTTTTATGGATGTTAGTGTATTGCCATTTATTCCTAAATATCTTCATCATATGTTTTTTCCAAACAGGATCAAGTGCACACTGAAAGTCCAAAAATGCAGCAAGGACTCTAGGTCTATTTTTAAAAGCATGAAACATCCTCATTCCAAACAAATGAGATTGTCAAATTTGTCTCTTCCTTTCAGAGGACCCCTCTGCCAATTAGATACCTATCTTCCTAGATTTTTTTTTATACATTTGCATGTCAAAGCTATTGGCCTGTAGGTCGATGTTAGGACCTGTGGTTTACCCCTTTTTCTGGTATGGACCACTGTACATTCTTTCCACTTCTAATGAAGGGTATATGAACATTTTATTTATAAAACGTTCTCATTTTGCTTGGTTAAATTTGTAATCATTCCTATGCATAAATCGTTGAGATCTTTTTCTGAATATAGCACATTTTGGAACTCTGAGAGGGAGAAAGGTTTGTTAAAAGGATGCAGGGGCTCGTGAATAATATTAGTTAATCGCTAAGATTAGTAAATCGCGGTGGAGTCATATCGGGATATTATTATCAGAGTATTATCTGGAGAAATTCTAATCAGTGGACATGAGCTGGGCGTGAACACCCAGACAGTTTCAATTTGATCAACTATAAGCCTGGTTGAGATTGCAAAAGAGGTTACGGGTGGAGAATGGCCACCTTCATTTATCTTCCTTACGATACCCCAATGGAAAGAGGAGTGTTATGATTCATTTGAGATGCAAAATTTTGCCAAGATGACCTTTTATTTTTCTTGATTACAAATCTTGAATATTTTCTGGCAGCTAAGTAAGGTTTGAGATTGTCTGAACTAGGCCTAAACTTGAATATTATTAGCAGGTTACTAAGACCCTACTGTGGATCTGTTTTGTTTGAGGTGTTGACTCTATAGCAGCCTGAAGTGTGGTACGTTTAGTGTTTCCCCACAAATTTATATTAGGATTTTCCAAATCAACATTTGAAAGCTAGGCTATCTTTCAGCGTTTTTCATTAACTAGTAGGATGACACATTTGTGGGTATTGTGGATACTGTATTCCAATGTAACTGGCAAATGATCATTTCTACATGTGTCATGTAGCACTTGCCAGTTAAACGTAGAGTTAAATATTTTTTGTAGAGGAGAGTATTTAAAAAAGAAAGAAAGAAAAGCTTTATTATGAAGTACAAGCTAAACACTGGTATATACAAATATTAAGAGTTATTACACTACATACTGGGTTGGATGTTTAGGGACGAGTGTGGTCTGGGGCTAAAGCTGAGACACATATGTATAAGCGAATGGTAATTCCGGGAAGAGGGAGCTAGGCCTAGGAAGGATGCGGTCGCTTACTTAAAAATATCAGTAAGTCGCGAGGCAAGTATACACTAGCTTCTATTATTAGCATTAATGTTAAATTATAATATTAGCATTACAATATTCTTAGCATTATATAACTGTAGGATAAATCTGAGGGCTGACTAATGAGATGTCAATATATAAGAGACCACCAGAGACCTTGTTCAGTAAATTATCGACGGTAATTACGTAGGTCGATAAGTGTTCAAGTCCAAAAGCTGTGGAAGGTTTAAAAATGATTCGAGCTTTTCACAGCTATCATTCGTCGAACACGATCCCCACAGGCTTCTTGTATTGGCATCACCTAAAATAATTACAGGACAAGGAAGCTGTCGAAATAGACTCAAACTCTAGGTATAAAAGGGTACATTCGGTTTGAGGTACAAGGGATAAACAGTATGAGGAATGGGCTTATAAATGCTTATACCTACAGCTTGAAGAAATGTATGTTGATGCTGCTAGTTGGAGTGTTGTCTTTCACGAGAATATAAACACCACCACCACAAGCAATTAACCCCTCTACCAAATAATTTCTTTAAATATTAAATTGTCACAATGAAAATTCATTATTCTCTTTATGTCTAGTTGTCTGCATATTTATCGAACTAACTACCACCCCATTATAATGGAGAATCCATTATGATTCAATAACTGTAATTAAACATTAAAGGGACCTAATATAACAAGTTAACTGGATTCAAATTGTCAACGCAGAGAAACTGGGGTAACTTGCTTTGTAATTATCTAAGTTGACAGTCTCCAGGCTGGAACGTAGAAGTGTAATGGCGAAACGTTGAGGGTTCCGGTGGCAAGCACCGACTAAGTGGGGAGGTGAACTCCTATTATCATCTGCTACGGATTAATTTCCTGTTACTGATTGTCGTTTTAACGAAATAAATGACACATAAAATCAATAAATAATATTTGTGGGACTTTCTTAAGACTTATTAAATGACATTTGAATACAAATTGCAATAAAAGTACTCGTTCCCTAAAAAATCACCTTAAAAGAAAAATTCAAACGCTACAAACAATTAAAACTGGCAAGAAACTATTGTTTATTAAGCATATTAAATAAGGGACATCTAGTGTTTTGAGTGTTTAGTTAAGGTACTAATTCGTTAAATATAACAATGATTTGATAAGAATTTAAAGATAATATTCACAGAATGTCTTAATATGCAAAACATTAACATAATACTATGTCAATAATAAAAAAAAAGATATTTTAGGGCAGCCTTCAACATTTTTTGTGAAAAATTAATTTTATACAATATACACGTTTTTTCTGTTTGAATGTTACCCTGCAAAATAATATTAAATTTTAGCAAAAATAAATGAATTTTTGTGATTTGTTAGAAAACACAAAATACGAATTACTATTGTAAATCAGAATGTTGAGATCATTCATTTGATACCCTACTAAAAATTACCTTTGTATTTAAATTAATAAACTAATTGCACACCTCTGTTGTTCACATGATCTTAAAGCGTTTTTCTTCTATGGATTTGTATGTTCTTCTAGGTAGCTTCCTAATTTCCGTTCCCACTTTGATCAGTGTGCCTTTGGTAATTATCCCACTGAGACCCTGGCGGTGAGGGTGTTATTCCACTTAAGTGAGTGGTACATGCGACCATTCGTGTAAGTAGAGGTGTTTTTATACCTCTAGCAAATTTTCTTTCGGGCACTTTACGTTTTATTATGGTTCAGCCATGTTTTCATTTTTATCCATGTTATTGATTTGTATAATTATTTACTCTTTTCTCGAAACATAATTTTTATCTTTGAGGTGCATGTGACAAGTGGCGTCTTTTTTTTTTTTTATTCTACGTTTTATAAATTGAAATCTGATTTCTATTGCAATAAACAAGACAACGCAAGAAACATTTGATTTATCTAAATCTGGAGATGTCGCAAAATTATGTTTAATGATAAGTTGTTTGTTTAATGTTCTTGTTTATTAAAAAAAGCATTCAAACCCCAGTAAACTTCTCGAAAAAAAATAGGCATATACCTGTAAAGTAAAGACATGCGACAATCGGTGTTTGAAAAAGACATGCAAATATGGGTTTAATTTTTGTGTCTTCCTTATATCAAATGAGATCTCCGTGTAAAGTTTGTTCTAGAACATGAACAACGAACAAAGAACATAGCAGGGACACGAGTAAAAAAGATAATTACTAATACATTAGGCAACTATGCATGAGGTCAGGGTTCTGCTATAGTTATTATCAACGAACGAGGCAAGTTGTTATCTTGCGTTCTACTTTGTTATCTCAGAACGACGAACGGAGTTGAGCACATTCAAACGAACTCGTGTTGTTTATTCGAAAAGCAGTTTGTTGTTACGACTTTATAACAGTATTGCACCGTTTGTGATGGGGACGGCAAAGCGGCCGATAGTGAAGTTAGTGGCACTGCTAATCGGCCATTATGTCCGAATTAATTCCCTCAACAAACTGCCCGGCACCGAATTCGCTGTGAACTTTAGATGTTCGCTGCGAACACTGGCGTGCCGATCGTTACTAATATTATGATGCGGAGCTGGGTTGTAGAATGGTACATGGTGCATTCACTGCCCGGTTGAGAACATAAAATAAAATTAATCAAAGAAGCTTTTGAGTCTCTCCAAACATCTTTTATTTATTGTTTTAGTACCAGCCGACGTTCCCCCTATTCATACATCCTCAGGGCTATGAATGAGATTTTCTTTTAATTCATTATTGCATCATCCATTGCATACCTAATCGGATACCATGAACTACATTTTTTTTAACTTGCCATAGGCAAAGATTTTTATAGTTGACCTCGCATAAAAACAAGCACTGGAGTTTTATCCCTTTAGAATTGTTTTACTTAACGTGTAACATGTTTCACCAGTCGTAACTTGGAAAAATACAATTTAAACCTCCCAATTAGGTATATTATTATTTTTTTTTTTTTCAACAAAAATTTTTATTAAGATAAAATTACAATCTGCCTTATTAGGCAATAAGTAATTGAGATAAATGTTATATATACCATATTTACAATTCATCATTCACTCGCTCATTCATAAAATATTTACAAACAACCCAGAGGCCCCCCAAGTCCACAAGGTTGTCAAGTACCCCACGCTCCTACGACAGCCGCGTCAGTGGATAAGAGCCAGGGGAGGCTGACCAAGAGCGCGAGAATCAGAGACGCTCAGGACATGATTAGAGAAACTGGCCATTGCCAGGACTCCCACTATCACTTAATTATAGCAGGTCACGAGGCCACTGCCGTTTTAATCTCCAAGGAGGTTTATAGGGGTGAGTGGCGCAGTGCAATGACTGTGCTAAGAAATCAGGGTGGTTGGATAGGTTACTATGGAATTTTATGAACTTGGAAGGGATGAGTTCAAGAATATAGGGTATATTCAGATCATTGTGAAGGGTTTTGTTGCTGACGTAATAAGGGGCATTTACTATTGTTCTCAGGACTTTTGATTGAAAGGATTGCATGCGCTTGAAGTTCGACTTTTTTGCTGTCCCCCATAGCTCTATTCCGTATTTCCAGATTGGCTCAAGTATAACTTTGTAAATAAGTAGTTTATTTTCTATTGAGAGATGGGATGTCCTTCGAAGTTGTCTGCACAGTTGTCCAAAGCGTCTGTTTAGTTCTTGTCTTTTTAGCCTCGTGTGTGGGTTCCATGTCAGTCTTTTGTCGAGATGTAAGCCTAAATACCGTATTGTCTCAGACACAGGGAGAGGAATTGAATTTAAAAAGACTGGCGGACAGGACTTGCGGCAGAGGGTAAAGGTTATGTGGGAACATTTTCCTTCATTGACTTGGATTCACCATTGGTTGCACCAATACTCGATCTCGTCAAGGTGTTTTTGAAGGTTTTGAGATGCAATATCAGGGTCTGGTTGGGTTGACAGGACTGCAGTGTCGTCTGCGAATGTTGCCAAGAAGGTATTAGTGGTAGAGGGGACATCAGTGGTGTATAGATTATAGAGGATGGGACCCAGGACGCTGCCCTGTGGAACTCCTGCTTTAATGGGATAGTAGTTAGAATATTCTAAACCACAGCGGACTTGGAAGAAACGGTTTGAAAGGTAGGATTGTATGATTAGGAATAGGGTCTGCGGTAAATATCCTTTGAGCTTGTAAAGCAAACCTGCGTGCCAAACCCTGTCAAAAGAATTAGGTATATAATATAGTTTATTGATACCTCACTCAGTACGTTAGGAAGATATTTATCTGTCATTTTAGTTTAGTGACCATTTAAAAGGTTGATCCTAAAGTATTTTTATCAACATGGTAACATCAGACGGCACTCCTATGCGAAATACCGTGCATCTGAAAACATCAATGATTGTGCTTATGGTTAAGCCTAGAAATCTATGGTAATGACTTAATTATTCTCAGTTATAATCCCGGTCTTTATGTTTATCAAGGTATATTTGATGTATGCACGTATGTACTACAGTAACGATAATTACATGTGGGTGTCATTAATTAATTTATTACAAAAATATTACAAGAATTAAAATTTGTAGTAGGATATCAACTTAAAGAGCTCAACTTATCCTGAATAAAAACTGTAATCAGTTTATTGTTTTCAAACTTTAACCATTTATTGTTATAATAAATTATAGATATTTTTTTTAGTATTAAGTAAGTATTTAATCAATAACACGTTGCCGGGATAGGTTGAACAATTGTCGGAGGTCAACAATTGTCGGAAAAGGTGAACAATTGTCGGAGAGCGTCACTAGGGGAGATCACTCTAGCCCTGGTGACAAGTGCGGATTGTTGTAGTTAATAACATGGACCATGTTCCATGTAGGCGTTAATATCTGACTTCATTTATTGATAGGAATGTGTCCCGACAAGACACTGTGTTCAGGATGAGGTTCAGAGGTTCATAAAGAATAAGACCAGTTTCATAGTTCGGGCGAGAGATCGGCAGCGTAATAGGTAAAGTCGTCAGAGGTCTGCTAGAGGCTGTGAGGCAAAGTGCCGTCGTAGAGGTGTGGCATAGCGAGAGTAGATTAGCGGAAGGCTAAGTGGGCTTACTCCCGGGGCCCAGGAGGATCGCGACTTTCGAGATGCAGAGACTGGAGAAGAGTGAAGAGTGAGCCTACCAGGGCCAGGTGGCCCTGGTGTAAGTGACAAGTCGTGCGGCTATGGAGACTAAGAAAAACAGCGTGTAGAGTGAGCCTACCAGGGCCAAGTGGCCCTGGTGTAAAGTTACAAGTAGTGTGGCTCAGGAGACTAGGAAACAGAGTGTAGAGTGAGGGCGAAAACTTACTGATATAAGTACCCGTGCCCCTCCCTGCCGGGAGGCGGAGCCTGTGTGCAGGTGGTCTGTTTTATTATCCCGTTGGTCCAAAAGGGTGTGTTATATGATGTAACCCCTACCAAGCTACGTGACTAAGCTGTTCCTAGCATGATTTTATGACCGCCGGAAGTGACTGAAGGTCTATTCTAAGGGGCGGTGAGGCCTACCTTAGGTTTTATTGCCGTACCCTCGATGTTACTTGTCTATTTCTGCCGACCTCTCTATGATTTATTACAAGAAGTTTACACAGATTTGCATTTCTATTATAATACATTATGAACCCGAGTGTAGGGTAATTTACATATATTTAGCACTTCGCTATATATCGCTACACACGTAATCATGTTTTATGGATGCAGCTACATTTTTCTTTTTTTTCGTTAAAATTCAAACCTGTTTTGTCTGACTGTAACTACGAATCCGTGTATATTTGTATGCCCTACTATAAAAATGGTAAAACTATTTAATTGATCTGAATTTTAAAAGTATATTCCGCATCAGTTTAGGACATGTTCTTATGATTTAGATTACAATACGACAATAGTAAGAAGAAAAAAAAAACTAGAATAAAGTTAAGCTCGTTTAAAGTCTCAACTTGGCAACTGTTTAACATTTAAAGTTCTGTTCCCCCTTCTGTTAAATGAAGATATAAGTTTGTACTGCAATATTTATTTTACGTAAGCTAGTATCGATCCTGTTCCATTCGGGTTTACTGCTCACTAACCGTGCCTGTATCAATCACCTGCACTGAGCCATTAGTCTAGGTAGTCTGCGGCACTCCCCTATTTTTCTCATTGGTTCCTCAAACGTGATCTTGGGGTAGCTAGATTCCTTGGCTCCAGTCAAGGCAACAGTCAACGTCATACAAAAAAAAATTATTAATTATTAATTTAATTACATTGGGTTGATGCGGGAGAGTAAAAGCCATAAAAAAAAAACAAAAAAAAACTAGTAACATTTTTATTCATGTCAGAAATTAATTCGATCTCGGCTTCAATTCAGCTGCTAAGCTATTGGGGTAATTATTTTAATCCTATGGAATTATTCAGACTCAAATTAAAAGGAAAGTTAATGCGAAAAACTTCTCCGTACTTAATAAAACAACTTGACGCCCGTATAATTTGATTTGACGTTTAATATTCTGAATCTGTTTCACCATAACGCTTTTATTTCTTTATTGGTTTTTACATATTTTTTTTTTCTTAAACGTTACTGTAGTACTTTATAAAGTTTTTTAATTTCTAAAGATTGAAATAAGCTATTGAAATAAGATATTTAAATATTCTGCAGCAACTCTCTCACAGAATACTCGCTTGCAAAGGAATTTCCAGTAAACAAAATTATTTCCTTTGTTTGTTATACCATATATATGATTTTCGTCAGTTCTCAGGGTTCAATTACCTGCTGGACGTTTTCTGTTTTGGAAAAAATAGGGCATTACATGCCTTTTTAAAGCTTTTGGTATTTTTCGTACGATGATATTCAACCCTGAGTTTTCATTTTCTAAATTAATACCAATTCTGTATTTTCAGTGTCGTTTTATAGTCCAAGTTAGTGACATAGCTATGGAATTCGGCCATTAAAGACTTAGCTGTCGGCATTTTTAGTTACATCCTTAAATTAAACGTGGCATAAACTGGGTGTGCATAATATATCCTGTGGGTGGAATTATTTTATTTGTCGTTTTTAGTACTTTAATTTATTCAGGTCAATGATTAGATTAAATCAATCTTACTTCTTTTTGGAGCTTTGTTGAAATATCAAGTAAACTAATTTTTTATATATATGAGTATCTATGGGAATAAATGAAGTAGATAGATTACATTCAGTCAATATTTAACAAGCGATTAAAAAAACACGTTCGGAAGAATAGGATCAGATTCATGAACGGAAGTGAAGAAGAAATGGTGTTTCATTACTCTGAAGATACTGATAAGGTATGTTTCTCATGCCTTACAAAAATGGGCTGCATTTTAATTATTCTGACCCATCAAATATTTCTGAAACCATGAATGACTCATTATTCTAAATTTAATAGGTTATTTGCGATACTAGAAGAAACACTTATTCCTGAGAGAGCAATAGTATCCTAGATAGACCCTATGGCCAATTATCGACAACCCTTCTAAAACCAATTTCTTGATATCACTAGAACCACAAGTCCTCAATTAACTCCAGACTTTATTAACGACTCCAAGAGAAGGACATTTGTCAGAAAGCAGCAGTGTGGCCACTTCAAGCCATTTACGATGGAGGGTTGCCAGCCAACGCAAGACTATTCCCTCCGTAGAAATCCAAAAACATCCTTTCCTGAATGCACCGATCAAGAAACTGGGAAGAGGTTCAGGTATACACCTGGATCGAACCCAAACTGGTCATACCAGTTAAAAGTAGGGCTCGACATGGCATTGGTTGGCTTAAGCCCCTACCCTAAAGCTTACCTTTGCCTGTTGGGCGATGCCTAAAAGGCAACGAGTCCACGGTTGTGCCTCCTGGGCGGACATGGAAACCAACCAAAAAGCTTTGTAGCAGAAAAAACAGTTTATTCACATTTACCATAAGTAAAGTTCAAAACTGTATAAAGCAACCACGTTTATTACATCATCTTAGTTGTTGTTATTTTTCATGTTTTTCAGAGAATAAAAAAGTTCACTACTAGAGAAACAGCTAAATTATCTGATTCGAATAAAATTTATAAAGTTGCATTCACTATCTAATTCATATAATATTTACCACACAAATGTACACATGCATACATAGTCCAGGAATAACCCAGATTTACCTGCGGGAAATGTCACCTCTAAGCTAAAGGAAAAGATGTCAGAAAGATCCCCCTATCTACTCCTGTAGCTAGAAAGTAGCAGTGAATAAAGAGAGCCACAGACGCTCCGGGCATAAGAGAAGAACACTCGCCAGTGCCAGAAACTCTTGGTAATGGCTAGTCTACAGGGGATGGCAAAGCAATTTCCACTTTTATCTTGTAGCAAGATAGCTTGAAGACAATTTTTCATCAGGGCCTTCGTAGGTGGTTTTGACTACATGGTTTTAGAAATCTCATATATGTTATATTTCATGTAGATTTGTGAATTTGTTGTAACTCCTGCTGAAATGTTTTTGAAACACTGACTTTTTTCAATATTTAATACCAAACAAGTTCATCATTCAACTGAGAGATATTAAAGTTGGTGATTTTTTCATATGATAGGTTTATTTAAATATTATCTCGAGCATCAAGGATGTGAAAAATAAATTCAGAACTAACAAAGTCATTGGCAAATTTTTACAGGATATCACTTTGATCAATTATTCAAAGGTTGATCAATTATGTATCATAGTAATTTGCGTGCCTGCTTACTACCTACTTTATTGTATTTTTCTAATAACGATTTCGTATTGAATATATACTATTTATACGGATGCGAAAGTTAATAATGTTTAATGAATGTGAATTATAATCTTCTTAAATGTTCTTTAATTATTGTTTCTTGCGACGTTTCGTACTGTTATCTTACCATCCTCAGGCAACAGCATCGGATCGTTGCAATAGTCTAGGTATGTCCAGTTGGTAAGAAAACCACATTAGTTATCACTTTTCCGTAGCTTGTTTACATGCATGTTTATATGCTGGTCGAGAACGTTCTACAATTTATGGAGAGTGTTAAATAAAACTCCTCAAAGAATAAATGATCATATAGAACCTGAGAGACAAATGAGAATGGTACCTACGCGAAAGGTTTAAACACTATGCGACGGTACCAGGAACTAACCTATTCTTTATTTATAACATAAAATACAATGTTGAGGCAGCGTTTGGATCTGAAAAGAATGAATATTGATTGATATGACTGAAACTAGCAAACTAAATTTCCATGGAATACATAAATACGACGCTTTCGCAAACATGTTAATTGCATATTTTTCATGGCCGGGGTAGTTGAATTTCAAACCACAACCGAACAAACAACTAAGTCTAAATCCGAATCAATGAAAGGAATTTATGGGAGGGACGGAAGGATGTGGAGGACGACATTTAAAATGTATATGCAACAATTCAGAATGAATTATTCAAAGGTTGGCATTTAACACGGCACGAGCAAGTTACAATTCAGAGGAGGAAGGCGGATGGGGCTGTTACACGATTAAACTTGTTCACTGCCACCGAAGTTAACAATTTAAATTTTTCAATTGCAAATCTTCTGATTTGCACATAAACCAACTTGCTTTGTCAAGAATATTGGAATCCATTTGTATTGGGATTGCTTCGGTTGCTTAAAAATATGATAGTGGACCTTAGTAAGAAGACTGCCCGCTTCAATATTCGAGGGGAGTACTTGAACAGAAAATGGAATTTTGTGGCAATCATTACTACTATGATGGTGGGTATATTATCGACTATACACATTTTTCAGTTGATGATTTTCCATCGTCCAACATTCAAATCTATATCGGTCAAACAAAAACTTGGAGGAATTGCGTCCAAATAATACGTGTCAACGCCAAAGCTGCTTCACCAGTTTGAGGTACAAGTAATCAGTAATACTCCACGACTCTGCTTCAAATCTGTGTTAGCCTATTTCTAAGAGCGCTTAAAATAAATTTCAAACAGGTAGTTTCCGAGAAGCTAACGCAGCATTTTTGTGGGAAAACATTTTTAGGTGTGCGTAGTGTAGGCAGACAAATATTTGTTTAAATACATTTATTGGGTTTCTTACAAGTTCAGTGAACGAGGAAGAGGGCACCTAAATTAATATAATTTACATTAGCGAAGGGTTTGAAGGTTTCTATCATTACAGACTGTTAATCTCAAGATTTACAACTTACTACATTCGAGTTCATTGTAGTTCCCTAAGCGTTAAATTGTGCTCGATACAGAAGTATTTACAAGATTTTTGTTTCCTATTGATAGACTATGTCATCTGTTTAGATATCTATTCAGTTCTACAGAAATATCGTTTGAGAGCATAACTTTTCATGTGTAACTTTATGGGCTCGAATTCCTTTGACTTGTGGCTTCCTAATTTAATTTTGATGCAGTTAAATTTGCACACGCGTTCTTATGAAAGAAGTCAAGTGGCTATTGAGAAGTTTCTTTTTGGAAAGATATATGCAATGATCCGTTCCAAGAAAAACACTGTTTGGTATGATGAAAGGGGAGGAGAGGTTCGGTCAAGAAGTGGAGGCTGTTATGGCTAACAATGGATGTAGGCCCTATGGTGTGTAGAGCATTGTTACAGCAATTGCCTATTTGCATTACTGAACTTGGGATCATGGAGCCCGTGGCACCCTCTATAATCCCTTCCTTAAGGTTGAGGTAATGGTCTGTAAATAAGTAACCAATCTGGTTATCAATGCTTGATAAAATGTATGGTTGCTTACATTTTTTTTCGTACCATACCACGCTATCTGGCATATCAGTGGGTAAATACGTTTGGTTTTTATTAATGACCAAATTAACAGATATTAATAGTGACAGAGGTCGAGAGGAAGCGGAGAGTAAGCTTGAAAGCAGCCTACATGTGAGATGTGTCCCAGGGCGGCGTTTGGAAACTTTCCAACAATTACTCTTGAAGCGTCAAAACCTAACGAGGCGACATATGACATACTTAGCCTAACTAGCCCAGAGGGGGTTTTGTCGAGCCCTTCCCAAGTACCCGCTAACGTTATGCTTTTCAAAGATTTCAGAATTCCTCTCGGCCATGGCTAGGTCGCGGAAAACACACATTAAACTCAGCAAGCTTCTCGTCCATCCCAATACATACATTATAAACTACCGGGTTTATTAAATAAAAAATACAAAGTCAATTAATATTACATTTTAAATTGATGTAACACTTTTCATTTAACATAAATATGAAATGATTATTTTCTCTAAGTTAGGTAATTTCTGTTTATATCTTTATTGGCATTTCATTGATGTCCATTTTCTTGAATTTGATTTTAATACAACGAGTTTTTAATTATTATAACATTTATTATTACTTAACAATGTTTTGGAAGAAATTCGACTACGCATTTTGGTGTTTTAATACTATTAAATACAGCAACTATGTATCTCATGGATCCGAGTGAACACGATAGAAATGGACCCCTGATGCCGACTGGGCCACCCGCAGGATGGCAGGCTTTGTGTTCTGAGTTTAAGAACACAAGGGCTGTTTGGAGGGTATGAGTAAAACCATCAGGAAATGAGCCTAAAAAGTCATTATTTGAAAATAATTCCTGCCTGGTTCGGATGTGTGAGGCCCCTAGGTGGGAAGGAGAAGCCCGCCGCGGGCTAGGGTCGCTACAACCTTTAGCCACTGTCCGGTGAGTGCCAAGAAACAGATAAAAATGAATGGACCTGTGGTCTTTCACTTCTGCTGGTAGCCTAGTCGGCGGGGAGCTTAATTCATTTTGATATGACTCCATAAGATCTTAGAAGGTGTGCCCCGACAGAGCACTATGTTCAGGAGAAGAGGAACAGGTAGGTTTATAGGTAGTTTATGTGGTCTTGGAATGACCATGAATTCACACTCGGTATCTAAGGGGAGGCTAAAACCAAGTGCCGGTTCTGTACGTTCTCTCAACCTCACCAAGACGGGCTGGTTATATAGGCGGCTTTTTCCCCCACTAACTTCCCTCCCTCTCTTACTAACGCCTTAAGTTTATTATTAAAAAATAGAAACATAAGTAGATATTTTCTGGACCGAGAAGAGGGGAACTTATAATTATTCATAATTAAGAGGTTGCCACAACTCCAAAAATAGGACAATGGTTAATTTTGAAAACTGATCTTATTTCAATTTATATTCAACACACTCTCATACTGTTTTTACAGTATTACTGTATTGAACACTTGGAGGTTGGACCGGGTAAAATGACCCGTATATTGAATTTAAACCGATTTTTCAGTACCTTAATTTTTTTTGGTATATAACTTTTTGATTTTGTTTATATTGCTTTAAAAATTCTTAAACTAATGAAAAAAATGAATGAATGAAAAATTTTAAATATTGTATAAATGATATCATTTATCACAATTACTTAGTGCGCAATAAGGTATTTTTTTCCCCCTTTTTTTTCTTTTTTCCATTTTTTTCTTTTAACAAGCGTGTATTGGAGTTCAAATTATTTATTTTAAATATATAGCTGACCCTTTTGTTATAGATTTCGGAAAATCCCGACAATGCAGTTGTGTTTGTTTAGCTAGAATCTCCCCACTACCAGATCTTTATCTGAATATTGGATTGAATATGGAAAAATGCCAATCCCTGCTTTTTCCTCTTTTATTTGGTCTCTAGTTTTTTTGTGGACATCAATATGAGTAACTAAATTTTTAAAACTCCGGGAGAAGACCTCACCGCGTTATGGAAAATGGATGAAGAATCTGGATGAAATTGTTTCTGAAGAAGATCTGCCGAAAGTACTATGTTAGACCTAGGAACAAGGAGATTTACAGGCCATATATTTTATGATATTCTGGATATAGCTGCTTTTGTTTCTTGGATTCTGTACAAAGATGCAACAAATGAAAAAATAACTAGACCAGCATTCATGAAGGAACTAATTGAATAAATTCAATCTGCTTATTGAACAACTGAATAAATATCTGAAGCTATCATTATTACCCAACAAAGGGTGATTCCGAATTCAACTTAAATGCGAAAATAGATTATCAACTATTTGTGTAAAGAAAAAAAAAAAACTTGCGGATAGTATTGTATACATTGTGTAGTAAATATGTAAATAATTAATTTTTTATTGTTAGAATAATTGTTGTTTGATTTAAAATTTAATATTTCATTATCTAAAAATGTGTAGCTCCGTTTATAAGTAATATAATATCAGTTTTGTTAACTCTATATATTTTTTTTAAATTGTTAATGCAAACTTTTATAACTGTACATTTATTACAGTTTTGAGTGTGAATAATTAATATTGAAAATTGAATATTGAAAAAGTATAAAATAAAACGTAGTAGGTCAGATGACCCGGTCCTGTCCTGGGTGAATTCTTCCGTTCACCCGTGTTAATACAATTGTGGTGTCAACATCTTAATTACGAATAATTGGAAGTTCCCCTCTTCTCGGTCCAGAAAATATCTACTTATGTTTCCATATTTTAACTTAACTTAACTCCATATTTTAACTTAAGGCGTCAGTAAGAGGGAGGGAAGCTAGTGGGGGAAACAGCCGCAGGTAGGAGAAACAGTCGTAGGTGGGGGAACTCCCCCACCACGACTAGCCTGCCTATATAAGCGGCGAGATTGGCCGAAGTCGACAGTTAGTATGTAAGTTAGTTTTTAAGTTTTCTTTTGTTGTGATCAAAAGGTGAGCCCCATCACCTTGTAGAGTCTTGTCAATGAAGCCAAGTACATTGTGTATTATTGTACTTGTATTGATTACATATATTTTATACCGATTCAGACCTTGTATAGAGTGTGCCGATGGTACAGGACATATAAAACGTAATATGTAAATAGATTCGCCTAAGAATCTATAGTACATAAAGATTTTGTCATTTTTTTTAAGGGGATTGAAAAAAAAAAAAGTCGGCAGAGGACTTACAGAACTGGCACTTGGAACACTGCTCCTCTCTCTCTGCACTGGCGCTTGCTGCTCTACTCAAACCATGGACTTCTTATTCAACTACCACTGCATCTCTCTCTCCTAACCTAGCTATGTTTTAGTCCGGCGTTGTCAGACCCACACCTTCCTAGTGGGATTCTCTGCCTTCGTCTCGCTAAAACTAGCATCTCCTTGGAAGAGACCTCTCCCTCGCGGACGACGGTTGCCGTGGCCTTACAAGCTTTACCTAGTAGTGTCTCTCATGGCAATCCAGTCGGCCTATCTCCGGTTCACACTCGCCTTTGGGATCCGAACGGTTTTCGCCTACCCTTAGATATCGAGTGTGAATTCGTGGCCATTCCAAGACCTCATAAACTACCTAAAGCATACCCTGTTCCTCTTCTCCAGAGCATAGTGCACTGTCGGGGCACACCTTCTAAAATCTTATGGAGCCAGATCAACACGAATTAAGCTGCCCGCCGACTATGCCACCAGCGAGGGTGCAAGACTACAGGTCCACCTCATTATCTCTTTCTAGGCGCTCACCGGACAGCGGCTAGAGGTTGTAGCGACTCTAGCCCTCGGCCGGCGTCCTCTCCTTACCTTGGGGACAAGATTCACATCGCTGAACCCTACAACAGTTTTTTTTTTAAGGACGATTTAAGTGGCCAACAACAAATTTAACAAATTAAATCAAGTATTATTTATCAAACGAATTATCTAGTGTTTTCCCAATTATTCATTGGGCATTTAAAAAACTCACATTGTGTTCCTCTCCACTTTTTCCTCATTTATTTCATTTAAAGAACAGAAGTGAAAATCGGACAGATCTAAAAAAAATACAAAATACTTGAAAACAACTTCAAATAGTATAATTAATGTTGAACACCAGTGATTTTAACGTTAAGATGTGCTCTTATTTTTATTTCTTTATTCACTGTAGTTTGAAGAATTTAAAAAAAAAAGGAGAGGCAATCGACTACAATAACAAGCTTGTAGCTTATAATTAGCTTGAAGTTGTTATAGCAGTTGAAAAGAAGAGCTAAGCGACTGAAGAAACAGTGGAGTCTGACCTATCATCAACAAAGCCCTCTTACTTAAGGCCCTCTTTACTCTTACTCGTACTTAGCGATTAGAAAAAAACATAGGTTTACCTTTATATAAAGCCATTATGTCCCATCTCAACTTATCTGCGTCGACAGCACAAACAAAAAATATTTATAAAAGCTGTGAAAACCCCTAGGGAGTTTAAAATAGGGTTTAAAACAAGAGCAGACAAGTCAATCTTCAGTACTGAAATTAACTTCCATGAAACAGAACAGTTCCCAGGTCATCCAGATCCAAACCCGCCATTCCAACCACCCGGAACTAAAATTCCAACCTAGAATTATAACAAAACATATTATTGGAACCGTTAATCTGTTTTGAAATTTCCTAAACATAACAATATAAATTTCAGTGGTGTGGATATACAATAGAGAACTGTTATTTACACTACGAAACGATACTCGAAGTGAGGCCCTGGTAGACAAAAGTTTGCTTCGTTCCAGTAATTTTTCCTGGAACTAGCTAGACAGCAGACTGACAATAGGGCAAATAATATACAGGAACCAATACTTGTATATGTGATTTAGAACTGCGCGAAATGGAGTTAGAACTGTGATCTAATAAAGTGGAGCAGATAAAGGAAAAC
This sequence comes from Acanthosoma haemorrhoidale, assembly GCA_930367205.1. NCBI lineage: Eukaryota > Metazoa > Arthropoda > Insecta > Hemiptera > Acanthosomatidae > Acanthosoma > Acanthosoma haemorrhoidale. Next base: position 81,819,624 of record OV884009.1, on the reverse strand, counting down.
TGATTTCATATTAAGATTCAGAGCCCCAAATATAGCTAAAATCAAGGCACGAAAAAATATTGTTTTTTTGTAGGTCTGTGATATTAGAGTGTACATTTCAGATACAAAAAGTTTCTAATCGTCATTTGATAATCATCCCTTTGCTTCCCAAAACATCTTTTCTACTCAATGATTCCCACAGGTAAGATATAAATATACAGAAAAACACCGAGGTAAGTAAAGTAATTTTACGATGTTTAAGTATTTACAGTGTTTCAAATCTTAGCAGCTAATAAAACCATAAAATTTACTAATGATTTAAGAATATTAATCATTTCGCCGTAATAAACAGTGCATATAATAAGTGATAAATGTTCTTTAGTAATTATTTTTAAAAAATATGGTTATTTTCTATATGCTGAAGTGTGATATTAACTAACAGTAGATCGTAGTGAGAGGTGGGGAAAGGATTTGGCACAGTTAGGACAGTAGAAGTTTAACCCGAACATTAAACACATAAGTATTCAGAACGATTGAAACAAATATATTACCACTGTCGTTGAATCGATTGAAAGACATTCACATTCGGTGGTGGCACAATCGTCGTATTATTAGAAAAAAAACAACGGTAAAAGGCACCATAAAATTTGCGAATGAAAGCAATAAATTGCTACTTACTTTAAAACAGAGGTGTCAAAACACGAAAAAAAAAAGAATAACTGACAATTATCCTGATGTATTAATTTTAATGATGGCCAGCGGGGTAGAGCTGTCATGCAAGTGTGGGCCAGATACGGGGCACGAAAACTAATTTCCCACTGGGACCTCTAATAAAGATAAATCTGTATTATTTGGCTTGATTAGGTGCAGAGAATATGGCGTGCTGTAAGCCAGCTGTTGGATTCTGAGAAGTGCTGCGGCAAATGTGATCGACTTTAGGGGACCCAGTTATGGAGCGCTAAGAAGGGGGGGCTCTACTTTGCCACCAGTAAGGCAGAATCGAATTCCATACGCCTATATATACATATAAAAAAAAAAGCTTAGACTCAAAATATTAAACGAAAAACAAATTTACATGCTCTGACAAAAAATGCTTACAAAAACACAGAGAAGATTGTAAACATTTGGATAATATAATGACACACCTGTGAATAATAGTATCTTAAAATTCATATTTATCCATAGTTATACACCGAATTGGTTACCTTTCTGTAAATATAAATTAAAATTTTCAAATGATAAATCAGTATTACATTTAAAAGCCTCTCAGGTAATACAAAAAATATCTACTTACCTCTAGCACTGGTAAATTTTATTAATTAATGTGTAGTTTTAACTTGGAAATAAATATTAATCCTTAACTCTCTAAAATGTGAAAGTTTTCTAGGTATGTAAACTTATAGATTGGCATAACGCAAAAACGTATATATTGACAGTGAACCGTGGGTGGCAATGCCGACCCGAGCATTTGCTCAGGTATCTACCTAAAACCTAGCGGGACCTAGGCCTTGAAAACCTTCTCCAAGTATCTGGTTTTACAACCAGACGCTTAGACCTGGAGTAAGGAACAAAAACACATTGAACCCTCCCCTTCGTATGGCCAGGTAAAGTGCTACATTCTACAACATGCTAATTATATTCGTGTTCGTCATTGTATAATGAAGGGAAATATTAAACAGACATCATCAAGGTTTTTTCCTCCGGCTTGGAAAGGTTTTAGAGCTATTTATGATTTCGAGTAATGATTTATTCCCAAGGTTATTGACCCATTAGAAATATCATTATTCGCTTATGAAACCAATTCTATTTTGGTGTTTTATTAGTCAATATTTTTCCTGATTACCATTTGCTGTAATTAAATAAATTAAGTAATGGTAAAAAATATTCAGTTGTATTTCGTTACTTCCTCAGTCAACGCCTGAAACAACACGAAATATATTTTGTTTACTTTATCCTTTCTTAATTTTGAAAGTAAAGCCTCTTCTCTTTTCTTTGAATACAACCATAGCAAATGCAAAGAAACAATTGATGTCACTGATCAACGAATTAACGAGTGGGTCAAAGGGAGGCGGGCATTGTTCTCTGCAAAGAACCCCTACTAAGGGGTTGACAACCCTCACGGAACAAAAGACTTGTTGAAATCCAGGGCACAGTTAAAGGCGTCGAGTGGACTTGTCATAAGATGGCGGAGGTGCTGGGCTGCACAAACAGGACGACTAAATGCCAGAATCGTTCAAAGCACAGTTTCATTAGGGTGAGGAGTTGGGCGACGTCTGTGTCATTAAGGGTATTTCCTCCCCACTAGGGACCATAAGGAGGGGACAATCTCTACCTCAGTGGTGCCTGTCTCCCATCAACATTTATTACTCCTGCCATAAACGGTCGAGGTGACACTAACATCTTTACTGCATCCGAGTATGCTGAGCGGGCACGGAAGCTTTTAGCACCTTCGAGTGAAAATCTTCCATCCAATATAAGGTAGATGCATCCGATTGCATCAATCTCGTTTTCATATTAATCAGTTATCTAGACGGACCAAGGGGGTCATAAAAACTATTACGTGAAGAATTCTTCATTGCTCTAAATTAGTTCTTCGAGGGACGGATCCTTTAGAGGATGCTAGACTAGGAGCTTAAATAATGAAGCAGTGACTCGAATGAAGAAACCCAAATTCAAGATAGAGAGGTAACGCCTAGTGCTTACCACACCAGCACCATCCACCAAACACGGCGAACGCTTTCGCTCGGCCTTTACCTCTTCGTGATGTGTCATGGATTTTTTTTCATTCTTATAGACTAAATAGAAAATTATGTCAAATGAGATACATTACACAAACAATTAAGTTATTTGTTAAAATTGAGTTAAAAAACTTAATTGTCAGTTTTAATGTTGATTTATGTAACAATTGTTCATTAAAACCCTAAGACATAACACATGTTATTATTTAGGGTGTTAATTATATTATTATAAATTATATATTGCTAATATTATAACAAACATTTAGTTTTTAATTACTAGTAATGGATTAATAATTTAGCCCTTAAATATTTCTCATAAGGTTGCATTTATTTTTCATATATCTGGCGAAAAAAATAAGTATTATAATAATATATGTTTGTAACTTTTCTGAAAACTCCTTTCTCATTACTATTTGCAACCATTTAAAGCAATACAGAGGTGATCAACTACGATTTCAAGTTCGACGGAGAAAATTAAATGTATCTATCAGTATACGAGTATTACGTATTATTAATCAGAATTGATATCTTTAATTTGAGACATTATAATATCTTGGGAAGATATTTTGTATAACTAATTATCATATTAATGATCACAACTTTTTTTTCATGAAGCTAGTTTTACTGTAGCTTTATTAAGGCTTTTAATCGAATTACCTCTATGATGAAATACCTCTAAAAAAACACTTGAGTTAAAAATTGAGAACCCGAGTACAAATTACATATTATTAACCCGAACACCGATACCTTTTACTTGATAGCTTATGTGTGTGATAGGAAAATACTTATTTTGTAATAACTAATAATAATCAATTTAAATACCAATAAAGTAATAATAAGAACGAAAAGAGTTAGAACATGAACTTCTAAGCTGTGTGAGAAGAAAGTATGCGATACAAACCGAACGAAAATTACATAGCATTTTACAACTTGCTACTTAGCAGCGAATTTTCCTGATCGCGAAAGATTGGGTAATACGAGGAACGAACAACAACTAAACTGCTGGGACAAACAATGTAAGTGTTCCACTTCTACAAAGTGTTGTCTAAAAGCTGATAAAAGGAAATAAAATTTATTCACGAATGGCAACTCTTTCGGAGCACCATTGAAACGGTCACCCTCTCAACTTCATCTGCAAGACAACTTTTCAGAAGGACCGTTTGTAGTCCACGATCCAGATGAAAACTACGGTACTCAACGTCGGTTCTAAACTTATAAAAGTATAAAGTACTGTAAGTTTGGAGAAACTAAACAAACGAGTCTAATCTACTAATTAAACTACAACGGAAAATGAAATTTCGTCTAAAATAAAATGAAAGGATAGATATTCTTTAAAGAATTGCTTTTCTAAACGTACTTAAGTTATATGTAAAAAAAATTACGAAATATGATTATAAGGTCAACGCTCTAATGCAATGATTCTTGAGTAAATAAGACTTTATTTGTATTTAATCATGGAAATAAACCATCTGCATATAAATGTAATTAATTATTTTAATTTAATTAAACGTAAATATAATATTAAGTGGACAATAAATATTTATCTTTTGTTAGGATACACAAAATGGCAGTGCTTTATTGATTTAAACAAATATTTCTGCACTTGTTTAATAAAGATCGGCCAGCTAGATAGACCTAGCTAGAAACCTAAATAGACACAATCAGTTATACATAATGGTGCGGATTTTCTTCAACATACAACATACTACATAATGTAGTTCATATTTCACTCGAATGTGATAAATGTCAAATAAATTTTGAATCGAGAAGATAAATAAAAATATTTATGAAAAATTATTTACGATATTTGAGCATGCAATTTTTAGAATATACCAATATTTTGCAAAAGGTAACCATTTCAAAATGTTTAAACATATGCGCAGTGAAAGGTAGATCCGAGAATTGTTGACCAAACTATTTTTTTTTTTCTGTCGCTATTTTATATATGAACTAAATCACATTTAAAAAATATATACGAACAAGTGCTTCCAAAAAACAAGTTGTTTATTAAAGGTCATAGAGTCAAAAATAGCTGTCGTGGGTACGGATGGACAAAATTTACATTATTTTATTGAGTTAACATTAGGTTACCTTCATTAAAAATAAACTGAAATATTGCATGATTCTTTTTATATCGTTAGATTTATTTAGTTCATTATTTATTATGATCCGTATAATTACTAAGATTTAACCTTTTTACTTTGAGGAGTTAGTTCATAAATTAGTTCATTTAAAAATAAACTAAAGTTATTTGTAATATGTATTCACGAAGTATTCTCAATAATACTTATTCAAAGAAATGAATACCAACACTGCTATTTACGCACTTATTAATAGACTTATAAACTGTAGTTTGGCTAAATTTAACTTCAACTAAACTATTTTTAATTTCACTTGTAGTTTCAATCCCATTCTACTTTTTTTAATTCAGTTCTCTTAAATCTACGTATTGATTCTAGTTTTAATTTATTAAATTTGTATTTTTCGTTTATTAAATCCCCTTGCTCTAGTTTAATATAAGTTATAATTTGTTTGTATTCTAATTCGTAGTACTAATTAAAGTATGTAACTTGTGGTTGAGTATCTGAACTAATAGTTTATGTTAAATTTAAAATTTTTCCTAACTATGGCTGATCGTCATTGTGTGATTTTTAAAACTCTAATCAATTAACTATAAAACATTTTTGTGAATAGAATCACAAACTTTGCTTTTTTTTTTTTTTTTTTTTTTTTAATCAATTGTTTATTTACTGCTTTCAATCAGCTCTAAGAGTTTGGAGTTGATCTAATTGTATAAACACGTTTGGATTTTTAAATTAAAAATACGAAAATATAATTTATACGAAAATATAAGTACTTAGTGGGAAAAAAAAAACCAATAGAGAGTCTGGGTTTAAAAATGATTCTTAATTTGGCCCGATCGGGTGGAGAAGCACCAGGTGTCACTTTCACAGTTTTTAATTTTAAATTTATTCTTAGGCAGAGGTCCCTTTTCACGAGTTAGCCAGACAATATTTAACGGAGATGGGGGGGGGGGCTTAGTTGGAGCAAAAAGAGGGAAGCTACCTCCTTCTTCTATATCTTGTTCACCTTTGTTTGCCACCCCTAACCGCTTATCACAACTTCATTGCCAGCACAATTTAACAAGGAGATTCTCAATGCATGCATATCAAAAAGGTGTCATTTGCATAAAGTTGAGAATAAAAGAAAAAAATGTATGTGGCCGTGTACAAATAAACAATGTATATTCTGATAATAAATGATAATTTATAACACAAAGTGATTTTTCTTAATTCTTGATGTCCAGCGCTGTAAGTAAATTGCAGTGATATCTGAGGACAGAATAATTATGCTCTAAAGAACATACACTTCAAATAGGGACTACTTTATTGTAGCATTTAAGCTATTGAAAATTTTTTTTTTTTTTTAATCCTTCAGAGACTAAAATAATCATTTATTTATAGGTACATCATCATTCGATGTTTCGTCTATCCAGACATCTTCAGGACTAAACATCAAACGCATTACATATAAACAACATCTAAAGAATTATTAAATTATATAAAACAATTATACTATGATTTATTATTCTATGTATATTTTTTTAAATATGTAGATGTTGTTTTACATGTAATGTGTTTGATGTTTAGTATCTAGGATACCTGGATAGGCGAAACGTCGATGGATGATTTAACAATAAACAGAAGTTGTTTTAAACAACTATGAAGCTTTTTTACAAAAATTCATTTTTTACATAGTGCAAATAATATTAATGATAATTTTTCTTTCATTGGTAACGTTGGGCTCCAATGGCACAGGTGATATTGCCGAGTCAGAGAGATTTGTGATTATGTTGAAGTCAGTCAAGTCTTAATTGAATTCGGTTTTGTGCACCCATTTCAAGATTCATGTTTCTTTGTTAATTGTTTACATATGCAAGGGCTTTTCTGATCTGTCCCTCCTTAGCTGTCCCTTAATGGCCACATCAAATCAACACCTTACTTAAAGCAGGGAGTTGGCTAATTTTGGAGTCCAAAATATTTCGTAACACCGCCATTTCGCTTACCTACTTTAAATAACTCGAAAGCGAATGAGAAGGAAAAAATATCAATAAAAGCCAACTCGCACTTAAATGACTTGAACCCACTCCGCTCCGGAGGGATGTTTACATCCCGATGACTTGGGGATTTGGATACCTACGATGTCCGAACCTTAACTTATATATATATATATATATATATGTATATATATATTGTAACATTCATGATATTTGAGAATATCATGACCAGCCACCCTCCCACTTTGTCCAGCATCAGCCCTTATGCTCTTAGGAGTGGGGATGAGATATAGTCAGTCTTAGCCAAGAGCCAGAGAGCAAAGCAGAGCAAGCTCCCGTTCCGTTGACGGTCATCAACACAAGCAGAGGAGAAGAAGAAGAAGGTTACACGGATATCATCGATTGGGTGATATAGATATTGTTTTTTTTATTATGGATCCATTAAAAAGAGATTGAGCTCAATTATCATTTTTTTATATAACTAATTAGTAGTAACTATCCTTGTTCAAAAGGAATTGAATATTTTTTTATATAATTAATGTCAGCACTATTTATAATTATAATTATTTGTTATAACCATTTTACTTGTATATATTTCACAATTCCCAGTTTCTCAATTTATTAATAACTATAACATTAGCCTTGAGATCGGGCGATTCAATCGGGATAATTTCCTATGTCAAAGACATAAAAACAAGTTGAATTAAAGATCTCATGACGGACCTACCAAATTAGTTAAGGTCAATTGATATAATAAATTAGAAAATAAAATGGTAAAAAATGAGGTAGGTTTCAATGGGGGCCGCTCCGGGATGTACTTCAAAAATTCTAAAGAAACCAAAGGAATTGTGAGGTATTGCATGTTAGAATAAGAACTAGAACTATTTACTAACATATTATATTTTTCTTCTAATTTAACATTTGTTACACAAACACAGACACAAATGACGAACACAAACATGTGTGGGTCAGACTCAGGTACTGGGGTTGGGTCAAACCCAGCCTCTAAAGGAGACCCCTCAGCCCCCGACCCCGAACCCACGATAAATCATTCCAAGATGTTACAACTAATCCTTGCCCAGTTAAACAGTCAATTTAACGCACTTAAAGAAAATAACAAAGAAATAAACGAAAAATTAAACAGTCAATCAAACGCGCTTAAAGAAAATAATGAAAAATTAAACAGTCAATTTAACGCAATTAAAGAAAATAATAAAGAACAAAAAGAGTTGAGCGGGAAGTTTGATCAATTAAGGGAAGAAATAAAATCGGGAAGATCGGCTAAATTCGAACAAGGTTACACGGATGTAAACTATAAATTAGATAGACAATTACGAATTTGTGAGGAGAGAACACTCCAAGTAAATAATAATGTAAATTCAAAATTAAAAGAAGAAATCATTCTATTGAAAAATACGACAGATCATGAAAAAATAAATTTAACAAAGTCACAACTAGTTGATGCTGATTGTCAGACAGATCTTAGCTTATATTCAATTAAGGATAATGAAGAGAAAATGACTTCATTGGAGGATGAACAGAAGATTGCAGATAACAATGATGAGTGTACCTCACGTCAACATGATCTAATAAAGCTTGACTATGAGAATAATATGAGTTTGTTGGAAAATAAATTTTCAGAGTTAGAAGATACAGCGAATATTAAGAAAGGAGAAGTGATTTCATTGAAAGATCAAATTAAAGAGCATCAGCAGACAACCAGCGATAACGTGAAAAATTTAAAAATAATTCAAAATAAAGTTTTGGATATGAAGAAATTGGAATCTCAAATTCCAGCTCATCTTGATGAAATTCCCTTTTGCGTGTTTGATTTGAACAACATTAAAATTAATGAATGGAAGGCATTTAAAAATAATTACAGGGATGTTTTTTGTTCGATACAATATGACTTCAAAAAAAGAAAAAAAATTATAGTTTTCTTTTATTATTTTTATTATTAAATGAAAATAATACTGATCGGATGACACATAAACTTTAGAAGCTTATACAAACAAAAACAAAACTATTATTAGAAGTATTGACCCTAGTAAAGTCTATGGAATTATCAGCAAGAGAAGCTTTTGCTTTCATTATCACTTAATCTATAAAACAGATCCTAAATATTCTTTGAATGCTTAAGTCCATTATAATTAATTTTATAGCAAGGAAATAAAATGAGCTCATACAATTTTATACACGACAACGACCTCCCTATCTTTTCGTAACATTTATAATTTTTTATAAACACTATCTTTTCACTCAGGTAAAATATTCAAATCACCCACACACACACACAACAATTTTTCTCTATTGTTACTAATTACCAGTAGAATTGTCTAGTATTTTAATTAAAAACCAATATGTATTACTAATCACACTCAACCGTCTTTTCAACAAATGTTTTCCAAATCGCGTTATGATCCATAAAACAATGTACCTTCGAACTAATCCATACTAATTAGCATAATAATTTAGTTAAGTAAAAAATTAAAACAACTTGTACGCTTTTCAAGCAATTTAAAACCTTGCAAAATTTGAACTATTATTACTATAAACTTTGTAAAATTTCAACACCCGTTATAAACAACCAATTCAACAAACCGAACACAGCAACATAATATTGTGGATCCACTAAAAAAAAAAAAAAAAAAAAAAAAAAAAAAAAAAAAAAAAAAAAAAAAAAAAAAAAAAAAAAAATTCATAAAATTTTTTTTATTTATAAGGGAAGGCAATTGTAACATTCATGATATTTGAGAATATCATGACCAGCCACCCTCCCACTTTGTCCAGCATCAGCCCTTATGCTCTTAGGAGTGGGGATGAGATATAGTCAGTCTTAGCCAAGAGCCAGAGAGCAAAGCAGAGCAAGCTCCCGTTCCGTTGACGGTCATCAACACAAGCAGAGGAGAAGAAGAAGAAGGTTACACGGATATCATCGATTGGGTGATATAGATATTGTTTTTTTTATTATGGATCCATTAAAAAGAGATTGAGCTCAATTATCATTTTTTTTATATAACTAATTAGTAGTAACTATCCTTGTTCAAAAGGAATTGAATATTTTTTTATATAATTAATGTCAGCACTATTTATAATTATAATTATTTGTTATAACCATTTTACTTGTATATATTTCACAATTCCCAGTTTCTCAATTTATTAATAACTATAACATTAGCCTTGAGATCGGGCGATTCAATCGGGATAATTTCCTATGTCAAAGACATAAAAACAAGTTGAATTAAAGATCTCATGACGGACCTACCAAATTAGTTAAGGTCAATTGATATAATAAATTAGAAAATAAAATGGTAAAAAATGAGGTAGGTTTCAATATGTTATGGCTAGTGGCAAGACATTTTTAAGCCTAATACCACAGGGCCAGTTAACACAGAATCGAACCTGTGTGCATTATTACCATACATATTCTCTCTTTTTCTTTGATCGTCTACAGCTGGGAGACGATAACTGGTGCCGAAACCCGGGAGCTAACGAGTGTTGAGATGAAACGACACGTGAGGTAACTAATTTTTTTTCCCTTTTTGCTTTACTTTCTGCTTCTTACTCTATTTCCGTTTTTTTTCTTTTTCATCCTTTTAATCAGGAAAAATAGCAGAGTTACGGCCGGCAGCCTTCGGAGTGCCACCTCCGTTACCGAGCGAAACGTTGCCTGAAGTTCATTCAAACTCCCTCGCCTGAATGAAGGTGCGAGCAGCGACGTCGCAGGACCTGAGAAGGACGATATTCGACCTAGAGAAATTATCTGGAGAGCTGGGTGAGTTAAATCACTTCATTAAAAGCGGTAATAGAATTATGGAGAGAGTAGAAGCGAAGACAAACGAAGGCCTACTAGACCCAGGGGATGCGAAATCGAATAAAGCAGACCTGGTGTGTCGTATAAAAACAAACGTATTGAACCTGATACAGGCGGATGAGCACACCCCATGGGCCGTGGTGAAGGAACGATTGAATAAGGCTTACGGAGGAGGCCATTGGACACCGGAAGAGAATATCTTTCAAATGTTTGGGGAAATGCGACATCCGAGTCAAACGAAAGGCCAATACGCCGTGGAAGTGTTGGCACGGTTCAACAATATTACCTAAAAGATAATGGAAACGATTAACCTGGCGGAAGAAGAATCCAGTATGGCCTTCTAGTCGATCATTCTAGAAGTATAGCTACCCAGGGAGACGGGCAAGCGGGATAACTTACCGGTGACCAATCGTTCGTGGAGTGCGCCCAAGATATGATGGATGCTAGCACCCGTGAAGAGGAAGGCAAGCAGGGAGCGGAGGAGAGAGGTTGGTCCAAGGTGACATACTGTAGGCCTAGAATGCCGCAGCAGATTTGAAAAAGAAGGGAACCACCGAACGTTGAAAGGAAAAGGACGATGGCAGAAGGGAGGAGGCCAGGCCAAGGAATACCTAGAACCGGAGTGAGGAAAGGAGGGCGATGCCACGGATGTGGGAGAGTTGGACACCTGGAATGTGGAATAGAAGGGCACCTCGGCAGGCAGTGTCCGTACCTTTACCGAAGAGCGGAGAGGTATCGGCAAGAACCTATGGAAGTAAATGCACAGGGGGTGTGGGAGAGAAATAGGACCCCCTCCGAAACATCAAAAATGTCTGTAGCCTCAGAGACGGAGGAAGAAGAGGATGAACCCGGGATCAGCAGAGGCGACAGAGGAGAGGACAGCAGGGGCCATGGAAGAGGCAGGCGGCAGATTGTGGACGTGGAAAGAAAAATACAAGCGTCGGCCTGAGGAGTGGGCGGGCAGAGAGGCGACCGCACGTTAACAAATTATAGTGTGAGTGGAAATTACGGCGGAATACCCATTATCCGATTGGCGATAGGGGTGAGGTGTCTGGTTGACGCAGAGCTCCTGTACTATCCTAAGCAGAACGGCGGCGAGAAAATTATGCGCCCAGGGGAGGGCGTCGCAGATCCGACTAGGCGCCTGTAAACTAGTCACCCTGGGAGGGCCTTGCAAAGTTGAAGGTAAAATAGCGATAGAGTTGGCTAGATGGACGGATCAGGAGAAGAAAATGACAATACATGTGGTGGAAAAGATGCCACCGGAATACGAGGGTTTTATTGGGTGTGACCTTCTGGGAGAGGTGAGATGCAGAAAAGGGATGTGGTCCATTAGAATAGGAAGAAAATCTTACCGACGTATGAGGACCGTAGAGTTCGAAAATGAGCAAATCGGAGCAGTTAAGCGAGAGAAAGACTGGGAAAAGCAAATTAGGCAAGAGTATGACCACATTTTCTTCAAAGAGGGGGATAAACTTGGCGTAACGGGGCAGACGGTACACGAGATACCGCTCAAACAGGATCATGTGACGTATGTCAAGGAAAAGAGATACCCGCAAGCGCTGAGACAGCATATCAGGGGGGAGATAGAGGAGTTGAAGAGGCAGGGAATCGTAGTTTACAGCACATCTCCATACAATAGCCCTCTGTGGACCGTAAAAAAGAAAGGAGTAGTCGGAGAAGAAAAGTACCAAGTAGTCGTTGACTACACGAAACTGAATGAGAATACAGTCGAAGAAAAATCCTCGATTCGAGGACATTCTCGATCGACTAAGTGGAGCAACTATATTCGACACACTCGATCTAAAGGCGGGATGTCATCAAATACGGATGCATAAGAGAGATCAGTACAAGACGGCATTCACATTCGCACTGGTGAGCGCGGGCACTACGAGTTCACCAGAATGCCTTTTGGGCTAACGAATGTGCCGAAAACTTTCAAAAGATTAATGGACGAACTCTAGAGAGGCATCGAGGAATCTTACTGCCAGATATATATAGACGATCTCCTAGTTTTCAGCCGAAGCAAGGCAGAACATCAAAAGCTCTTGAGACAGGTGTTCCAAAGGATCAGGAAATTTGGGCTAAAATTATCGGCGGAAAAATCGCTTGTTGGCTAAGCAAAAGTGAGATTTTTGGGCCATATCATCTCAAGAGAGGGAGTACAACCCGTTCGGAGCAAGGTCGGGGCGATCCAGAGGATGACCATTCCGAAGGACGTCAAACTCGGATCGCGGAACTATTACCGAAGATTCGTACCGGAAATGGCGGAATGTCTCGTCCCGATCACTAATCTACTCAGCAAGGGACAGAAGGTCAATATTGAGATGGAGAACAACATTCGGTGGTGCATGGAACGGTTACAGGGGGAGCCTATCCTCGCCTTCCCGAATTTCGCACTCCCGTTCACAATTAAGACGGACGCCAGTGAATTTGCGTTGGAGGCGGTACTCTCACTAGATCGCGACGGAGGAGAGAGACCGATCGCATATGCTAGCAGGCACCTTACCGACCCCGAGAGCAGGCATTGCGTGCTTGAGCGGGAACTTCTGGGAATCGTATAGGCGATTGGGTATTGGGAATTGTATAGGCGACCCCTACAATGGGTGGGGAAGCTGAAGGAGTCGTCGGCGCGCATAACCCGATGGAAGGAATTCCTTAGCCAGTATACGATGGATATCGTATACAAGCCAGTACGAGAGAATGTGGTAGCGGATTGGCTGTCGCGTGCAATCAAAATATGACCGACACCCGCCTAGACATCAGACAGACCACTGCAAGATTGACAAGTGGATATATTTACCTGGAGGGGGTACAAGTGGGTTACCGTCATAGATAGGTTTAGCAAAATGGCAATGGCTAAAGTTATAGCCGACCGTTTGGCGAAAACGGTTGTGCAGGCATTACGCACATGGTGCCAATTCTTTGACGTTCCCGTTTATTTTATTATTATTAAAGGAAACTATCGCTTCCGACAGAGGACGGGAGTTTGATAATGCAGAGATGAAGGCCGAGGCGGCAGCTTTAGAGATACGTTGGCATCTCAACACCCCAGGACACTCGAAGAGTCGGGGGGGGGGGGCATTGAAAGACTACATAGTACGCTCAGTGACCACCTCCATATCTACCACGGGGAAAAAGAGTTAGAACCTGGAGAGGCGATAGTTAAATAATCTTGTTCGAGGATAGTATTTTAGAAAACTTTATTATGAATAACATTCAAAACACTGGTATATATACAAATATTAATGAATTACAGAATTAGGACATTCCTTGCTTAAGGCAAAAGGAGAAGTGTTGGATTTGGATGTGGGTTGCTGGATGCAGGTAGTTTAGGGCTAGGCCGGTTGTAAAAGAGGGACAAATACAAAGGAAGGGTTGACCTTCCTCAACTGAACTACACGTTTTTAGCTAAAAACGAATATTACATAACTGATGGAGAAGGCCGTCATCGCATAAAACCATTCGGTACATTCCACGACGAGGTTCTCCACGGTCGAGACGCTGTTCGGACTCAGAGAATATCGGAGAGATGACAGGAGCACAGTAGTAGATGGCGACATGGCAGCGTGCGTCGTCAACAATCGTATCACCCTGGGGAAGCAGTGGGTGACCTTACGGAGCAAACTTGAAGAGAAGAAACGCCGGCAGGTGGCGCGAGACAACCTCCAGTTCCGCGATATCACAGAGAAACTCAAACTCGGCGCAGTCGTATATCACCGAAAGAGCTCCAAGAGAGGGAAAGAATTAGCACGATACGAGGGGCCTTTCCGGGTGATCAACTTCCACAGGTTTTACTTACGTAAAAAGTCATGTCTCAACTTTAGCAGGGTGCTGACAAAAGCTGAACACACGGGTGAAAAGATTAGGATGGTTTGTAAAACACCAACCAATCCCTAAAAAATGGATGATTACTGTCTAATACTTCATCTACGCTAAAAGGCTAAAAAAAATTGTACAACCTCTACAAACCTAAACGTTAATGCGATATAAATAATAATCGCATTCAAAACTATAATAAAGAATTGAACAAAATATAAAACGGAATAAATGAAAAAAAAAGATAGCTTACTGCAAAAAATAAATCTGTGACCCGGACATATAGATGGGCGGTGGTGGTTTGGTGGGCAGTAGCACTTACATGCTAAATCGATCAGCTGACATATTTCGTACCATTTTTCTCTTTCACTGGCACTTCGCCTCTTCCTTGTTCCTTATCACGTCATCCCATCCCTTAAATTGTCTCCCTTTTACTTCTTTTTGCATTTCTTTGTATCCCCTACCTCTGCTTTTTCTTCACCTCCGGTGTCATCCGTTCTCCTTAATAAGGTGCCCTGCCATGGAGATTTTATCCTGTGAGGTGAGAGTGATCTATGAGGAGAGATCCGGTGGGATTCGGGAATGAGTCAAACCACTCTTTGCTAGGTCAAAGGAAGGACGTTTTGGATAAATAAAAGTTTATGTTATTTTGTTTTGTGAAACTAAATAATGAGTGAATATCTTGGAGATGCTCTTTTAATATTATTTATCCTTATCGTAGAACTTTTTGAAGCAGACTACACGTTTAATATTAGACAACTCATATAATATTATCTCTTTTGAGCAGCTCAGTAGTTTCATAGAAGGCATTATACCTTAAGTAAAAGTCAAACTTTTGTGAATTGATCTAATCAAAGAGCAGTTGTCATGTTCTGTGTAAGATCTTATTGACACGTTACCTCGATTATTGCTGATACGTTGGATCGACAATTTTTTTGTTATTTTCTGCAGTCGGCCTTAACCTTTATTGAGGTTAATTTAAACGGGTTTACTGATATTAATTGTCTTGATTTTATTACTTGGTACTGATTGGAAAAACCACTTATCGTAAAGTATCGGAAGTGGCTCCATTTATCAGATTAAGTTCCATTATTAAAAATTCCTTAGGACTATTATCCTCTTTAAACTTTTTAAAAATTAAGTTTTCATTTTGTTTAGAAAGCGCTCGTGAATACTTATCATTTTTATAAATCAATAATAAAACATGAAAAGAAATATTAAATATTTAAAATGCGCTACTATTAACAACCACGTACAACTATCGCTCTCCAAATCAATACCGATAACTACCGTTATAGACCCTTTTTCGTCTTTGGGATTGTGTCAACTGGCAACTTAAGTGAGGTGGCCACGAGGGAGCCCTCAATAAGTGAGTAGATCGCTAGTACATTGGTGTAAAGTGTAAATAATAGTGACATCGGAGAGAGTAGTCGGCCATCTTGACTGAGGCATCAGTCGTCGTTCACGATACATAGCCGTTCTGAGCCAGACCTGATAGGTGGCTCAGAGCCAGACCTGATAGGTGGCTCAGAGCCAAGACCGGTGACTCGCCACTGGAATCCCACCGGCACTACGTATTTTATTTATTATTTTCTTTTTTTTTAACTAACAAAAATCTTAGCTAATGACAAAATGAGATTTTATCAGCAGATAATTTCACAAAATAAAAAGAAAAGATCGAGGTCCTTAGGCCCAACTCCACCAACGTCGCCAGTAAAGCGAAAACCCAGACGCTCAAATAGGAACATCCCTACAAACTCATCTGCTGCCAGCTCTATGGAAGATCTACCACCACTTGCCAGCACTTCAAAAGAAGAAACTGTAGCAGAATCTCCATTCTTCACACCGAATAGCTTCGAGGTACTGAGAAATAGTCAACCTGACGACATGGAAGTTATTCAAACACCAACACAGCCCAAGCCGCCTGCTATATTCGTAAGGAATATTAGCAATTTCAAACTATTGTGCTCACAAATGAGCAAAGTTGTAGGTACCGGAAAATATACGTGCCTCAATCGCTCTCGGGATACAAAAATTTCCCCAGACACTCCGGATACTTATCGAGCGATCATTAAGTATTTGGAAGAAACCAATGCAGACTTCCATACATACCAGTTGAAACAAGAACGATCGCTTCGAGTAGTGATAAGAAATCTGCACCCGACCACACCAGCTGATGAAATTGAAGACGAACTATCAGCTCTGGGGTTCAAAGTTCGGCAAATAACCAACGTTTTACGTGAGGACAGACAACAAAACGAATCCACCAAAACGGCATTACCGTTATTTTTTGTAGATCTCGAGCGGACACCTGGCGTGGAGAAAATTTATGAATTAACAACCCTGTATTACACAAGAATACAGGTCGAAAAACCTTACCCCAATAGAGACATCGTCCAATGCCATAATTGCCAGGCATATGGGCACACAAAATCGTATTGCCACCACCCTCCTAGGTGTGTAAAGTGTAGTGGGCAGCACAAAAGCGAATTGTGCAAAAAGCCCCTAAAATCGCCTGCTGTATGCGTGCTCTGCCAGCAAGACCATCCGGCCAACTACAAGGGCTGTGAGGCCTATAGAATCCTCAAGTCCAGGAGCGAGCAACGTCGCCGGCCGGAAGAAGAGAAGCCAGTAAGAGGTAGCTCAAGAAGCGCCCCCACCAGAAATTTGAGGCCTTCTGTCTCTTTTGCTGATGCCGTTCGGAACAGAGAGCAGTCACAGGCACTGCCCACTTCTCGTCCGCAAGTATCTCTTCCCCAGCATTCCGCTCATCCCGCCAACCAGCAAACCCAATCCCATCCTCAACCACACATCTCGCATATTCCTTCACCACCAAGCTCTTCAGATCTCACTAGCCTATTAACATCATTCCTTACAGAATTATGAACCCTAATTACCCCTCTCATTTCCCTTCTTACAAATCTTGTCTCCTACCTTATCCCCGTTAAACAAAATCCATAAGTGGATCCTTCTGACTCCTTATCCATTCTCCTTTGGAATGCGAATGGTGTTCGCACCCACACTAACGAACTGACAGCACTACTCCATGACAAGAAGATCGACGTAGCTCTTATTACTGAAACAAGACTTACGAGCAAACGACCATTTACCGTTCGACAGTACCAGACTTATCGTACTGATCACCCAGATGGAACAGCTCATGCAGGTACCGCTGTCATTGTCCATAACTCCATATCCCACCACATAGTTCCTTTGGTATCACATGATTTCCTTCAATCCACTGCAGTGTCAATCACCACCTTCACTTTTCCTCTTACACTTGCATCAACGTACTGCCCTCCCAATAAATCCATTTCCGACTCCCAATTCATCTCCTTTCTAGACTCCATCGGACATCGTTTCCTTGTGGGTGGGGACTTTAATGCGAAGCACCAACACTGGGGGTCAAGATCCACAAATACACGAGGACGTGCTTTGCTGTCTGCACTCACACGGAAACATTGCTCCACTATCACTCCTGACACAGCCACCTATTGGCCATCAGATCCCAACCGAAATCCTGATCTCCTTGACTTCTTTTTTTACAATAGTTTAGGAACACTAAACTATTCATTCAAGCGCCTCGATGACCTTTCCTCCGATCATAGCCCTTTATTATTAACCATTTCCTTAAGACCAATTCACAAACTGCCTCCTCCTTCATTTATTAGGGGCCCAGTTGACTGGGACCACTTCCGTCAGCTTCTTACAGAGTCCGTAAACCTCAAATTATCCCTGAAAACATCCCAAGACCTAGACGATGCAGTGCATTCTTTCACTACTCTGGTCCAGAGGTCGGCTTGGGAGGCATCGTCACCCCATCGTCACACAAAAATCCACAATCATAATCGTTTACCTCAGCATCTCAAAGATCTAATCCAATCCAAACGCCGCTCCAGAACAGTGTGGCAAAGATCCCGGCATCCTATTGATCGTCGCACGTACAATCAGTACTGCCGATTGGTAAAGCGGCGATTGGCATCCTTCCGTTCCGATTCTTTCAATTCCTACCTCTCCTCTCTGTCCACCAGGGATAACTCCTTGTGGAACGTAACCAAAAAAATCCTAAAGTATCAACCTGTTTCACACCCACTCCGTCGTGATGATGGGTCCTGGGCGGCTTCGGATGGGGATAGGTCGGAGGAATTTGCTCTGCATCTTACCCATACTTTCACACCTCACCTTTCTCATCAAAGCCATACTCACAGCACAACTGTGGAAGATTTCCTCACTTCACCTATTCCTCTCTCTCTTCCACCAAAAGCCGTTAACCCCTCTGAGGTTAAATACCTTCTGAAAAACTTACCTTACCGAAAATCCCCTGGATATGATCTCCTTACTCCTCAAATTCTCAAACAACTTCCTCCTAAAGCCATAATCTTCCTAACCTACATATATAATTGCATAATCCGAACGACGCACTTTCCTCTCCTCTGGAAACACTCCATTATTGTCCTATTCGCCAAACCCGGTAAACCACCCAATGACGCCTCATCTTATCGTCCAATTAGCCTACTCCCTATCCTCTCAAAAATATTTGAGAAACTCCTACTAAAACGTCTACTTCCCATTGTTGAATCCAAAAACCTTTTTCCCACACACCAGTTTGGCTTCTGCCAACGACATTCCACTGCTCAACAAGGCCTTCGCGTTGTTGATCACATCTCCTCAGCCCTTGAAACCAAACAGTATTGCACTGCTGCCTTTCTCGATA
Source organism: Acanthosoma haemorrhoidale (assembly GCA_930367205.1). NCBI lineage: Eukaryota > Metazoa > Arthropoda > Insecta > Hemiptera > Acanthosomatidae > Acanthosoma > Acanthosoma haemorrhoidale. Next base: position 81,800,503 of record OV884009.1, on the reverse strand, counting down.
TAGCTCAAGCTTTTGACAGGGTTTGGCACGCAGGTTTGCTCTACAAGCTCAAAAGATATTTACCACAGACCCTTTTCCTAATCCTACAGTCCTACCTTTCAAACCGCTTCTTCCAAGTCCGCTGTGGTTTAGAATACTCTAACTACTATCCCATAAGTGCAGGAGTTCCACAGGGCAGTGTCCTGGGCCCCATCCTCTATAACCTATACACCGCTGATGTCCCCTCTACTCCCAATACCTTCTTGGCCACATTTGCAGATGACATTGCAGTCTTGTCATCCCATCCAGACCCCGACATAGCATCCCATAACCTTCAAAAACACCTTGACGAGATTGAGTATTGGTGCAATCAATGGCGGATCAAAGTTAATGAAGCAAAATGCTCCCACATTACCTTCACCCTTTGTCGCAAGTCTGGTCCACTAGTTTATTTTAATTCTATTCCTCTCCCTGTATCCGAGACAGTACGGTACTTAGGCTTCCATCTTGACAAACGACTGACCTGGAACCCACATACGAGACTAAAAAGACAAGAACTAAACAGACGCTTTGGACAACTGTACAGACTACTTCAAAGGACATCCCATCTCTCAATAGAAAATAAACTACTAATCTACAAAGTTATACTTAAACCAATCTGGACATACGGAATAGAGCTATGGGGGACAGCAAAAAAGTCTAACATCAAGCGTATCCAATCCTTTCAATCAAAAGTCCTGAGAACAATAGTAAATGCCCCTTATTATGTCAGCAACAAAACCCTTCATAACGACCTTAATATACCCTACATTCTAGAACTCATCCCTTCCAAGTTTACGAAATTCCACAGTAGCCTTTCCAACCACCCTAATCCTGTAGCACAGTCAATGCACTGCGCCACTCATCCCTATAATCCTCCTCGGAGACTGAAACGGCAGTGGCCTCGTGACCTGCTATAAACGCGTGACAGTGGGAGTCCTGGCAATGGCCAGTCTCTCCAATCATGTCCTGAGCGTCTGTGGCTCTCGCGCTCTTGGTCAGCATCCACTGGCTAGTATCCGGTGACGCGGCTGACGGAGGAGCGTGGGGGACTTCCCAAGACTCCGCTTTCTCTTTGCGGTGGATTTGGGGGGTCTCTGGGCTGTCTGTAAATATTGTATGAATGAGCGAGTGAATGATGAACTGTAAATATTGTATGAATGAGAGCATATATCTTAATTACTTATTGCCTTATAAAGGCAGATTGTAAATATTGCACAATAAAGGAATTACTAAAAAAAAAATATTTAAATACCCTCAAACCTGTTTTATGCGGTCCCTATCCACCGAACAAAAACAGGTTTGAGCGTAATGAAATATATAATTCTTAATTGAATTTATAAGATCAGCCTTCTATAAACTAAGGATGAAAGATTTATGATTACATGAAGTATTTTTAGTTTTTGGAAACTGAAATTGTGTTCCAAAAATTATGAATGAGATTTATAAAAAAGCAATTAATGACGAATAAAGTATAAAACTAAAATGTGTTGATGGGCCAAGTGTGGTACGGGGACTCATTCTTGAATACTTATTACTTACGAGCAAACGACCATTTACCGTTCGACAGTACCAGACTTATCGTACTGATCACCCAGATGGAACAGCTCATGCAGGTACCGCTGTCATTGTCCATAACTCCATATCCCACCACATAGTTCCTTTGGTATCACATGATTTCCTTCAATCCACTGCAGTGTCAATCACCACCTTCACTTTTCCTCTTACACTTGCATCAACGTACTGCCCTCCCAATAAATCCATTTCCGACTCCCAATTCATCTCCTTTCTAGACTCCATCGGACATCGTTTCCTTGTGGGTGGGGACTTTAATGCGAAGCACCAACACTGGGGGTCAAGATCCACAAATACACGAGGACGTGCTTTGCTGTCTGCACTCACACGGAAACATTGCTCCACTATCACTCCTGACACAGCCACCTATTGGCCATCAGATCCCAACCGAAATCCTGATCTCCTTGACTTCTTTTTTTACAATAGTTTAGGAACACTAAACTATTCATTCAAGCGCCTCGATGACCTTTCCTCCGATCATAGCCCTTTATTATTAACCATTTCCTTAAGACCAATTCACAAACTGCCTCCTCCTTCATTTATTAGGGGCCCAGTTGACTGGGACCACTTCCGTCAGCTTCTTACAGAGTCCGTAAACCTCAAATTATCCCTGAAAACATCCCAAGACCTAGACGATGCAGTGCATTCTTTCACTACTCTGGTCCAGAGGTCGGCTTGGGAGGCATCGTCACCCCATCGTCACACAAAAATCCACAATCATAATCGTTTACCTCAGCATCTCAAAGATCTAATCCAATCCAAACGCCGCTCCAGAACAGTGTGGCAAAGATCCCGGCATCCTATTGATCGTCGCACGTACAATCAGTACTGCCGATTGGTAAAGCGGCGATTGGCATCCTTCCGTTCCGATTCTTTCAATTCCTACCTCTCCTCTCTGTCCACCAGGGATAACTCCTTGTGGAACGTAACCAAAAAAATCCTAAAGTATCAACCTGTTTCACACCCACTCCGTCGTGATGATGGGTCCTGGGCGGCTTCGGATGGGGATAGGTCGGAGGAATTTGCTCTGCATCTTACCCATACTTTCACACCTCACCTTTCTCATCAAAGCCATACTCACAGCACAACTGTGGAAGATTTCCTCACTTCACCTATTCCTCTCTCTCTTCCACCAAAAGCCGTTAACCCCTCTGAGGTTAAATACCTTCTGAAAAACTTACCTTACCGAAAATCCCCTGGATATGATCTCCTTACTCCTCAAATTCTCAAACAACTTCCTCCTAAAGCCATAATCTTCCTAACCTACATATATAATTGCATAATCCGAACGACGCACTTTCCTCTCCTCTGGAAACACTCCATTATTGTCCTATTCGCCAAACCCGGTAAACCACCCAATGACGCCTCATCTTATCGTCCAATTAGCCTACTCCCTATCCTCTCAAAAATATTTGAGAAACTCCTACTAAAACGTCTACTTCCCATTGTTGAATCCAAAAACCTTTTTCCCACACACCAGTTTGGCTTCTGCCAACGACATTCCACTGCTCAACAAGGCCTTCGCGTTGTTGATCACATCTCCTCAGCCCTTGAAACCAAACAGTATTGCACTGCTGCCTTTCTCGATATAGCTCAAGCTTTTGACAGGGTTTGGCACGCAGGTTTGCTCTACAAGCTCAAAAGATATTTACCACAGACCCTTTTCCTAATCCTACAGTCCTACCTTTCAAACCGCTTCTTCCAAGTCCGCTGTGGTTTAGAATACTCTAACTACTATCCCATAAGTGCAGGAGTTCCACAGGGCAGTGTCCTGGGCCCCATCCTCTATAACCTATACACCGCTGATGTCCCCTCTACTCCCAATACCTTCTTGGCCACATTTGCAGATGACATTGCAGTCTTGTCATCCCATCCAGACCCCGACATAGCATCCCATAACCTTCAAAAACACCTTGACGAGATCGAGTATTGGTGCAATCAATGGCGGATCAAAGTTAATGAAGCAAAATGCTCCCACATTACCTTCACCCTTTGTCGCAAGTCTGGTCCACTAGTTTATTTTAATTCTATTCCTCTCCCTGTATCCGAGACAGTACGGTACTTAGGCTTCCATCTTGACAAACGACTGACCTGGAACCCACATACGAGACTAAAAAGACAAGAACTAAACAGACGCTTTGGACAACTGTACAGACTACTTCAAAGGACATCCCATCTCTCAATAGAAAATAAACTACTAATCTACAAAGTTATACTTAAACCAATCTGGACATACGGAATAGAGCTATGGGGGACAGCAAAAAAGTCTAACATCAAGCGTATCCAATCCTTTCAATCAAAAGTCCTGAGAACAATAGTAAATGCCCCTTATTATGTCAGCAACAAAACCCTTCATAACGACCTTAATATACCCTACATTCTAGAACTCATCCCTTCCAAGTTTACGAAATTCCACAGTAGCCTTTCCAACCACCCTAATCCTGTAGCACAGTCAATGCACTGCGCCACTCATCCCTATAATCCTCCTCGGAGACTGAAACGGCAGTGGCCTCGTGACCTGCTATAAACGCGTGACAGTGGGAGTCCTGGCAATGGCCAGTCTCTCCAATCATGTCCTGAGCGTCTGTGGCTCTCGCGCTCTTGGTCAGCATCCACTGGCTAGTATCCGGTGACGCGGCTGACGGAGGAGCGTGGGGGACTTCCCAAGACTCCGCTTTCTCTTTGCGGTGGATTTGGGGGGTCTCTGGGCTGTCTGTAAATATTGTATGAATGAGCGAGTGAATGATGAACTGTAAATATTGTATGAATGAGAGCATATATCTTAATTACTTATTGCCTTATAAAGGCAGATTGTAAATATTGCACAATAAAGGAATTACTAAAAAAAAAATATTTAAATACCCTCAAACCTGTTTTATGCGGTCCCTATCCACCGAACAAAAACAGGTTTGAGCGTAATGAAATATATAATTCTTAATTGAATTTATAAGATCAGCCTTCTATAAACTAAGGATGAAAGATTTATGATTACATGAAGTATTTTTAGTTTTTGGAAACTGAAATTGTGTTCCAAAAATTATGAATGAGATTTATAAAAAAGCAATTAATGACGAATAAAGTATAAAACTAAAATGTGTTGATGGGCCAAGTGTGGTACGGGGACTCATTCTTGAATACTTATTACACTATTGTTGAGAAATACTATTTGTATAGTATTAAATACTATTAATACTAGGAGTTGAACAGTATGTTTGTGGCTCTCGCGCTCTTGGTCAGCCTCTTATCTTATCTCTTATCCAGTGATACGGCTGACGGAGGAGCGTGGGGGACTTCATAAGACTGCGGTTCCTCTCTCGCACGTGAGGGAGGTGACAACCATGTGGACTTGGAAGGTCTCTGGGCTGTTTGTAAATATGAAGAAAAAATGAGTGAGTGAATGAAAATTGTGAATATGGTATGAATGAGATCATTTATCACAATTAATTATTGTCCAATGAGGCAGATTGTAATTTTATCCTAACAAAGTTGTCAAAGAAAAAAAAAATTGACCATTTTAAAGTCGGTACGTTAGGTATAAATCTCACATTAGCATTGTTGCCTTTTAAAAGTATGTCCAGCTCAAAGCTTACCTCTATCTAGTATTATGGAAATGTTAAAAGTCGATGGGAAGTGATTCAGAGAAGAGATCCAACGGCTCCGAGTTATTCTACTATTGGTTTATGCATGTTTCCAGGTCCAGGTCACCTGGCTACCTGAATTCTACCGAAGACTTAGGGATTAGGCTGGATACCTACGAACTTTAACTCCCCCCTGCCAGTTTACACATATATCTTCGTACATACTACAAGGTACGGCGCACGCAGGACACAGCCTGTAATCCCTTACATCACGGTTACAGACTAATATATTTATAGTCCACAGAGCTCTCAGGCTCGACAATACATAACCAAACAACAGAACACAAACAAAAGAGATAATAAAGAAATAAAATAAGATTAATAATAAATTATAATACATTCGCCTGTGACCCAGGTGAAAACAAAACAATGGAACTTATCCACAATATAAAGTATAAATATACAACTATTTCTGAGCTTCACATGTGATGTATATGATATCGGATTAGTTGATCTGTATCGGATCGAGGGCACACCATCTTACGCACATTCAACGCCTTTCCCCCCACCCCTGTGGTGGGAGTTTCAACTGTTCAATGTGAACGGTGCCTCTTCTTTGGGGAGGTCATGCTTTCGATGGTCACGAGATTATGTTCCCGAATTATGATAACCTTAAAGGGCCCCTCATACCGAACAAGTTCCTTACTACGATTTGACACGACTTTTCTGTACACAACGGTCCCAAGCGATATTGCCCCTATGCGATCCCGCACCTTTAGATTTGCCCACGCCATGCGCTTGGATTTCTCGCGCATAATCTTATCGCGTACATTGTGCCACATCTTTCCAAGCTGTATGTGGGTGTTTTGGAGCTGTGCCGCCCTCCCCTCATCCGCCAAAGTCTCTGGCCAGTTCCTCGGTCTCACTCGTAATCTGAACAAAATTTCAAAGGGTGTGAATCCCGTCGTGGCATGTATCGAGTGGTTGTATGCCGTCACCGCCATGGACATCGCTACGTTTGCCGACAGGCCTTTATCCACGTGATACACGCTTCAGTGGTCGCTGAGGGTGCTGTGTAACCTTTCGACGGTTCCCCTGCTTTTGGGATGCCCGGGGGTATTAATATGTCATGCCACATCACGTTTTTGCATTTCGGCTATCACGGTTATATTGTCAAACTCCCGTCCCCCATCCCACGAGATCCTCTCCGGTATGCTGTGGAATTGAAACCATGTGTTGAGGGCTTGTAATATGGCATCTGATGACTTGTCCCCCACCGCGTAGGCCATAGCCACTTTGCTAAATGGGTCGATGATAGTGACCCACTTAAAAGCCCGCCACGTAAAGGTGTCCACTTGAATCTCCATCAATGGTGCTTCTGCCGTTGGTGATTCTTCCTGGCGTCCCTGCGGGGGATGTCGATCATATTTTGTCTTCCTGCAAACTTCGCATGCTCCGATCACCTCCTGAATAGTCTGCTGCATTCCCCACCAGATATAGCACCTTCGTAGAGCTTGTGCCGTCTCCTGACCACCGCGGTGGTTGGTTTTTCCTTGGTGATACGCCAGTGTTACCTCGCGTTGCTGCTCCTCGTCTGGGTCTGGACCACGGAAAGACACCGAATGAACGAGCGATCCACCCACAACAGCTCTTTCTGCCACAGCTTTTTAATTTTGTCCCACACGGTCGGGTTGCCCACGAATATATGGTCCGTTTTGCTAGGATTTGATACGTCCTTCAGAGCCTGACAAATTTCATAACGCCGGTTCATAACGGTATAACGCCGTAGTTTCCTCCCACACTGTAATTGATCAACGTGCGGTCACCCCTCTGCCGGCTCGCTCCAGAGGCCACCGTTTGCATCTTCCCGCTTCTGCACCTCGCTGTCTGCTTCCTACGTGGGCCCTGCTGCCATCTCCTTCGTGGTTCCTGCTGCTCCCGGTTTCCTCCTCTTCTTCCTCCGTTTCCGACGCTCCCGATGTCTTCGTCGATTCAGAGGAGGCCATAGTTTTCTCCCACACTCTCTAGCGTTAACTTCCATTGGTTCCAGTCGGTATCTTTCAGCTCTCTGGAACATATATGGACACTGTCCAGCGATGAGCCCCTCCATTCTGCATTCGAAACATGCCGTGCGCGGGTACTGCATTAGTAGATGTCCGGTTCTCCCACACCCATGACATTGTATGTCCTCTCTCCTTCCACTTGTTCTAGCTCTTCCTTGGCTTGTCCCCTTCCCTTTAGCTACCGTCCTTTTCTTCTCCTCATAATGCGGTTCTATTCGTCTCTAAGTCTGCTGCTGCATCTTCGGCCTACGGTATGTCATCCTCGTCAAACCTGGTTCCTCTGCTTCTAGCTGCACTTCATCCTCGCTGACGCTAGCGTCCATCATCTCTTGAGTGCATTCGACGAAGGACCGGTCCCCCGGTAGATTTTCCTTCCTCCCTGTCTCTCTGGCCAGCTTTACCTTGAGGATGTTGCTAAGAATGTAGTCCTGGCTTCTACCTCCGCTGTACCCACTGTCCCTCTCATTTTGTGTGTAATCTTCTATACCGGGCTAACAGTTTCCCGGCGTAATGTCCTTTTGTCTGTTTCGACCTAGTGTCCATCTGCCACTCCCATATGCCTTCTTCAACCTTTTCTTTATTACCGCCCATGGGGTGTCTTCATTTGCCTGTATTAGGTGCAATACATTTCTTTTTACCCTGCACACCAAGTCTGCCTTAATCGACTTAGCGTAGCCTGGATCAAGTAGACGTTCATTCACCTTAGCTTCCAATCTCTCCATAAATCTGTTACGACCTTTGAGAAAATGACTCAACTCACCGAGTTCTCCTGAAAATATCTCTAAGTCCAAGATGGCCCTTCTCAGGTCTTGCGACGTCGCCGCCCGCACTTGCATCCACGCCAGGGAGTTTGCGTGAGCTTCCACCAGCCAACGTTTCTTTTAGCAACATTGAAACCTCGAAAGTTGCCGGCCGTAAATCCACAAATTTCACTCGGTTATATAAAAAAAAAAATCACCAGTAAAGGGAACTGATATTTGAACAGTGGCTAGGATTAAACTGCCTTTATTCCGCTTCTGGCCCTCTATTTCTGTTCACAACCTTTGTTTACATGTGGCTACGTGTTATTAGGCCTAACATTTCCATACCACGAGACTTAACTTATATATATATATTTAAGGCTTTTTAAAAAGTCTAACTGTATTTTACGCAATGACTGAGGACGACGAAAGATGGACTGAGGGCGCGGTAATCATGTTGACAGAGAATCTAAACACAACTAAACGGAAGTCTGATTCTAAGCAACCCCATTTCATAATTATCAGTGATTTTTTTGAAACGTGAGAGAAAATTTCACGGGTGGGGCTCTCATTAATGTTACTTTAAGCATATAATTAATGATTTAATGATATACATGAAGTTACTCAACCGGTGATATATTCTTTCATTGTTAGAATTTTATGAGAAATGACATTTTCTTAATGGGATTAATAATTAATGGTCAAATTTGAATTATTCAGCACCAATGAAGGATGAGTGGCTAATTGACGTAATGGTTAGGATGATGATGATTAAACGTATGTACAGGTGTAGAACAATCTTTCCACATCCTATTTACATTGAAGGTTCAACATGCGTGTTAAAAAGTTGATCTGTTCAACGAGTACCGCAGGGTATTGGCTGGAGAGAAGGGTGATTAGAAGGAGCAGACCCTCGCTACAAATTCAAACGTTTCTAATTGGGAGAGGGCTCGTGGAAGCAATTTGCGGTCTGGCGTTTTAGGGAGTAAGATATGTGTGGGGCAAGCACTCATGCCTGGCCTCTGTAACAGGCTTAGCCACTCAAATCGATGGCGTTTCCGAACCGGCCAGCTCTCGAGGATACGTCATGGTCGGAGTGCGGTCCAGTATGCCTACTCCATATCTTAGGCCTCTTGTTTGTCTTGTATGGACGGGTAATATCCATATGCTGATTGGGGTATATGTTGTTTGGGTGCTTGTGGGTTCTAGCTTCAAAGGAAAATAAAAAATGTCCGTTTCCAGGTCATGCACAAGGTTGGAACACAAGAGGCTTGAGAGCTTTCAGCAGCTCACCCTACCATTCTCAAGTGGTAAAGTCGACTAATTAGCAAGAGTACGATATTAAAACTTGAAAAATTCTTACCAATAAAAGCAAAAAAAATAATATAAATAATAATAGCAAATATATTTAAAACAATTTTGCATATCTACGTTATGAATTAAAAATATCGATTCATTCACCTAACAATAGATATCCGTTATTTAGTGACATTCCAGACAACTTCAGAAGCTATTTTTTTTTTAAGTTTTAGTTATTTATATTTTTTGCTTTGAACAACGATTTTTAGTGGATATGATGGTTAACCAATAAATTTATTTTTTATGAAAAAACACCTAATAATTTATTGGTAATTATGATTGCATGAACATGGTGTGAGTAGGAACGCCATATCGTGTAAGTGTAACGGTGTAAAGATATGGATGAGTTCTTAAAGTAATCATGTTGGACAAACAAATTGTACTTTTACAAATAAAGATCTTAAACAAAAAAAAAAGGTAATTATTAGAAGCGATTATCAGCAGAGTACCGCGAGTATCTAGGATATGGTTTACTATTACCGTATGACACCATTTCTATGTTATATTATATATATATTATTATGTTCTTTATAATTACGTTCTTTGAATAGATATGATAATTTTATTTGTTATTCTTTTACTTTAAATTTATTTTATTAACTATTTATTATTAGGTTCTATTAACAAAAATAATTCTGGCAAAAAGATGAATTTAATTTTACAAACATAAAAAATAAACTTATATTAATTTTATAAATACTTGTCTATTAATTCGATTCCTTTTCTTCTTCAATGGTCTTCTTTTTAATCAAATTTGTAATTCTTCTCTTCATGCTATTTTTCTTTCGTTCTGCTTTAAGTCAATAACCACTAACTAAGTTTTTAAGTTTTTCTTACTCACAATCTCAAGCTAGAGTGAATATTATTTTTTGCTCATATTCACTGTGTGTTTTCCTTTTCACAACAACAAGTAATTATAACTGGCTAAAACTAGAGAGTAATACCTGTGTGTGTTCTTTATGATACACCACAACTATACTAATTATAACTGGCTAAAACTAGAGAGTATTTCTGTGTGTGTTTCTATCATCACAACAACCAGTATACTATCCTTTGTTTTTTTCATACACTCCCACTTGTTTTTATTTTGCCTTCTTGATAAGTTGGATTAAATATTATATAAAAACTTCACAATCTCTAATATCACAACAATATATAACATTTCTTTTAAATATGAGTAGTCATTAAAGTGAGATCGAAATTATACTTTCGAACTGAGATTGTTTACTGTATTAATGGTCGCTAACGCTATGCTTCACAAAACAGGTAGAGAATTACACATACTAGTTCATTAAAGTCTGTCCAGTCAGAAATTAAACATCAGGGGCCAACAAGATGAGGAATAGTAAATTTGAATAATATATAAATAATAATGCATAATAATAATAATTAAAACATAAAATTATAATCTCGGAGCAGAAAACTATCGAAGAATGCTGGTACTTCAATGGACCAGGCAGAACTCGCTATGAAAAGTGAGACTCATTTCTCTAAAGTACTCAAGCGCGTAAGACTTTTTCTCACATCTCAATTTTTTTATCAGACAAAAAACTATTAAATGCCAAATACGATTATAACATTATCCTAAATAATAAAGGAATAAGTAAAAATGTTTTCTGAGCTAACAACTCTTGCGAGGCGGGTGATTTAGCAGTTCTCTGAGCTGTTTGTATGAATGAGTGAGTAAATGAATGATTTTAAATATGGCGTGAATTAGAACATTGAATACACTTACTTATTTTCCAATAAGGCAGATTGAAATTTTATTACAATAAAAATTAGATTTGAAACAAAATTTACCAACTTATTAGTACATCATTAAGAAAAATCAATCATTAATTCTTTATATGTTGAATACCTACACATAAATATGTCAACGAATGATGAACGTGAAACGCAAATGAAAATAGCTTGATACACCGAACATCAATAAATTGGCAATAGCTAAAACATTAACCAAAAGGAGAGTGCAAACACATGGGCATTACCAATATCAGTTTGAAGGTAAAACCTTAAGGTTTAACGGTAAATCATTTAGCCATCGTTATTTTTTTGCAGAAATGGAAAAAAAAATGTTGACATTGTGGACTTCTCTTTTATAATGTACAAAAGTATGATACAGCTTTCTTTATAATACAAAGACATTATGCAGACATAACATGCATTTCATTAACTTCGTCCATAATAAAACGAACGCTAAACATAATTTTAAACATAGTTAGACGTATTGTTAGATTGACTCTACAAGTGTCAGATTCGAGATATTTTGCATGTTGAATGTGCTCAACTGGGTCGTAATGGTCAGTGGCCGGATCGAACCGTGTCCAAGCTTGTGAATTATTAGTCAGCTCCTGAGATATTTATAGCAAGCTATTATCCGACAGTAAATTGGGCGGAATCAATGATGTGCTATCAACAAATGTTTGCCTGATAACGCGCAAATGACGGGGTTTATGGACGGCGCGATGAGTCAAGTTTTATCACGGTAGAACCAATCTTTTACTCTCATATCGTTGCCACAACAAAGATACGAGTTCTGTATGAGAGGTATCAGATTTTAAAAAAGACAAACATAGTTGCATGGTTGTGCTTTATTAGGAAAAAAGAACGTACAGTTATTAGCGTGAATCTATATTGTGCTCATGCAGCAAGGGTTTCTGATTAACAACTACTTTATTATGATAAAATTACAATCTGCCTGATTGGGCTATAAGTAATTGTGATAATTGATCTCATTCATACCAATTTACAATTTTCATTCACTCTTTCATTCATACTATATATACAAATAGCCCAGAGGCCCCCAAAGTCCACATGGTTGTCACCACCCTCGCGAGCGAAGGAGGAAGCGGAGTCTTGGGAAGTCCCCCACGCTCCTTCGTCAGCCGCGTCACTGGTTAAAAGCCAGCAGAAGCTGACCAAGAGCGCGAGAGCCACAGACGCTCAGGACATGATTGGAGAAACTGGCCATTGCCAGGACTCCCACTGTCACGCATTTATAGAAGGTCACGAGGCCACTGCCGTTTTAGTCTCCGAGGAGGATTATAGGGATAAGTGGTGCAGTGCAATGACTGTGCTAGGGAATTAGGGTGGTTGGATAGGTTACTATGGAATTTTCTAAACTTGGAAGGGATGAATTCAAGAATGTAGGGTATATTCAGATCATTATGAAGGGTTTTGTTGCTGACGTAATAAGGGTCATTTACTATTGTTCTCAGGAATTTTGATTGAAAGGATTGGATGCGCTTGATGTTTGACATTTTTTCTGTCCCCCGTAGCTCTATTCCGTATGTCTAGATTGGCTTAGGTATAACTTTGTTGATAAGTAGTTTATTTTTTATTGAGAGATGGGATGCCCTTCAAAGAAATCTGTACATTTGTCCAAAGCGTCTGTCTAGTTCTTGTCGTTTTAGCCTCGTGTGTGGGTTCCATGTCAGTCTTTTGTCGAGATGGAAGCCTAAGTACCGTACTGACAGCAAGGGCAGAATAGAAGTTTTCATTTGCATTCAGTAGCGTTAGGTATAGAGTTATGGCCTCCTGGATGGAGCATCCTGTTTGGCTTAGAGACATGGAATTCTAGACCAAGGTTCCATTTTATGTTACAACATGTTCTTTTTCTGGCAAGTGCTATCGGTTTCATTATTATAAGCGATAATTTCAACTTGGCTTTTTCAAGGCATCGCATTTATCATCTCAACCCTTGTGTTGGTCGGAAATTAATCATTAAATTTGTTTAGTATTCTATTATTAGGACCACTTATTGGGATCGTTAAACTCATTTACAAGCAGTTAGCGACTCACTCATCGCATGTATACATTAACCAATATTTCAGATAGAAGCATAATAAAGTTAATTTTTACGCTAAACATTTTCTAGAGTTCCTGTATTAGCAAGATGAAATTAAGTTCCACAATTTTCCCTAATGAACAGAGGTTATGCCTTACAAGATCAGATAGAAAGGGAGGAACAATGGGGTGCAATTAGCCTTCACAGTATGGACTGACCTTTTGGAAGGCCATCAAAATACAATTGACTGTCAAGACATGGATTTTCGACAGATTGTCCCGCCTAATCCACAATAAGTGGTCTCGTCTTCTCACAATACATTAAACTTGTATTGCTCGCCCACCTAGACGTCAAGATTGCCCACACTTTCCTGACAGATTCTGAAAAAGGCAATCTAACGTGACTGGTTAAATCACTTGACCTAAACGAAATGAATAAAATCTGGGATTTCATCACAGATAATTAAGGTGGAATATGCTCACATCTGCTGAACAGAATGAATAGAATAGGTTTCAGTGGGCAATCATTTAATACCAATGCTATTAAGTCATACTTAATACTTAGAGTTATCTATTTAAAAAAAAAAAATTAAGTCATTTCTATCCTTTCCTGTAATAATTGTTTACTCCCATAGATTGTTAAAATATTAAAGTTATTCTCATTAAAATAAAGTATGTTGCAAATGATTATTTTAAAAATAAAAAACGACCTTTATTGAAAACATCAATAGGTTACTTCATTCATTGTCAATCGATTTATTTTGTTATGATGTGACTCCATGTTGAATACTGCCTAAGTACCAAAAAAAGTGAATTGGTAACAGCAGCAAGTGCCTGTAATTCTTACTATCAATATAACTGAGATGTGTATAGGAACTTTTCTGGGGAAAGATATTAATTTCGTGATCTGGGTTTTAGTATTTTCAAAATGGGTTTCATTGTTCGTTCTGGTATAGATCCCAACAGTATTAATAATTATTAGCCAAATACTTACAATAACATGTTCACGGCTTGTGTTGCGAAAGTTTAGCCAAAATGAAAAGCGAGGCTTTAGCAATGGTTTTCAGAGACCCAGCAAGTACGAAATTATTCATACTTTTTTCACATCATTGGATTAAATAACTTTTGATTTAATATAAAATATAGTTTTAATGTTTGTAGTAATATAACATTAAACAGCGTCGTTATATGGTATGAATGAAAAGATTTATCTCAATTAACTATTGCCTAATAAGGCAGATTGTAATTTTAGCACAGTAAAGAAGTTTGAGATATAAAAAACAAACAGCGTCTTGTGCAGGCGTGGTCGTTGGCACCATCGTGCCAAGTATGTTGTCTGCTGGTTCAAAAACGCAAACGGTCAAAAAAATTGGGAGAATATTCACTCGTGCAGAACTAGCTTAGTTGGTAGAGCACCCGACTGGATATTTAGTAGGTACCGGGTAAGTCCCAATTCTGTCAGTACTTTTGTTTTCTTTAATTAATAATTATTGATCATTGTTGCAGTTATCCTTCTTTTAGTGAACAAAAGTGTCTTTAGCAGCGTCGAACCATTAAAAAGACGGAGCCCGTTTAAAAAAAAAAAATCAGGTGTCCTAATTAGCGGGAGTGAGTTAGTGCACACTATAAATCATAGGACTGCCCGTGGCTGGCAGATCCCTTCTTCATGGCTCACCCTTCTACCGAACACTCGCTCTCAATTTCACATTGCATTTATTCTCGCTGTGACCTTGTATTCGAAAAATATTCATACTAACGGAAAAAAATACATATGTATATATGCTCCACCTACCTGATGTGACCCCGCTGATCAAAATTTATTCCGTTGACATGGGTATGAATAAGTAGCAGCTCGTTGCTACCTCAGAAGGTCCGGCAGCAATATGTCGGTGAAAATATTTTTGTATATAGAGGTTTTTTGGTGTTTTTTTTTAGCCTTGACATTCTGACAGGGACTAGGCAAAATAACATTACCAGCTTTACATTCCTTGTGAGTGAATGACTTCACTCATCTTCACTTTAACTTTTAAGAATAGAATAACAAAACTCATTTCTTAAAAATATTGTTTACATACGTATTTAAGGACACACAAACTCCAATAGTTTTCCTACTTCTTAAAATTTTTCTTTTTAAATAACAAGAAAACTATAACCCTAACATATAAATACAATAAGTAATCCAAGATGAATTGTAAATTAAATCATAAGTAAAGGATTTTTATAAACTTATCTGAAATAAATAGCCTTTGAGTGATACAAATTTTATTTTTCACATAAGAAAAAAATAATTTGTTTTTGTTCAGTGGTTAGTGGATGTGCCATTCAGCAATAGGGTCCAGTTTTTTGTTACCGGAACCACTATGAAATCATTCATTTCGAAATCTGAAAGGTTGAGAGAGGAGGAGAATATATTTATTTAATTTCACATTACATGGGTTGAATTTATATAGTTGCCAGACCTCATTCAACTTTTACTAAAATAATAGGTCGGCCAAAAAGTGCGTTCGGTTTTTCAAACTACGTTGAAGTGTCTAGTATCTGACGAGAGCGCACTCGCAAGTGACGGATTGAAGTTTTCTGCATATTAGACTGCTTAAAGTTTCGTGACGACAAAAACCGAACTGACTTTTTGTAATACAATTAATACATAAAACTAAAATATGATCTGAATTGTAAAAAAGCATTGACAATAAGGCTCATTCGCAATGAATATTTGTAGGAAGGTATTATCTGACAGTAAATTGGGTGGAATCAATGATGTGCTATCAAAAAATGCCTGATAACGCGCAAATGACACAAATTGCGTTTATGGACGACGAGTCAAGTTTTACCACAGTCCCAATCTTTCACTATCATATCGTCACCATAACAAAGATACGAGTTCTCTATGGGATATATCATATTTAAAAAAATATAAAAATAGTTGCATGGCTGTGTTTTATTAGGAAAAAAGAACGTACAAAACAGGGAATTTCGCCTTCCTATGACGGTCTTGACGTCTTCATGCGCTATTTACCATTACTCTCAGTTTTAATTTTGGCCTAATTGATAGGTATGAGTAGTTTACAGTAGATCTGCTTTTGTTTTTTTATAAGAGACACATTCTTAGTAGTTGTTCTTTAGAGTGACTCCACCTACGATTATATCATCTGCACCTTATCAGATAGAATTCATGAGCGTCTGAGTTATCACTGTTAAAGCTCACATTATACTTCTTGCTTAAATACTGTTCTAACTCTTTCACGGGTCACATTTTCTTGGTCATATTAAGTCGTGGTACAAAAGTTTGTAGCCAGTTTGAAATATTTAAGAACCACAACACTTATTCTTTATCTACCTCACTCCCAATCGATATATATTAAACTTTTAAGAAAGAGAACCAAGGCGTGCTATAATTATTACTGTCAAGTCCCAAATCAAAAATTAAGAAAAAAATCAGACTCTGGATTCAGGACGAAAAAATATGACATGAAGGTAAAGGGGACAATATAAACCTTCAATTCCTATACATCGAGTTAACATTTAATTTTGTTCCCAAGGATATATTTGTGGCAATCAGAATCTATCTATCATGAGGCCAAAGGAAGTTACAATGATCCAACATACAAAGAGATAGTATAAGTATCATTTTCCTCATTCTATTAATAGACGGAATTCTAAGGATTTGTATAAGGAAGGCACTATGACCCATAGTGGGATACACAGAATCGCCAATAGCAACTAGTTTTCAGCGAGTATGCCCGAAAAACCAGATGTTTTTTGGGACGAGGCTGGAGAAAATAAAATGCATACCTCGGCTGATGTACGAAGGATACCTGGAAAGGCTTGGGCTAAGAAAGTAAGTTTATCCAACGCTTCTTAAGTGGATTTTTCAAGAAAAAGTGGCAGAGATTAACCTAAGCTCAAGCTCTACACCAAGAACTAAAACACTAGAACAGAATCCTCTGTTGGGATAAACTAAGTAATGTTCATGATGACGCCTACTTGAAGTTCTAGGCTTATCTTATCAAACATTTTTGCTCTGTAAGCATGAAGGTACTACGTTGCAAATCTCTTAAACAATTCACACCCACCTCTTCCCCACATGAACCTGATGCACACATAAATATGATGTCAAAACATTGGCCTTGATAAAAAGCTGATAGTTCTTTTTCATCATTCCCTTCATACATAATGCAACCTCCAAACAAATCATTCATCTCATACATAATGAGTCTTGCTTAAGAGGACAAAGTGAAAGAAACCAAAGATAATAGAGTCCCTTCTTATATAAAAGAAAGTGCTGTTTCGTTTTAATCTTGTAAAGTAACGAAAGTCAAGGTCGAAGAAAAACGTTTTTGTTGTTGAAACTACATAACAAATTGTTGATGATACGCTGTCTGCAACGTTTTCCCCTTTGATTGAACTATAACTCAATCTTAAACACTTTCTCTACAAAAAAAGTTGAGCCCCAGATCCATGACATTGTGTTGGTGGTGATCATGACCGGTACAACTATCATGAACCATACTTGCCAAGAAAAAAGAAAGGACACAGAAGCATCAGCGATGGAACGGATAACAGTTTTAGACACATGTGCCCAAGCCCTGATCCCCTATGCTCCTACTTACCCATTGTCCTCGGATCATCCCCAAGCTACATGCATCTATTGTAAACAGCCATGACCCAACCCCTCTGCCCGGCTTTGTATCCCCTGCAGATCAACACATTCTTTTGTATTTTCTTATCTAACTATTTATTATTAGCTCTGCAATAGACAAGATCAGCAAGAGATCATTCACAGCGTCATCAATCTTTCTTTAGCCGAAGGAAGTTCTAAAATCTTGACTGATTAAGATATTTTATACAAACTCAGAAACTAACATCAGTTGACACATGTTATTATGTCAAAAACAAAGTTATTATGATTAATAATTTGATATATTTATTTATTACAAAGCTAACGGAATAGAAATTCAACTGCTCAAAATTAGTTAAATCTTCGTTAGTTCTCTATTTAGGTTAGATGTATCACACCTCTTACGGTGTCATAACATGAAGTGGTAATACAAAGTTTGTTGCAAAAGTAGTCTATCACTTCCCTTGCTTTGGGTGGTTCAAATTCAATATTTCAAATTTATGAAGTTGTTGAAGTTTAATTCAGGTGCCTTGGTTAGTCAGTAGCTTCACGATGCGTTTTTGAAATCAGGAATTAAACGGATCACATTACATTTCTAATTTTAATAAGATAGTTCGACGAATTTGGTGGCTAAAAAACCTGAAAACGCGAGGAAGCTGTCAAATATATCTTAGAAAGGGTTAATTCTTAATTTTTGGAAAGAGTTAATTTGAAAGAAGTTATTATTATGAGTTCTCGGGGGTACTTAGATAATGCTCATTTTCCTGAAGTTATTTACGTTCTAGTTGTCCAGTTGGTCGAAGGAGGTTACGATTCCCTGGAGCTCTGCACGTTTCGTTACCTTTTGTCAAGCGTGAGCTAACTATGAGCTTCTCTAGAAAGAAATAGACCAAAAGGTCTGGTGAATGAGCTGGTAGGATATTTCTAGCCCCAACGAGCGGAAATATTAGACGTATGTGGGACATGCAGTATACAACGGACACCAAGCCCATGGATAAATAAATCGACTGAGTTAGCATTGACAGTGGCCGGCGCCGAGTGTATACTAACCCAACATAACCGTTCGGTAATGAGGGACTTAAGACTAACAAATTATTTGTGCTTTATGAAAACCACTCACCGAAGATGGGAAACATATTTCAGAAAAAATGTTTGAGTAATCATCGTGTATAAAAATGGCTAATTTCAAAAATTAGCTGATGTAAACAATGTTGTAAATTATTTAAACTAAAGTGTCTATTATATATTATTTTATAATCAACATTTTGTTGTTTATACTGCATGGGCAAGTTTTCATGCCCAAGGAATTTTTTAACAACGTAATATTTCTTGATTTATTTTTTTAGCATAGTAATTACATCTGCGCTACACATCCCTATAAACCTTCTCGGAGGCTAAAGATGCAGTACCTCGTGACCTGCCATAAACACGTGACAGTCTGAGTCCTTGCAATGGCCAATTTCTCCAATAATGTCCTGAGCGTCTGTGGCTCTCGTGCTCCTGGTCAGCCCCCTCGGGCTCGTATTCAGTGACACGGTTGAAGGAGGAGTGGGAGAGTTTCCCAGGATTCTGGCTGCTCTTTCGCATGTGAGGGAGGTCTCTGGCAGTCTGTAAATACTGTATGAATGAGCGAGTGAACGAAGAACCGTAAATATGGTATAAATGAGAACATTTATCATAGTTACTTATTGCGTAAAAACACGCAGAATGTAATTTTATCGCAATAAAAATTGTTAAGTTAAAAAAAGGTATATCAAAAAAAAAATTATACACTCAAAAAGACCAAATTAATTCACCCTAAAACGTTCCCCTAAACCTGGATAGAAAACTTGTCATGACAAACACATACGTCGTCATCAATCTTTGTCAGTATACGAGTATAATAATAAAGACGAATACGCTCGAAGTCAGTTATACGTACTGTATGCGTACTACTAAATACTTCACGGAATCATATTATACCTAACCTCAAACCATTGTAATATATGATTTAAATTGCTACCCTACATCATCGGTAGTCAACCCAATTTTGAGTGTCTTACAGCTGACTCACCCATGATTTTCAAAGATTATCTACTCAACACTGAATAGGCCCAAAAAGGTTTGTTTCAGTAAACTTATATTCAAAAATAAATCGTTCTGTGAACAGCAATTAATACTCCTCCGTATGACTACAGGAGAAGGTTTGTGAGGAGCTAAGAATCGCTCTTGAAGACACTTGACCTGGCAAAAAATAGATTGCGTTTGCACTGAATCAACTTTTGCCATGGTCGGTAAAAACAAGTATTTCACTAATGGAAAATACTTCTTCTAAGATATCACTCCATAATTCACCAGGAAGCGCTTTGTGCCAATGAATTAAAATTATCTTTCGTTCAAAAACCGATGGTATATTGTATGAACAAAATACTGGCTTGTGCATTCAGTCGCAGGGCATTCCGAGAAATGTTTGATATGTAGAACTAGTTCTCCATTGCAATTTTAGTTGGCTCTCAAGAGACAGTCTTTGGAAAAGTTCTAGAAACCACGCAGTAATGTTTCGACTTACGTATAATAAAATGAAGAACTTCTTGAAGACGATGAATGGATTTTGGATCACGCTTTCTTCTGTGACATGACTGCACATCTAAGCATGTTCAACACTGGATGCAAGGTAGATTTACCTCATTTCCCAATACTCATGTATCACGCTGCATCCTTGGAGGTAAAGCTTGCCCTTTATGTGACAGATTCGGAGGATATATGGAAGACAAATGATATTTAACAACCCCTTTGCAATAAAAGAAACCAAAAGTGCATCAGTACTCTCTTGGAATTTAAAGTGAATTAATTGACCTGCTATACTACGTTGTGCTTACACCAAAGTATGTTAATATTATAACTAAAAACCAATGCGAGTTTTGGAAGCTATGAAAAAACGAAGAGTTTCCTTTGTTACGCGATTTAGCTCTCCCATAGGCTTGATGGTTTGGTTCAACGTTCCAACTCTACAAACGATGACAAGAACATGTCATTAACTGACTCTTATAAGAACAAATTACTTAGATTAGCATCGACAGTGGAGTTTCACACCAGTTGTTAAATAAAAAAAACTTCATATTGTGGTGTAGCTTGAGGTGTGATTTGATTAAAAAAACCTAGGTGTTTTTTCTACTCTCGATTTTGAGGTGCAGAACCTCATTATAAATTCCTTGAATATAACGTTCTTCACATTGTGTTTGCTGATTTCTTGAATTATATAAAAAGGTACCTACTTCCTTAATATTTTGGTTTTTGATGACATGTTCCTATTGTATTGGATATGCAAAGAAAATATAAAAACTTTTAAAAATTTAAAAGTGAGTGGGGGGGGTGGCTAAGTTTTTAGAACCACGGATTTTCCCCACGACCGAAAAAGGTTGGCAATCTCTGTCCTATATAATATGATAGGATAATATTTACTTTTAATTAATTAATTAGTAAGTGGCTTTCACAATTTTTTATATAGCTGCTTTCATTTTGCCGTCTCTGGGACACTATGTTTTTAGCAAAATATCTCATCCTATATGAAATTCTAAATGTTTATGTTAATAGGCTGATACGAGTGGAAAAATAAGGGGTTCTGATTTTGAAAAACAATAATGAAAATAATAATTATTTTTACTGTCACCGGTTATGTTTGTACAGAAAGAAGAGCTCTTAATGACAGTGATTCATGATAAATACACCTGGTATTATCCTTTTAATACAGAAAAACATAGAACGGTGGTTATACTTGCAATCATGTCTCTCCTAATTCTAGACAACTAAGAAAAAGCCACAGACGCTCAAGACACGAATGGAAACACTGGACTGTGTCGTTACTAACAATGACTTGTATTAAAATTCAAAACTCTACAGCTGTATAATACTGGACATATATAATATCTAATAGTATATTCAAATCACTATGCTATATATTTTATTATAATTATTACTATATAATATATATGTTTTATTCAATGCTCATATCAATTTATATATTTTTATTTTCATGACTAATAAATTCTTAGGTAATATATCATTACCATTTAATATTAGACATCACTCAATTGGTTAGTATTCATTTTTAAAATCAAAAGTTTCTTACGTTGAGTATTTTAAAATATTTTTAAAAAATACGTTATACTTCTTAAGCTATATCATAAAAAGGTCTTTTATAGTGAAATCCATTCAAAGCCAAGAGGTTAATGGTTCTATTAAATTGTTTCATATAAAACTTTTCTACTTTAAGAGTTATTACAGAACATTTATGTTTAAAATTTTCAAAATAAAAAGTTCTTTCCAAGCTCCTAAATGTGCACGAGCAGCAAGTCTGCAAACAGCTATCATTCAGCCACATATAAACCAGTAAGAAAGTTGAAAAAAAAGTTAACGATAAAGGACGGGCCTCAAAAAAGTTTCATTGAAGAGTGACACAAACGCCCTACCCAGCCTAAAGTATTTTACCGCTGTGCACTGTTTGAACATATTATTGATTTGTCACTTGAGATAACTACTAATGATAATATCAAAGTATTGATACATTTGATGCTTGAACATTTCGAGTTTAAATGAAATCCATTGATTTCCTATACTCACATAACAAGGAATAATCTAATGCTAATATGAAATGCAGTTAGTCTAAAGCCTGAAGACTAATACCATTAATCTTGATTATGAATAAAGTCTTCATTGAATTACATATCAATTTTAATTTAGGAAATATGTCCATTAAAAAATCTTGTCCAAAATCGTTATTGTGATAAAATTACAATTCGCTTTACTGGGTAATAAGTAATCGTGATCAATGGTCTCATTCCTACCATATTTAAAATTCTTCATTCCCTTGCTCATTCATACAGTATTTATAAACAGCCCAGAGACCTCACAAATCCCCATGGTTGTTGCCTCCCTCGCATGCGAAAGAGGATGTGGAGTCTCTGGACCTCCATCAGTCGCGTCACCGGATACGAGCCAGTGGAGATGATTGAAGAAACTGGCCATTGCCAGGACTCCTGCAGTCACGGATTTATAGCAGGTCACGAAGCCACTACCGTTTTAGTCTCCGAGGAGGATCGTAGGGATGTGTAGCACACTGTAAAGATTGTACTAGGGGATTAGGGTGGGTGTTAGGTTTCGATGGAATTTCATTAACTTGGAAGTGATGACTTAAAGAATGTAAGGTATATTAAGATCATTATGAAGGGGTTGCTGACGTAATAAGGAGCATTAACTATTGTTCTTAGGAGTTTTGATTGAAAGGATTGGATAGCTTGATGTTAGACTGTTTTGCTGTCCCCCATAACGACATACGGAATTGTTCAGAATGGCTTAAGTATCACTTAGTAAATTGTAAATTAGTAATTTTTTATATTGGGAGATGGAATGTCCTTCGAAGAAGTCTGTACAGTTGTATTAAAAAAATCTAAGATCAAAAAATAAATAAAAGCTAGATGCTAAAATAAAATCATTTATTCCTAATAAAGTATTTCAAAAATGGACATGTTTGGTTAATTCAGTGGTGTTAGCGATATTTTTCAAGTAATGAATTCTCGCTATGTTTACATTTTTTCTATAAATTTTAAATTTATTCCTTTTGAAACATCTAGAGTATACTTAGCTTAGGAAATATTATTCTTAGAAAGATATTTCGGACTATTTGATGTTTGCTGATATTGGTTTACATGTTCTGAGCGTATGTGGATAGGATGTATGTAGCGTATGTATAGGACGGGAACTCTATACCAAATCTACAATCTCTTCTCTTTTACATACATTTACAATGTTTTCTCTTTTACATACATTTACAATGTTTCTGGGTTCACTTAAAATAACTGTTCCGATAAAATTTTTTTTTTTTTATTTATTACGATTTTTTTTATTGTGCACCTTATACTGAAAATCGTAAAATCGATATAGAAACGTTAACTTTCATGATTCTTAAGAAGCATCCATTTAATAAACGTAATGAATGTACTTAAATTTGTTTTAGGTCATCGATCTTTTTTTTAACCAGAAGAGGGAGGTGTTTCTTTCATTTAGATGATAGTCTTTTGTCAGACTGTATTTAAGTCGAAGAAATTATGCGATCGGTCTGAACTTATAAAGTTATGTCCTATTTCACCTCGAAGTATGCTGATCGGTTTCTTGGCTACGATGCAATTACCAAGTGTAGTTTTTTTATTTAAAGCACGTCTGGAGCATGAAACAAAAATTTTTTTTCACCCCATTATACGAAACTGTGGTTAGAAAACATTATTTTACAGTTTTGATGGCGTAATGTCGATACACCCCATCAACGCTTCACACATCAACATCCGTGTTGTTAATCAGGATGTGCAGATATTTGAATTTTATTCCATATCATAATTTTTTTATTGGTGTTAATCAAGTTCATAGATATAATTTCTAATTTGAGGTGTTATCTGGCTGTTCATAGAATAAAATTCTAAGCCTCAAACAGTATTTTAGATTTTTGGAAGGAACTGTGGGCCGTATTGCAATATGCCACAAAGAACCAGGAGCGGGCCCTTTACGTCAACCTGAAAAATTTTATCGCTGGGAGGATAATATCTCTTGGGTGGAGCTTTTATGGCGATATTACTGTAGAAATGGTCCTTGAAGTAAGGCGCTGATACGCTGCATCCCCTCCCTCCCCGGGTTGCCATGATAACCCGATCCGTTCTTGGCAGATTGGCATCTCCAGATCCTCCTCTCAAACTATCTTTGAAGTTGGAGATACAGTTGACAATTTTATATACGTATTATAATGTACGTAGATAGTTTTATAAAGTTGTTTATTTGTAAAATTAGAATTTGCTTATCCAGGATTAATAATTGCGGTTTGATAGTCATAGCTTATACACAATTGCACTCATTTAATATGTTCACTTCACACTCATTTAACAACTCTGCCCAGAAAGGAGCCCCAAGGTGAAACTCTCTCCACCTTATTCTCGCTCGTTTTGCTTATGAAGAAGACTAGAAAGAGGGGAAGAGAGCCACAGACACCCGGACGTGAGTGGGGATGGTTACTAGTGCTAGAACACGGACATATTAGAGTGATAATTGATCGATGAATCACAATAGACAGCTTCGGCTTGACTTGAGATCCGTGTCAAACTAAGGCATTTCTTAAAAACCACATTTTGTAAAATTTAGTTTGCTAACTGCGTAAATTATCCATAATGTCCGTCTTGAACCGAAACCTTCTCAGCTTTAAAACATTATGAACAGTTTTTCCATGGATCTGTAATATTTCGTATTATATGTTAAACCATTTCAGTGGATAAATATTTTTAGTTACCTTTGAAAAAATATAAATAATGTTAACAAACTGACTGAAATTGTACGAATCGTATATTGTATGCTGTTAAATATAAAAACATTATTTTTCGGAAACATTCTATTTCTAAGCTCTACGGCCCTTAATGTGTTTCTTGACAAAATTTAACTGTAGTTATACGGCTAGATTACTTTTGTTTTTGTCATATATGTGATTCAGAATGTCAATGAGAAAAAGTTTCGTTGCTGATAAAATCCAAAGCATAAAATAAACAAGAAATAATTGTTCCTTCTGTCCGTACTGAGAAATAATACAAATGAACTATTAAAATACTATTCAAATAATACGAAAATATCAAACTTAAATAATAATAAATTTAAAGCGAATTAATTATTATATATTCATGAACCCGAATAGAAGACAACCATGAAAAGTTAATGAATCAACACTCGTCCACTTCTTGCGTGAAATACCGCTGACCAATTTCGAGTCATAAAAAAATCAATTTTGTTCAAAATGTGAAAAAATTAAATACCATGAATATAAAAAAAATTGTTTTTCTATGGATTATGTATGGAAGTTATCCTTAGTTGATTGCTGTGATTGCGTTCCGTGATTGCTTTTTTAAACATGCATGTACTTGATTGCATGTAATGGATTTATAACTTGACCTGAATTCGAAATTTAAGTGCGGTCATTATTCTGGTTATAATTTATTACGGTTACAGATATTGTACAAATTAAAAACAAATCCAGCTCTAAACTTTCGCAGCTTATGTAGGTGGTGCTCAGCCCTTAAGATGGTAGCTTTGCAAATACAATTACAAATACACATTGTTAGAAGACAAGTTGTCCTTATTAGAAACATAGTCAACAGAAGTAACCACGTATTCTATGTTGAATCACTTAATTAATACACAGTAATAAAATGTTTTCTTAGGAGTAGAGGCAGCTGTTGAGTTACTTCATTGTAAATTGAAAACTATTTACAATTATGCCTACCAACCCTAAGTGTTCATCTCAAACTTTATTTTGGTTTTCTAGGCCGGATTTTTTGCCACTTTATTTAGTAGCAAGCCATTTTCCTAACCACCAATCCACTAAGTAATGGATACCGTCGGAATCCATTTAAGTTATTGGTTTACTTTAGGCCCTAGACAAATATCATATGTTTTTCTTCGATTTCGGGGTCGATGCTACGGAGCTGTCAGCACAGAATGTCTCAACAAAATGATTATTTTGTTCAACTTTTATTTTTATAAGTAAGATATGAGTCGCTTATACGTTATATAAGGGGCTTATTTTTAAACAATATGACCCTAACCTTTTTGTCAATATTCTAGTGACTAAGATACTGTTTTGTTAATTATGAAAAATCAGAACAGTAGTCAATGCACCCTGATATTTTTGTGTCAACTTTCAATATCCTCATAATTTTCCAAATTCTACAAAAGCCTATCCGCTCATCCAAATACTCTTGTCAACCCTTTATCCAGTAACTCTGGTCGTTCCGATCCTTCTCGTCCCAAAAACGGTGGTGATCTCACGGTCTGCTTTAAATAAACCTGTAAGTCATAGGGTTCTGGCTCTGGCCATCATACCCACTTATGTCCCGAGCGTATGTGGCTCTCTGGGTGGAATTCTGCTGCTTCCAGTTCTTCCACCAGCTTTTAGGGGGCAATCTCTTGGGAGTGGAGGAGTGCTCTTGGAAGAATGTTCAGTATATATTGTCTGAATGGAAATTGTATATAAGTGTGAATGAGTTCTTATATCCCAATTAATAATGCTATACAAGCACATTGTATATAAATACAATGTGTTTGTATATATAACATATATATTTAGATGCTAAATAAATATACTTGTGGATAGAACCCGAAATTGTCATAAAAACGGGCCCGAATTTCCCACGGATAACTTTTCTTCCATGCTAAAAAATGATCTATGAGGGCATCGTTGAACAGGTAGGCATTAAGACGAGCGAAAGGCCATCGAACCCGTACCTTAATAGAAGTATGAAATTGAGGAGTCACAACAAAAAAATAAATTGAGTAAATATTAACGTTTCGTTTTCTAATTATGGAATTTTTATTAACTGAATAAATACTTTCAATTTAGACGGACTTGATATCATCCTTTTTTGAAGGTCTGCTCCGCCTAAGTAAACGGCCTTTCTAACGAAAGATAAAAAAGAAGGGAAGAACGGGCAAACGTTTCAAAGCTATCGTGAATAAAAAAAAAATTTATATTTATAATACTTTGGTAAGGATGAATTTAAATTGTCTAATGAAACGCTTTATATAAATTGCGGAAAGAAATGTGTCTATTTATTATTATTCTATTTATTATTATTGGGTTCTATATTTATTATTAATGCTCAGAATGCTTCTATTTTACTATCCCTTGCGACCCTCGAACTATTTACAAGAAAAAAATTCTCAAAGTGAAGGAATAAAATCAAGTATGGTTCTCGAGGCTCATTAGTGCGTTGTGAATGAAAAACTGCGTGCTTTGGAAAATTTCACACCGATTCGTTCTCTGTAAATCACATTTTATTCCTTCTATAACATTTTTAAATTACTGCAATCTTAAAGAAGAAATCAATCGACAATTATACTGTTGGCTCCCAAAATTATATATATTTGATATCCTTTTCTTCTTTGAATGGGTAAAAACACAGAACTATAATTCTAAAATATCCTTAGAGCGTCAGTTAAATAATCTTGTTCGAGGATAGTATTTTAGAAAACTTTATTATGAATAACATTCAAAACACTGGTATATATACAAATATTAATTAATTACATCACTAGAACAATTCCTTGACGAAGGGTTAAGGAGAAGTGTTGGGATTTTTGGATGTGGGTTGCTGGATGCAGGTAGTTGAGGGCTAGACGGGTTGTAAAAGAGGGACAAATATAAAGGAAGGGTTGACCTTCCTTGACTGAAGTACACATATTTAGCTAAAAACGAATATTACATAACTCTTCCCTTTTTCAGGTCCTGAACTCCTGCGCAGGATAATAGGATTTATGGATGTTGGTGGAGGAGCTTGGTTAACAACTCTGGGGATATCTATTGGGGTAGTTTTTGAACAACAGCCTTTACAATATTTGTGACATATAAAAAATAAGATTGTCACAATGATTACAATAATAATGATAATATAGAATACATATAATTATTTTCATTGGTAATTAAAGATATTAATTCTACTTGAGTTACATTAGGATCTATTAATTCGGAATTATTATACATTGTTATTTTATAAGGTTGTTGGTACATTGTTTTATATTCAGAGCCTACACTATGCATGGGTTTCTTAGAAAGTTCTGAAAAACATTAGTTATATTATATTAGACATATTTACAAGGGGTATAAGAGGTAAGTAAATAGTATTATGTTTGTTGCAATTGTCTAACTTACGATTGTTAATAATAATATATGAATTTATATCGTCAATATAATTAATATTGGATAGCTTATGTTGAGTATAATTACATTGAACTGTAGAATCTAATAGTATAATATTTTTTTTATACATTCATTAAGCAGTAAAGTAGGGTTAGTAAAATAATAGTTATTCATAAGATAGTTACAATTAATGTTATAAAGATTATTATTTTTTTTTCTTAGTACTAGTGTTTTTTTGTATATAAATAGAATAATAAGATTAGTTTTATTTACAGGAATTGGTATGAGCAAAGAGGTTCTTACATTTGGTTCTGCTAGTGGCAGGTCTATAAATACATGGAGCATTTCCTCATGTATAATACAATGTATTTTGTTCATAAGCCATATTTCTGATTTACTTGGAGTTAATGTTACATTTTTTGTGTATGTCTTAACGTTGAGTCATTTAGTTTGTTATATAAGTTGGTATGTTTTGAAGTATTTTCAATAAGTTGTACGTTATTCAGAGAAATCAGTCAGAAGAATTGTTTGAGTCTTCATTGTCTGAAACACCTAATGGTCTTTTTGAGTATCTTTTCCTGGGGCGTTTCATGCGATTTATATGTGCAGTTTTTATTAAATTTCTATCCTTGTATTTTACATAAGGTTTATAAATATTATCATGTTTTCTATGTGTTGCTGTTTTTAATAATATTTGTTCTTCAAAAATATCAGGAGGTTCGTCTCGAATTTTATTAATACGTGTTGTCCTTTGTTCTTTTTCATTGTCTATTCGTGTTTTGACAATGTCATGAAGTATACTTTTCTCATTGTGATATTGCTGTACAAATTGTTCTTTGATGCTAGTTGTTTTTTCATTATCAGTTTGCCGTATGATTCCGAATGTTATTTCATCAGGAGTAACTTTAATAAGTTGTTTACTGTATTATTATATGCTATTACAGCAAGCCTAATTCGATTTTCAATTGTTGAATTAGTTAAATTACTATTTTTTTTAGTGTTCTTAATATTTTAATATTTCAATTAAGGTATTATGCAGTCGGTTGAGTAAACCTAAGGAGTTGGGATTCCCTGCAGTTGTATAGTAGGGTATGATGTCATTTGTTTCTAAGAAGTTAGTTACTAACTGATTTTTGAATTCTCTTCCTTGGTCCATCTTTATAACCTTTGGTGCTAGGTAATGCTCTAAGTATTCTTTTAGTACTTCGCATATTTGTATCCTTGTTATATTAGGTATTATTCTGGCAAATAGTCTCTTTGAGAAACTATCAATTGTGGTTATAATATATTTTGACTCATAATGTAAGGTATCAATCATGAGTTCTTCAAATGGTTTTGTTGGTGTGGGTGTTTGTAGATATTTAGCTTTGATAGGTTTCCTTTCATATTTGGTTTTTTTACATATTATACATTGATTAATATAATCATTAATATTTTCCTTCATAAGCGGGAAATAATATTCACGTCTAAGTTTGTTGTATGTTTCCAACATCCCTCTATGTGAGGTTTTTCCCGTATGATAAGATGCTATAATTTGCAGTTGTTCTTCCTTATTTAATATGTCGGCTACAATCCGGTTATAACGTTTTATTTTTATCGTTGGGTAATTTTCGGTAAAAATGGTTGATATTTCAAGAAACATTTTATCGTAGAATTCTTTTAATAATGTTATATTAGGTTCACAATAAATTCCATATGTGCGCTTAGGGTGTAACATTTGTTCAAACAATGATTTAATGTCTTCTTTGTCATTGACATATAGTTCGTATCTATGCTTGTCGAACGGTCTCGTATAATTTATTTCTTTATTTCCTTTCTTTATAATTATTTGGAATTTTTCTATATTGATGTATTTATCTTGATCTACTATCCATATTTGATCGTTAGATGAATGGTGAGAATGCGCAGTGGCTGCATTAGTAGATACCTCTGCCTCCATAGGTGTTACATTATCTAAATTCGTTTTATTTGAAGTAGTTGGATTTAAAAGTTCTAATTCTTGGATAAGTGCATCATATTCTGGACCATCTTCGACTGATACTAAGTCTAACCCTTCAAGTTCCATATCGCTATCTACATGATTGACAGGTTCCAAATGTTCATGCTGTCTTGATAAAATATCGGCTACTACGTTAGTTTTTCCTGATATGTGTTCTACGTCGAATTCAAATTCGTTTAATTTCCAAATCCACTTCATGATTCGGGTGTTACCATTTTTCATAGTGAATATCAATTTTAACGGTTTATAGTCTGTTAATAATAGAAATTTTGTGCCATATAAGTAAGGTTTAAAATGTTGGGTAGACCATACAACTGATAAGAGTTCTTTCTCTACAGTCGAATAATTGATTTCGGGTGGTTGAAGGACTCTTGAGGCAAAAGCCACCGGATGTTCAATTCCGTCTTCATCTTTTTGTGACAATACTGACCCGATTGCTTTATCGCTTGCATCAGTTGTATTATAAACGATTTATCCCAATCTGGGTATGCTAAGATAGGAGAATCACACATAATTTTTTTTAGTTCATCGCAAGATTTCATTATCTCTTCTGTTAAGAATACTTGAGTTTGTAATGATTTAGATATAGGTTTTGTTATGGTGGCATAATTTTTGATGAATTTTCTGTAGTACCCCGTCATGCCTAAGAATTGCCGAGTCGTTTTTTCATCTTTAGGGTATGGGAGTTTAGTTACTGCTTCAATCTTGTTAGGGTTTGTTTTCAATCCTTCGGGAGTTACAATATAACCAAGAAATGGCAATTCTGCTTTAAAAAATTCTGTCTTATCCAATTGAATTGATAAAGCATGTTCCTTTAATTTATTAAATACTTTTTCTAGATGTCCAAGATGTTCCTGTATAGTACTAGAGTAAATTATTATGTCATCTATGTAAACCATCGCGTTTGGTACGTTAGCGATCATCATGTTCATCGCACGTTGGAATGTTGGTGGTGCGTTAGTCAAACCATATGGCATTCTTAGAAATTCATAGGGTCCGTCTTCGGTACTAAAAACAGTTTTCGGTATAGATTCATCTTCCATTTCAATTTGATGAAAGCCAGATGCTAAATCAATAGTAGAAAATATTTTGGCTCCTTGCAATTTGTTGAGTAAGTCCTCTATATTCGGTAAAGGATATTTGTCCTTTACAGTGGATTCATTTAGTTTGCGATAGTCAATAACCATTCTAATCTTTTTCTTTCCTGAAGCGTCCATTTTTTTTGGTACGATCCATACAGGTGAATTGTATGGAGAGTTGCTTTTTCTAATTATTTTATTTTGTAATAGTTTCCTTACTTCATAATTTATTTGTTCTTTGAATTGAACTGGGTAGCGATAGTTTCTAGTATAGCAAGGTGCTTCATTTTTCGTGACGATTTTATGTTTTAATAGGTTCGTTGATCTTAATTTTTCCTCATCAGTTTTTATTATGTCACCGTATTTACTTATCAGATCCACAAGTTTGCCCGTAGTCTTGTTATCAATGTGGTCCGTTCTTATTAATTCTTTAATTTTATAGTGATCATTTATATAATAAACTTCGTTTTCAAGGTAATGTTTGGTCCCGTTTATTATTATTTCGTTTTTATTACATTTTAATTCTGTGTTTAATTCTTTCATTGTTTCGAACCCTAGTAATACACCAAACCTACTACTAAAAGGGAATATTAGACATTTTATGTTTGTTTGAATTCCTAGTAACGGATAGAGGTTAATGATGGCACTTTGTGTACCTTCTGCTCGTCCAGTAGCAGTTTTCATAATGAATTCTTCGGAAATTATTTTACATCCTTCCGGTAGAGATGTAGGGTTTATGTAATTTTTGCTTGCACCGGTGTCGATTAGCCATGTCTTTCCCGTTTTATCCTTAAGTTTGGGTAAGGAATCAGTATGAGTTAGTGCATATTCTGGTCGGGGGGTTGGTTCTTTGTCGTTGCGACCGAAGTCTAAAAAATGTTCAATTTTTTGGGATATCTCATTAATCTGTTCTTTTAATTGTTTGGTTTCTTCGTCCTTATCGTTTTCTGTATAGTGAACGCGATTGCTAGCTGTTCTCATAGAGACAGTTTGGTTCTCTCTTTGTGGTTCTTGTCTTGGTTGGGGATTGAAATATTTTCTTTGTTCATGAGGTTTCCATGATTGGTTGTGTCTCTCGTTATTGTCTCTGTTATAGTTTGGGGTATACTGTCGGTAATTTTGTTGCGGTTTTTGTTGATAATTTTGTTGTATTTGGTCTTGTCTTTGTTCCCATGTTCTTTTAAAATCGGGATCATAATTTTTTCCTAGGTAGTTGGGATTTGTTTGTCGTTGGTTATGATATTGTTGTCTTGGTTCATATATTTCCCTATGGTAACTTGGTTGGTATTTGTTTCTTATCTCATATTGTTCTCTTCTTTCGTAATGTTTATAAGGGTCAAAGTTTCTACCTTTATAATTTGATTGTTGGGGTGCGCGTTTTTGAGGTTTATCGTAAATTCTTTCTATAATTTCATCGGTTTCTCTTTTTAGAAATTGTTCGATATCTTCAAGCGTTTCGTATTTTACATGGATAAGTTGCGCGTTTAATTCTGGGTGTAAATTTCGCTTACAATGGGTAGCTATTTGTAAATCGTATTCAACCATTTTTGCATCTTTTTGTTCTAAACTAAGTTCGTCATTAGTTCTGATTCTAGCACTTAAATCCTCTCGTAGGATCATTAGTCTGTCAATATATGTTAAAGGATGTTCATTGTAATAGGGTTTGGTTTCATAGATTTCACAAATGCTTTTCTCAATGCTTTTAGTGTCTCTAAATTTCTTTTTAATGTCATTAAGTAATCGGCCTATGTCAGTATAAAATTTTTTACATGATCTTGCTTTTCCTACAAGTTTATTACGGACGTGTGCTAATAATCTTTGATGGTTTCCTATTCTATTTGAATTATTAACATTGCATGAATATTCGAATACTAAGTTTATACTATCTATAAAATCTACTAAAGTGTCGGATGATCCATCGAAAGTTGGGATCAAATGAAAATCTGAATCTTTAATTATGTAATTAGTTCCGTCCATTTCTTCTGTTCCTGTAATGTTTCTTAAAAGGTTAAGTCTGTCAGTTACTGATGTCATAAAGTCAGAATGTGTATAATAATTGTATTTACCAAGTGAATGTCTTCAGTGAAGTCCAGTTTTCTTTCTTCCTTCAACTTCCTCAGATATGTAACAAATTTCTTTAGGGTATTACCTGGTGAAAATCTATTGAAATAGATCAGTACCCAATATCGGTAAAGTCCTGTCCTGTGGGCTTTCTTTCCAGAGGTATTTGCATCGGTCTTCTCACGCTATTGGAGCGGTCTCACTGTCCGTTGCCAAATGAGGGATCTCTAGATGGTGGACTCCCGTGAACTTACTGAGCATACTGCCAGGTGCCTGTTCGGTGCGCCAGTTAACTAATCTTGTTCGAGGATAGTATTTTAGAAAACTTTATTATGAATAACATTCAAAACACTGGTATATATACAAATATTAATGAATTACATCACTAGAACATTCCTTGACGAAGGGTTAAGGAGAAGTGTTGGGTTTTTTGGATGTGGGTTGCTGGATGCAGGTAGTTGAGGGCTAGACGGGTTGTAAAAGAGGGACAAATACAAAGGAAGGGTTGACTCCTTGACTGAAGTACACATTTTTAGCTAAAAACGAATATTACATAACTGTCGATTTGAGAAATCTTTTTTGACAAGTTCGAAGGAAAAAAAACATGATTTTTTTTATCAAAAAATATTTTCATTCAAGCATGAGAAGATTGTCTATTGCCTGCCTGCCTTTATGTTCTACAATGACCAGAGTAATAATAATGCAATCAAACTGAAATTTTGAAGACACATTTAAAAAATACAAGAAACGTTACCCTCAAAAAATGCTGGCCCGTTTTTCATCGTTTCTCCATTTCTATCCAAGAAGGTGTGTCAACTTCTTTAACACGAATAATGTTTTCATATTTTAATGATAAAAACCTTAAAGCGTCAGTAAGAGAGGGGGAAACTAGTGTACGAAACAGCTGAAGCCGCTATGGGTCGCGTAGGAGCAACCCCCTGCCTCTGGCCTGCCTATACAAGAGACCAGATTAGGGGCTTCAAAACAGACTCTCGGCACCCGACACCTGAAGAGCAGTGGTCTCTCTCTCTGCACTGGCGCTTGCTGCTCTACACAAACCATGGCTTTCTTATTCGACTACCTCTGCGTCTCTCTCTCCTAACCTCGCTATGTTTAGTCCGGTGTTGTCAGACCCCACAGCTTCCTAGTGGGACCTGGGGCCCTACAAACTTTACCTAGTAGCGTCTCTCCCGGCGATCCAGTCTGCCTCTCTCCGGTTCACACTCTCCTTTGGGATCCGGAGGGTTTTCGCCTACCTTTAGATACCGACTGTAAATTCGTGGTCATTCCAAGACCACATAAACTACCTACAATACCTACCCTGTTCTTCTTCTCCTGAATATAGTGCACTGTCACACTTTCTAAGATCTTATGGAGTCAGATCAATAAGAATAAGCTGGCCGCCGACTAAGCCGTTAGCAAAGGTCAAAGACCAATGGTCCACCCGTGTCATCTCTTTCTTGAGGCCCGCCGGACAGCGGCCGGGTAGTAGTGACCCTAGCCAGTGGAAGGCGTCTTCTTCCCTTGGGGACATACCTCCCGACAAAGGTATTTAAGACTGTAATCTAAATATTAAAATATAATATAAGGTTGTGTCAAATTATTTTTATGGTTATGGGATACATTAAGTTCAAGAGACATTATTGAATATAAACCATGTGAAAAAATATGTAAATATGCCCTTCAGAGGTATGAGGGACCAGCCTTCGCTTTGAATCGAGGATCATATACATCTTGCAACGTAGGCATTTTTGATATTGTGCTAACAAGATCGGGACGGCGCATTGTAGCATAATGTGTCGGTACTTTAAGATGACAATAGTTACACAAAGTCATTGAATTAGCGTTTTAATGTTTTTCGCAACCCTAGTTTTAAATGAAAGGTTAACAGTTTGCTTGAATGTTTTACATGATACCCAAGAATCGCTAAACAATCATCATGAATGGTAATGAAGAGTCGTTAATCAATTACAAACTGATTTTAAAATAAATAAGTTCTTATTATACTGATTAGGGTATAAAATTAACAAAAATATTATGTTAAAGATATTCCACCAATAAAAAAATATTGTAAGATACAAAAACTATTAAATTTGGTGAGTTTCTTTTTGGTCATAATTTGATTATATATATATGATTTAATAATATATATATATATATATAATGCATGATTTAACAAATAAAATAAACTGAAAAAATACTGAAAAACAAATTCATACATTCATTTATAAGTACTTAAGATAACTGAAAGATTCTTTTGAGTATCTGTGGATATCGTTTATACTTTAAAAATTAGAATATTCATTTATGTGTTAACTCTTCAATATATATATTACTCCATGCTATATCTCATGATTCTCTAAAGTCTATTTAAAGTTTCAAGTACTCACATACATGAGTCATACTCAACGAGATATGAGAGGATTTCTTACCTGAAAAAATAAAAGAAATGTTATTAAGGAATAAGTATAACATTAAGTTTTATTTAGTTTTTATTTATATTGTTTGCGCTCTATTTTTGTGCTTTTCAACATTTGCTTAGCTTTCTTTTTTTGTGGATGTTATAAAAATAAATTAATTTCTAGCAGCTAGAAAATAGGTCATAGGCCATAATATGTTTTT
The DNA here is from genome assembly GCA_930367205.1 of Acanthosoma haemorrhoidale. NCBI lineage: Eukaryota > Metazoa > Arthropoda > Insecta > Hemiptera > Acanthosomatidae > Acanthosoma > Acanthosoma haemorrhoidale. The sequence continues at coordinate 81,764,306 of OV884009.1, read as the reverse complement.
CCACGATTCGTTTTTTTATTCCCACGCACATAAAACACCAATTTTATCACTCGTTAATACATACATAAATGCACAATTTACATATCATGACTGGTCCGGATGGGAAATGTTAAGAAACTACAGTTTAGAAAATGTGATACAATAATTATAATGGGTTTTCACCATTAGATTGAATAATGCATTGTAGAAAAATAAATTTCTATGATAAGATAAGTCGCTATTATCGTTTACGTTCGTCAAGAGCTAACCGACGTTACACCCCTACAGGCCCCATAATCATTAATCATGAATGAATCTTTTTATTTCAATTAAAAAATTTTCATCCATTCAGTTCACGATCTGTGCGGCTCACTAATCTAATCAAGTTCTTGAAAGTAACACTCACAAAGAGAGGGACTTTTTGTACTATAAGTATTTAAAAGTTATAATTTTAATAATTGTGTTGTATATAATTCAAATATCATCATTATTATATTATTTTTTGGGAAGAGTTAAGGGGCACAACTTCAACGGGATTAACGTGATTATTCCAATAAAAATAATAAATGTGAAACTATTCTCAAATTTCTGGAGATTAAATATTCTATAACTTATAGTACAAATGATATATCAATTTCGATTTTCATTCTCAAGGATTTGATAATGTGAACAAAAAAAAATAAACAAAACTTTGGTGGTCGTTCCATGTAGAAATGAGAGAGCCTACTTAGAATGTACTGATATACCTGATAAAACCACACAGCGACCTACCGATATTAATGGATGTAATTTTTAAGTTATATAACCTCATAAATTTTCTAATATTTAACCAGACGTCTATTAAGGTGATATATAGGGCACCATTCTTCGGCCCTGTGTTACTTTGGGGTATGAAATAGCAATGGGGCGTCCTTGGGGTTTCCGCCATGGTATCGTACCCTAAAGTGATTTTTTTTTAATTTTTTATACATTTTCCGGTTTCCTGAAGTAGTGATCAAGCAAAGACTCATTCACGAAACATCAGCAATGGTATTTTATTTTTTTGTATAGTGAGACTATATGAGTGACACAATTACATGTATAGTCAAAAAATCACAAATGACATGTATATAGGTACATAAATTAAACGTTTATCATTTTTATTTTTTCCGGAAATCTCCCCACTCGGCAATCCGTCTAATAAATAAAATAGGAGACTACAAATAGGAAAAATTGAACATTGAATTGTTATATTATGTATACCATTATCATGTTATAACATTGTAATGATTGATCATATTTTAATGTTATAATATTATATTAACATATTCTGGTAAATATATTATCTTCCCTTATCTAAATATTTATTTCAAGCTGCACCCGTAGATTGTGCTACTAGGGTAGATAAAGCCTAAAGGAAATCTTTTACTGTTTATGATCACTATAGAGGTTTATTAGTTTTTAAATTTAGATGATTTAATTAATTATCTATTGTAAAAGATTCTAACTAGAAGAAAATGAATAGTGATTTTTATTTGTTCTGATCATTGTACATAAATTTAATGAATTTGATATAAATATTTTTTCTCTCTTAAAGCATAATTCATAATCGGTTTCTGAAAATTAAATTTTTGATTTAAGCCCTTTTTTCTGGAAAAACCACCTGTTTGTTTTATTTAATAAAAGGGGTCCACATAAAATTCAGAAAGTATCATCATGGTACAGTTAGTTCTTAGCCAACTATAAAGAATCTGCTTGCCGTATTCAGAGGTGAATTAATGTGAACACGTCTTTCAATAAATCCTAATTTTAACTTTTATATTTTTATTTTTTATATGTATTTATATTATATATTATTATATATATTGCGAACCCTGGCACGTTATTGTAACCAATAAATATTAAGATTTCCATCTGTGGGATTACATGGTACAACTATTAATTGTTAAAATAAGGCATTTCATCATGAAGACAATGAAACGGAATATACTACACTTTTATTATAGCTGTTGGTTTAAACCTTGGAAAATATGGCTATGGAAAACTACTGCTGCAACCACACAGTGGTAAAAGACTTTCGAAATTCTTTCACACAACTCATTCCCTTAGGTTATACAAATACAGAAATGAAACAGACCATGATTTGTAATAAATCGACCAATATATACTTCAATTCCAAACATTCTAAGATTTAAGTTTATTCTCTGAGTGATTGCGTCTGTCCAGTTTACGAAAACACTTGACGAATTTCTTCGCAGGGATATTGGGAAAATAAGGTCCCTTTATCCCCTATTTGGGGAAAATCGAACAAAAGTGTACCGATTTAGGACCAATACTTCAGTGTAAGTAATGCGACAGGGAGGCTTGAATATTATTGATTCAATCATATTTGACGCCGGGAAAGGGAACCGCAAAACCAGTATATTTATTTAAGTACCTTACATCGAATTCGACTAACTTTTAAAATTGTACCTCTTCTCAAAAGGCCATGCTATTGCGTCATTGCAGTATTTAATTAAGCAACTCTCAAGAGAAACTTTTTAATTTGCCCCATCTAATGTGGTTAAAGAGCCACAAGATAATTTGAACCTGAAGAGAGAAGTTTTATTTTTAATCATCTACGAGTGGACATAAAATAAATATACATATGTATATTTAGTTAAGATGGAACGGCTGTAAGGAATTAAAAACCTATCAATTTACTTCTCTCTAACTTTGAAGTATTTCGAAGTCAAGTCTCAAAAGTTCAAGTGATTTTCCGCATGGTTAAGAAAATATTAGAGAGAGTATTTGATATATAAGATTACTTTTATTTAATCAAGGAAAATTAAACGAATAAAATAAAGTATTTTTTGGTCAAAAATACAGATTTTTCATTATCATTGATCAGATATTTATTGAAATGATGAAGAGCCACTATGGAAATCTATATGCCTGTGTCCAAATATTACATCAATATATAAATTAATAAATACACAAAAATCATTTTATCAATAGGCTGAAACTCTTTTCTGAATATCTTTTTTTTTAAATCAATTTATTTCTAATATTTGTATAATAAAAATAATCGTATACTTATATGCAATATCCCCATTTCTCTGGATTATGAATAAAGTGTTTAATGAAATAAATATACAATTTAATTTAGGAAAAAGCTGACGACAAAAACTTGTAACTTTTTGTGGGGAAAGGCTCCTTAACCACTACACATAACTTGTCACTTAATCCCACAAAGCTCACAATAGACAATAGTTGGTACGGAGGAAGTCGTGAGGCCGTCTTAGGGGTCGATCTAAGTTGCCGGGGGGATGAGATGTGAGAATAGAGCATAAGCATATAGATTAAGATTGGATTGGAAGTTCTGGTAGCGAGAGGTACTATCTTGCATAAATGGGATGTTGAGATCAGGGTGAAGGTAGCCGTTGATTTAGAAGGGAGAATTGCCTATCTTGCGGAGTATCCTGGATTGTAGGGACTGGGTAAGAAGAATATTGGAGGCACTCCCCCAGACTTGTATTCTGTAGGACAAGGTAGGTAGGAGTATCGATGTGTAAATCAACCTTTTGTTTTCTGTTGTTGTTTTTGAACGATTTCCCGTTTTTGGTTGTTTTTTTTTTTAAGTCAGCGTTACGTTTTTCTTCAAATACCATATGTAGTGTTTCAGCTCGTCATTAATTTTGCGCTAATTCGCACTATGAACTATTCCACTTCAATGTCAGCTATTGAGAGTGCGCTAGAGTACATGCATAACTATGTCACGTTCCGTCTGCTGAAATACAGGGCCTTTGAAGTTGGGATCGAGAAATGGGCTTTAGTGAGAGATCAGCATTCCAAGTCTGTCTCTCCCTCACCGGGTAGTAATTCTCGGCTCTGTCCTCACTGTAGAGTCCTATCTCGTCATAAACATGGTAACTTTGGGATGTACATTCCCACTAAGTTATTGTAGCAGCAGTACTGTTAAATGTTTTGCAGTACAGTCTTTGAAATAAAAAAAAACACACTGGGGGAAAGTAATGTCAGATTATTGAAACATCGGTTTGGCGTTTGATTTACCCCTGGGGTAAAGATGTCTCCATTTTTAGCTCATGTTCTGCCAGTTGATGACAACATAATAGCTAGTTAGGTATAAAGGAATACACAAATACCGAAATGAAGCTTTATAATTTATTAAAATATTTTTTACGATTCCAAAACTTACAGTACGACAGTTACTTTTGTCAAACGCATCTTATTTCTTATTATTTTATTTCAAAGTCCCATTTTAATTCAAATTAATAACGTGAAAAAATAAAATCAGTACAATATATTCAAACAGCCTAGCTCCTATAATGTGCTATTAAACAATATAACACATTTAACTAGATAAATAAACTCCAGTATTATATATTATTATAATCCTTAACGTGTATACATTATACAACTATACACGTGTGTACGTGTATACATTATTTAACTAAATTGTTCAGAGATAGCTATACATTATTACTATTTTATATAACAAATATTCAAATAATTAAATAAAATGGTGGCCCTTAATTGTAAATTCTGAGGGAATTTGAAAATGTCTTAACGGAGAAATAACCAAAAAAAAAAAAAATAGTGACACACCCGACTGGTGAGAGCTCAACCTAAAGGTTTAAAGGTTTTAAACGTAAAAGTGTGAGATAACGAATTTCGTTTTTTTTTTCTTTTTCCCTTAGCTCTCAAACTTATAAAATAGGATGTGGGAAAAATAAAGGAAAATTATTTTGGGCTAATGAGTGCCTAAGGGGAGTCCCCCATTTGAAGGATGTATGAGAAGGATATAGAGTGTGGAATGCCTAAAGGAGGCGGGTGGAATCAGGAAGGTAGTGAGAGTCTACCGAGGGTGGAGCCTAGGGGTACCTAGGCAATGGTTTGTAGTCGGCAGGGGCCTGAAATAAGTCGGCCACTCGGCCATGAATTTCGAATATGAATGGAATCTTTTTAAGAAAACGTTCCTACTTTTTCCAACGAGGCGGAGCATACAAACACAAACAACCAATTTACCAACCAGTACGAAACCAGGCTGACTAAAACTGGGGGGAAACACTCTCTATCAAACCAAGCAAGCCTGCATTAGGCTGATACAATAAATATGAAGGCAACTCAAAGAGTCATCCTAAGTCACTTCGAATGTACTACGATTATTTCAAAATGGTATACTCTAAATATGTATATAAGGACACTACTAAAAAAATCAAAAAGCAGCGTGTCCTACAATGGAGATTGGTACAGGTGACAAATTCACTAACATAAACATATCATGTTCTTTACTAATTGAAACAGATGACCTACCTAACACCAAAACCACATAACTTTTCTCTGACCATTTGAAATCACCGCCTTATGTGAAAATTGTGAAAGCCCCAGTCTGTGAAGTCCGTTTTTAAATTTACTTCAACCAAAGATTGAGCCACATCGCCTATAATAAACCAGCATAGAATAAATTCATATTTTAATTATTTTTAATCGACTCTCAACCTCCATAAAATGTAGACCTGCCTCATTAGATGGAGTATGTACAAAGTATTTTTTTGAATTTCCGAATATATAAATTCTAAAAGAATATTGTAAACCAATGGGATTTAGGAAAAAAGGAAATGTAGTATTGAGCCCAGGATTCCCTGGTAGGGGAGAGGGGTCTGTGCCGCGAATTCACCTTACCCTATTTGGACAGTCTACCATGCGAATGATCCATGCGTGTCGAATCCTCCATCAGTAGATCTGCATCTGGTTTACTCTGGATAACTCAATATCAGAGGCTGTGTTGTTAACACTGGTACATTTAAAAAAGCTGAAACAACTTGTATGAGTTCAAATATTCAATATAAACTGGTGTTCAATATTCTAGGAACTTTTGTTTACTCGTAAAATAGTAATTTGCAGTGATCTATATGGTAGAGCAAATGAAATGAAGTATTTTGAGCAGAAATAACATAAGTATTTTTCCATTTAATAACATTTTAAGAAACGAAATGAAAAGTTCCACGGTTCCTATAGTTTCTGCTTCCTATGTTTTGACAATAACACCATAAATACAAATTACTACATAGTTGATAGTGACAAAATTGTATTAGGTTAAAAAAAAATTCTGTGTAATGAAAAATCCTCAGATCAACTTGTAACATTCCTGCTTTTAAATCTATAGATGTTGTTTGTATTACGTCATTTATTTAGACCCCCTTGCATGTTCGTCATGATTTCTAGAAAATACAATACACACAATATCACATTAATGAATAATGCAACACACGAATCTGGCACGAAAGATGATTAAAGGAGAACTGAATTGAGGTGTGCTCGCCACTCTAACTCAATCAGTGTATATTTTTTTAAGACGGGATATTTCGGGGAATAGTTCCCTTTGATGCATCGATGCTGGTACAAATAAAATACACGCCAACAATTAACCCATTATTTATAATTAGCAAATGTTTTCTAATCAAAGAGGATACTATATTAAAGATCTACGTCGTCATCGTTCACTACTAATCAATGAATGAAATAAATCAAACAAATAATAATACAAGATAACAAACATGTCAGGGGAAATTACCAAATATGATTATTACTGACCCCTAAGGAATTATTTATAATCTATCCAGCTATTAAAACCACGTGTTAGTCATTGATTTCCATCTGGTTGAAAAACTCCGAAGTTTCCTGTGCATGGTACCTCTGGAGCCAACTGTATTCTTTGAACTAAGCTAATGTTTCACCGCTCTGCACAGTAAATACTTTTCTTCGAAGAAATCTTTGTATCTTTGATAGATTTATTTATTGTCTACGTCCACTCGTTTGGCTTGACTGGCATCGTTGGTTTACATTCGAGTTGTGGGATTAATTATCAGTATAGCAGTAGTTTTGATTTTTGAGAAGGTAACTGTGTCAACAACGAATATCATATCAAGCTCCTTTCCGACTTAAGATCTATTTTTTTTTTTTCATTATAACTTCTTTATTATGCTAAAATTACAATCTGCCTTATTTGGCAATAAGTAATTGAGATAAATTTTTATATTTTATATTATTATAAATTTATAATTTTTATATTTACAAATTTATATATGAGATGGATAGCAGTTAAGCCGAACCAGTGCCAAATCTTGAAGATAGAGAAACATTTTAACACTTCGTTTGAAAAAAACAAAGACAGAAATGAGATTATTGCGATGAGCCCTAAAGTCTACCTGATGTTATTACAGTGAAACGTCTTTATTGTGCTAAAATTACAATCTGCCTTATTAGGCAATAAGTAATTGAGATACATTTTTATATTTTATATTATTATAAATTTATAATTTTTATATTTACAAATTTATATATGAGATGGATAGCAGTTAAGCCAAACCAGTGCCAAATCTTGAAGATAGAGAAACATTTTAACACTTCGTTTGAAAAAAACAAATACAGAAATGAGATTATTGCGATGAGCCCCAAAGTCTACCTGATGTTATTACAGTGAAACTTCTTTATTGTGCTAAAATTACAATCTGCCTTATTAGGCAATAAGTAATTGAGATAAATGTTCTCATTCATACCATATTTAAAATTCATCATTCATTCATACAATATTTACAAACAGCCCAGAGGCTTCCCAAATCCATATGGTTGTCACCTCCGCATGCGAAAGAGGAAGTGGAGTCTTGGGAAGTTCCCCACGCTCCTCCGTCAGCCGCGTCACTGGATAAGAGCCAGCGGAGGCTGACCAAGAGCGCAGGAGCTAAGATCTATGGTTTACTTTTAACACTGTGATGGCAGGGAGCAGCATAATGTGCTGACAACTTCCCAAGATATGTGCTCGTGTTTAAAGAAATATATCCATACCTGTATAGACCTATATATGTCCATACCTCACATCCACCTACTCTGCGTACACCTTGCAGGGCTGTGTGGTTGATGTTTAATTTCATAGCATTGGTCCCCTCTGACACCAAGGTGTACTGTTTATCATAAATAAAGTGATTGAATTTAAGGCTGTGAAATGTTAAACTCAGACTCCCTGCCAATGACATGAAGACTGATTCTGAAACTTCTTACAAAAATGAAGTCATTGATTTGACTCGTATAAAAATATTTCAGAAAATTTTAAACTTTTAATTTCAGTGTGCAAGGGGTGCTACCCATAATCAGCTCTTGTGAAGTGGTGAGGTATTTACAACATGGTTCTAGTAGTAACTTTAGTGTAGCAGGCAACCCTAATCTTGGCTTTCGCACTTCATCTTATGGTCACATCAACTGCTTCTAAAAGTTGAGGCTATAACATCGTCGATGCTGCTGTCCGATGGTGATAGGTTACCTGGAGAAATATATATTGATTTGTCACATATTATTTTTGGTTTTTAAGGTCGGTACTTTCAAGGTGCTTGATGAGTTATTTAGATTTGTTAGCTTATTACATTTGACATTTAACTTGACGGGGGAACTGACACTGAATATAAGCTCATTTATATATTGTTAAATAGATGTCATGAATCGTTCGACATGCCTCTTCTTTCCATGCATTCAAATATGCGCCGTTGACCTGTATTATTAAATGCTTCAGTCGGCACAGTTTTTTTTTTTTATATCTCACATCCTTTAGTATTGCGTCAATGATTCTCGTGTTTGCGTCCATTTACGAATTCCTTTGGTGAATGGATGGTAATTTAAGACCTTAGTTGCATGTTTGACACTATCTCAATAATACGGCGTATTACCAGCGTTTGAGAAAGTTTCAGCAACATCTCATCCGGGCTTTTGCTAGGTGAGATGTATACAGCGTTAACAGCACAACTAAGCACACCGGCTGGTCCAATAAATGTTCTGAAAAAGAGGATTTGATGGCTTAGTGAATTTTTTTCAGATTCACTGTAAGAACTCTCGCGCTCTTCTTCAGCCTCTACTAGCTCGTATCCGGTGACGAGGCTGACGGAGGAGCGTAGGGGACATCCCAAGACTCCGCTTGGGGAGGTGACAACCACGCGGATTTGGGGGGTCTCTGGGCTCTTTTTTAAATATTGTATGAATGAATGAGTGAATGATGAATTTTAAATATGGTATGAATGAGAACATTTATCTCAATTACTTATTGCCTAATAAGGCAGATTGTAATTTTAGCACAATAAAGTTTCACTGTAATAAAATCAGGTAGACTTTAGGGCTCATCGCAATAATCGCATTTCTGTATTTGTTTTTTTTCAAACGGAGTGTTAAAATGTTTCTCTATCTTCAAGATTTGGCATTGGTTTGGCTCAACTGCTATCCATTATGCTAAAAATTTATTCCAATACCTCTTTTTGAGACTGTTACAGTAATATCATGGAATAAATTGCTGTCGCAACGTTTCTCACGAGACATATTGTTTCTCCTCTCAAGTTTTAAACTTTTCCAGTTAATCCATCGGGTGCTATTATTACACTATTACAGCGCGAAGAGTTTTGAACCTGGAAGGGTGTTGTTGAGATTTCTAAGGAGCTGAAAGAATCTCGTGGTAACATCGTCATATTGTCAGGTGCTAAATTCGTTATTAATTTTTAAAATTTTGTTAAATTAAGATTGTACCAATAATAGATAAGAAATACTCAGAAACAGGTTACTTTCCGTATTGGATTCCAATAATCAGAATAGCTAGTTTAATTTAGTTCGTCTCAGGAGGGTCCATCTTTGCTAAATGAGACCGCAATCCATGGTCGTTCATGAATAGGCTACAAACTTGACGAGCCAATGGACTAGTAGGCAGTGTGCTACTTACTATTGCAGGCTGAGTATTAATTAGGCCTGAAACATTGGGTACGCTGAGAGGGTCTCCTCCAGGCCGGAATTTGATATGGCGACTTAGTTGAGCTCATCCTGTCTGAATGCTAACCAGAGTAGGCAGAGGGACATAACCAAACTTCACTTGCATGTTTCCCCAGATATGGCATAATGACTGGCTTTATGGCATAAAATGGAGCTACTTATACAAAATAGCATGTGTTATTCGATTTTAAAATCACCGATTGAGCTAAAATCACCAAACTGATGATTTCATGTAAATAACCTTATTTTCGGTATATACTGAAAATAAAAGGCTTATAGTGATGTTACGATGGGAACTAGTTGTTACAAAAACCAGAAATCCGATAACACTATTAATTAGATAGTATAACCTTCCAAATTCAGTGGTTTTCTTATTTGTGCTCATGTTGACGACTTACTCTGTGTTTTGACTCAACATCACTAAAGGGTAAGTACTCGTTTTGGACCTGATGGAAAAACCCCTACAATCAATCTATACAATCACAACACAAGAAAAGAATCATCTTTATAGTGCATCGGTCACTGGGAAAACTATGTATCACTAAAACCATTATTTACTGAATCAAATTTTATTGTAACTAGCACCATGTTTCTGACATTTTTATGCATGTTGCTGCAAATAATAATGTACAATAGTAACTGCTAATGTATCTAGTTTATGATAATAATCATTGTAAATTATGAAGTATTATTTGTATTTATTATTAACATTGAATCGCAACTAAAAAACGAATTCTCACTTTCAGCATTTCACAGCTTAAAGTTATTGATCTATTGGAATCAGGATTATATATTATTCTCTGCAAGGTGTTATTCTCTAAAATGGTGCTACCCAATTTTTTTTGCATTGGTTCGGCTTGCCAAAATGCGTGGCTTATGAGCAGTTTTGCAAAATTAACGTTTTCCATTCGGAAATCCTTCCAAAATCCACGTTTGATTTCCAGTGCTCCAAAAACAAAAACCCAGAAACCAACATGAAACGATGCAAGTCATACTCACTAATGGTTTCAATTTCATGCAGCCACTGACGTTTTTCTTCCTAATGTTTTTATTTTTTCATGTGCAAATATTTTTCTTTGGATTTGATTCTTTTTTGTGAATTAGATGATTATATCATTTTTATACAGAGACGAATCAATTACTTTTTATTAATGATTAATACGCTTTATTAATAGGAGAGAAAAAATAGAATAGAGTGTCAATGTTACACTAATGCCCAATGCACCCTAGAGAGGACGGTGAATTTTGAAATATTGTATTTGGAAGTATAATTGATGTTAAATAGCAGTCCAAAAAAATCAATTTTTGTGGTTCACATTTAGGGACCAGTTAAATCCCACATTTGGTTTAAAGTTCAAAAATAAACGAAAACTACATTTGATGCCCCAACAACAGTAGCGATAGATGCTACCTTCGGTTCATTCATAGTCAATACATATATTTCATATAACAGGGAAAAGAACTGTATTAAAAACACTAGCTTAGCAAATAGATTAAATATATTCAAAATTAACACATTTAAAATGAAAGATATGAACAATCCACTCATGAATAACACATAAAGTGTCACCTGTGATTAACCACGAAATATTAATTTTATACATATGTGGGTGGCAGATATGACCAACTAGCAAGTGCGGATGCAAAAGCAAGCCTAGTGTGCCTTCTAGTGGAGTACCCTGAAACTGTCTAACGGAAGGGACGCATCCAGGTAGTTAACCTAAATCTTGTTTTTAATTATGGATCCGGATCCGGCTATCTCTGACACCGCACCTCTCAGAGATATATTCATATATCTCTATGTACTTTGTATATAGTTGAAAAAATATTACGTTCGCTTTTTATGTTTTTAGTAAGGACCGTAAGAGGTTTGCTCAGGTTGTCTATTGCTAAAAAGAGTTCAAGAAAATAAAATAATGGAATAAAAGATTATAAATTCCAGATAAGATGTGGACTTAAGCCTTTACAGTCAGACCAGGGCTAAGATGTAAAATAACCTCCTTTTTATTTCAGTTATTTGCATTACGAACATCTTGGTTGGTCAAGTAACAAAAAGCTGAAAGGGTGGAGGGGCCATAATCTGGGATTAACATCTTGTTTAATCTTGAATCAGGTCCCGCTTCAACATAATTCTTTTTGAACTAATTTCTCAGGATGTACATCTACATTTAGCTTGATAAATTGAAATCTCTATTATAAAGTTAGGAAGTTATGATTATTATATTCCCTATGTTCGGTATAATCTGTAGTGATCACAGTTTTTAATAAAGAAATTTAGCCGGGATGATAACTGCCACCTCGGAATATAATTACTTTGGTGTAATATTGCCTTTGTCTGTTATCATGAATAACGTTATTGTTAATAGTATTAATAATGATGCCAGGAGCGTAAATATGATGCTCTACTAATAAGTAGTTTTAATTCCAATTAATTGCATTTTAGTTTTTCAATGACTAGTAAAATGGAACACTTTAGGTCATGTCAGTTTTTGATGCAATGAAAACACGTGTGACCAATCTACTAAATCTTGGAAATATAGTATCGATCTTACTATTGACTCTCAAAAACCTTAAACTAGACGAGAGCCTTAATTTACTCACTGTGCATGTTCAATATTTGTACATTGGGTCAATTATTAAAAGGGATCATTGGGTAAAAGAAAAATTTGGCTGGAGGATTGGACAAAGCGCCAAGCAGCCCAAAAATAGGATTATGTTTTCTAGTCCCGTCATGAATTATTAGTTAGCTAGGGGGAGGGAAGGCCAAAAAGGGAAAAGTAGGGAAAGGATTTAATTAACAGTTATTTAAAAAATCCAGAGGACCTCCCCCCCTCCCCCCTTAAAAGCTGATCCTTTGGAAGAGTGGCAGAAAATTAGGACAGTTTTTCAGATGCTATATTAACTGCCACGGGTTTTTTTTCCCCTGATGACGACTAAACTAATTTTTGAGAAATATTAACCTTTTTGATCCCTAGAAATAGGATATCATTTTAATTATAATTTCCACGTAAACGTAATAGCTTAGTTGAAACTTATAAAGGGTAATCTTGTTTTTTAATATTCTTTAAAAAGTTTATATCGGCTCTATTACTTGCCACTGACAGGCGAATGACGGTCGCCTAAGACCTCTGAAATTAAATCCTCTCCTTCATTTTAATTTTGTTTAAGAAAATTATAAAACTTATTCTGCTGTCTTTGAGTGGGCACCAATTGCAGGCGAAGTGGTGACCGTATAGCAAGATCACATTCAAGCATCGCCCTTCCTCCAAATAACCCTAGGACATTTTGGCACTGGTCAGTTTCTCCCCTCGATCCCTCAGCGTTTGCGGCTCTCTAGCTTTCCTTTTGGCTCCACTGTCCGTAGTAGTGATGCGGCTTCAGAAGTAAGGCTCTCCGTCCCTTGACTCATTTTCCGTAGACATGTGGAATTTGGTGCTTCCCTGGGCTATGTGCGTATGTTTTAGTTGTATGAATGTATATTTTAAATAATGTATGAATGACTGAATCTTAATATAAAAGTAACTCTATACAGGTATCCAAAAAGTGTACTTACTTGACTTATTAGTACTAATGTTAGTGGTTAGGACTAATAGAAAATGCCATATCGTCACTCACAAATTCATTCTCTTCATCTTATCATGCGTTTTGATATCTTATGAATAATGTTTTTTCTTTTCATTTCCTTTTTCACTACGTAGGATTCGTAGTTAAGATCGGCAATGGAATCTTCATTAATAAAACTGTTTAAATTAATAATTTAATAAGACTACGTTCAGTTTAAAGAGATAAACACATACAGGGGACTGGTATTAAAATTTTGTTTACTAAAACGTCGATAAACATGTCCATTTTGTTGTTTGGGTGGATTAATTAATACTAATTTTTTGACAGTCTAAACATTGAAAATATTTCATTGGTGTAAACGAATTAGTGAGTCACTGTATATCTATTAACAGTATCACCCATCACTTAAATTGACAATAAAAGCATACAGTTACAATTTAGCTCCAGATTTCATTTCATCTGAGAGAATGCACAGAGCGACAAAGGACTGAATTTAGAATTATTTGCATACATAAATATGTATCTCGGGGTAAAAATTCGCTAAAGCTGAGTTAAGAATCAGCTCGGGGTGAACTATTTTAATCCTAAAAGGGTGAAAAGGTAGAGTTGATAAAAATTCAAAAGTGAGAGAACAATGCTTGGCATTTACGTCTACATAGTTGAGCAGGAAGGTCTGTCCTGTAACTAACTGTAAAATCTTAATACCGTCCACCAGGATAAGAAAATGAAATTTACAACCGCCCCGACGACGCCCCATTTTTCCCTGTTTTTTATATTTTCCCCTAGCGTAGCAATTACGATTATTGCCAGCCGGTGGGGAATGCATTTCACAGGCACCATCACTATTTCTGTCAGTAGTTATATTCTGCGACAGCAGCCGTAAAAATTATCTAATCCGTCTTTAATCTTAATATTTACCAACATACCTGATATTAGTAAATACTATTTTATTGTGTTATTAAAGTGAAAACGCAAAAAAAAATACTTTTAAAAAACTCTCACTTCTAATGATACTCTATTTATAGCTCAAAAGCGGCATAAATTTTAATTCAGAAAAATTATAACTTTTTATATTATAAATTTATAATAATATTATCTTAATACTACTTTTAGAAACTTATTTCAAATTATTTAAAGTTTGATGTTATTGATATGACCGACTAAGCCCAAACTAGGTGATGCATACGTTAGTGTTACTGATGTGTGGTGGCGGTGTAGGTTGTGTACATTGAGTAATAAAACACTTTCTGTCCCTCCGCAGCTTTATCGTTTTCCACTATGCGGTCATTCTCGAGGTTTCTAAATGATGTTAACTGCAGCACCTGCAGGTTTATAAAACGACGCCTCTTGATCCGTTGCTTGACTGCCATGCGTATTATTGGTGATGTGTTGAAAAAAAAATGACGGTATAGCCCGTTGAAAACATTCGGTTAGAAATCGATAAAGCTTAGGAGAGACAAAATATCTTTTATTTCCTAAGTTAGTATGGGCTTTTAGTAAGCAATAGTAATGATTGAGATGGTACTTTGTCACCTATAAAACTGATATTGATTAAGATGACCCTTATTCATCGCCCTAGTCGTGATATGTATCATTAGTAAATACTTTGGCTTTACTCGCAGGATCCAATGAGTTTCCATTTAATGCTATTAAATTGGGAGAACGCCGGCCCAAGTTGTACGAGTAAATATTTTTTCATTTTCCAAGTAGCAGTTTGCTCGAAAGAAAAGTAGTGGCTGAGCAGCTCCATGGTTCAGCGCCGTTTGCTTTCTTCTGTTTGCTTATTCTTCCCTTTTCTTTCCCTTCCTCCTACACCTTCCGCTTATTCCCTCCCCCCCCCCCCCCACCGTTACGGCTCAGATAAGTTCTTATTTACTGTTTATCCAAACAACTTGCTTATATACGAGGGGAGCTATTGAAACAATTTGATGAGCCCTAACTGGTGGTCTATTTGTCTTTCTGCACTTATGTTCTATGCTCCCACAACACATCAAAATATTCTCATTAGTTTTAGTTAAAATAATATCACGGAAAATAGGTTTACGCTAAGTTTTAAGATCTCTCAAGCACCGGCTCAGAGATGTTTCTCAACCTCCAGGTTAAGAGCACTTGTCCACAATAAAATATTTACAAAACAAAATAGTCAATTCAGCGATTTTTATTGCCGGTTTTAATTTAATTTTTTGGAAATTAAATTTATTTTCTTCACCGTATTAACCACGAAGGAAAAAGTCATTAGCGTCGATCTGAAAAACCTGAATTGAGTAATCTTTAACAAAATTGATCAATATTTTACCATGGTTAATGGCTAGGCCATAGAGGTCCTACTTTCAAACGCCTTTCTTGTTTCTGTATGTCTGTCTGTCGCTACATTCTTTTATTTGTATGATATTTTTATTTAAGAGTCTTTTATTTTAATGATATATTCCACAACATATTAATTATGAATACATTATTATACTGTGGTGATTATATTATCGTCCATCCGAGTCTATATTTATTGTTTTTGTTAGCCATATCATCACCAAATACATTAACTTTTAAGCCTTAGATAGCATATTTTTGGGTCAATTAGAATCCCAACAGTCGTTTCGAGCCGTCTATACAAGAGTACCCTCACCTCTACAAGGTGATATGATTGATTGATATTGTAGTACACTATATTACTATTTAGTATTATAAAATCGGTACAAGGTATAATTTGATTTGTGTATTTTCACTAAAAGACAACCTTATTTATTTGTTCGTGGTCTTGTTTGTGATTCCTAGCTGAAATATTTTAGCTTCCTCTACGTATTTACTAACGACATTACAATAAATGGAAACACGATTTAGTATGTTTCCTGAGAAATAAAACGTTTTGGGACTATTTAGGATATTAAGTAACGATTTTATCCCAAGATTATCGTCTCAGTAGAAATCCAACTGTTTTCCTGAGAAACTGTTTTAATTTAACTACATTAATTAATGTAAATGTTTTATCTTGATTAAAGCGTTAGTCAACATTTTCTTTATTTACAATTTATTTAAGTTAATAATTAACGAAGTAATGGTAAAAAAAATCAACCAGTGCGTCAAAGGCAGGTGGACATTGTTCTCTACAAACAACCGCTACTTAAGGGTTGACACAACCCTCGCCGAACAAAAGTCTTGTTGAAATCGAGGGCACAGTTAAAGGCGTCGAGTGGACTTGTCATAGGGCGGCGGAGGAGCTTGGCTGCACAAACAGGACTTCTAAACGCCAGAATCGTTCAAAGCACAGTTTCATTAGGGTGAGGGGTTGGGCGACGTCTGTGTCATTAAGGGTATTTCCTCCCCACTAGGGACCATAAGGAGGGAACAATCTCTACCTCAGTGGTGCCTGTCTCCCATCAACATTTATTACTCCTGCCATAAACGGTCGAGTTGACACTAACATCTTTACTGCATCCGAGTATGCTGAGCGGGCACGGAGGCTTTTAGCACCGGCACCTTCGAGTGGAAATCTTCCATCCAATATAAGGTAGATGCATCCAATTGCATCAATCTCGTTTGCATATTAATCTGACGGACCAAGAGCGCCAAGATAACTATCATGATAAGAAAGGCCCATCGCTCTAAATTAGTTTAAAGTTTCATTTGTGGAAATCGTGATACATATTATTTAGCTTGCTAAGGATCGGCAAGGTCAGGTTTATTTTGTTAGTTGTGTTATCCCTTCATAGCTTGGGTGCTTAAGCCATATTACGGCGTATAGTCCATTGGGATCAAGAGTCACAGTCAGACCATACCTAGAGCCCATATCCAATAGTACCATACGAGAACAGTACATACGCGACAAAGTCCTTCACTTGCACCCAGTCCATGTTGGCGTCCAACAGTACTGTCAGTATTTTACGTACTTGCAGTCATCTCTCTGAGCCATATCACCAAACCTCATCGTAAACAAAGTGATCTACAATAAATTGTTTTTGTATAACAAATCCGATAGCTACAAGGTATAATTTGATGCTTTGAATCAAAACGTAATTTTATTTCCCAAATATAGGATCATTAACTCAACAATTCGCATTTAAGTTTTGTGTTTTAAAAATGTGCAAATGAGGTGTAGTACGAAAAAATTAAAGAAAATCATTTGCGTGGAGCGTCTTGTTTTTTCAAAAGATAATAACTGATTGAGAAAAAAGAATCTTAGATCAATAATGTGTTGAAAGTAAATTGTCATACAAGTGATTCAATCAACCTTAAACTTCAAAAGTATTCATGATTAAAAAAAACAATAACGTAGATTAGGCTATGTACATGTTTTATTAGTATTATTATTATTATTTATATATATATATATATATATATATATATATATATATATATATAATATGTATATGTGTGTTATTTATTATATGTAAGATTTAGTGCATGAAAAGAATCGCCCAGTTTGAAAATAAGAGGGACATTATTGGGTTGCATTTTGTAAATTTTGTTTTTTAGAGATAATTTATCATCTACGTTAATAGGAATCAGAAATTAAAAAAAAAAAAATTATCCGGCTTGGATAAACGTTGCTTGGGAAATGCTCTGTACTTGCACTGTATCAAATACATAAAATTTATCATCAACTTTTGGAATGGTCTCAAAAAGCAATGTTCATCTGCGTATTAATAGAGCTGTATATAACGAGCTCGCTTTTTATAGTCTTGATGTAGGCTTAATTCAGCTAATGTTGAAATACTGCCGAAACTGAACCGAGAGAAGTCAATACTCAAAAAAAATTGGGTGAAAAATGTGCTTTACTTCAGCTAAGCTCGTAAAAACGGGCATTCATCCCTTATATTGTGAAGGGTGGGTTAAAAAAAAAAAGTCGTAAATTGAGTGTCGCTCCTTATTGCCCCTCATAAAATTCATAACAACCCCAATTTATTTTTTTATAATGGACGCGTTGTCTATTAAAAAACTATAATATATCCTCGGAATTACCACTCCAGTTCAGGGTTTGATGACGTTAATTGCGTTAATTACAGAAACCCTAATGCTTTTAACCGTGTCTGTCTGTCTGCTCAAGTACCCAGCTCCTGTAAGTGACACGTACTTTTCATTGAGGTCACATTTGACATGAATAGTTTTCAATAGTTGATTAACTACTTAATATTAAAAAATATATAATAAAAGATATGGTATGGTGTGAATGAGAGCATTTATCTTAATTACTTATTGCCTTATAAAAGGCAGATTGTAATTATAGCACAATAAAGGATAAGTTATTAAATAAAAGATCAAGTATCAAATGAAATATCTCTTGGTTAAAAAAAAATGCAGGCATGGTATTCTAAATATTAGTTTCATTTGCAGCATTGATGATGCTAATAATAAAAGCAACCCCATGAAAAATAATAAAGGATCGCTAATTAAATACGTAATTAAGAATGGATGTTTTCGTAAGGTAGTGGATTAGGGATTAAAATTAAAAACCCTGACGTCCCCACCAGTACTTTAATTCACTTATTGGATCTGTCATCAGCTATTATTACCCTATAAGCCTTCGCATATGTCAATTAATATTTTTTCTCATTCCCAGTTTCATAGATGGAGATCCATGCTTTGTGCTTGTAAGAATTACACGATACCCAGGAGACAATAAGGTACTTGTAATTAAAAAAGTCAGGTTGAGTAGAGTATTAAATGAAAGATCTCAACATCCTAATTAGAAATGTGTATTTGTGTTGCGACTTTCGTAGGCCACGATTCAACAATTTTCGCATCCATAACGAAACCCTTCATTTTTTTATGTATGGAACTTGATTTGTTTGTTTTTAAGGGTTATGTTTTTGTTTTTATTAAAGAAGGAGATAGAGGAGATATTAGAGTTGTTTTTCCGTCAGGAGTAGAAGGTTACTTGCCCAAAGACAACTGAGGAACGGGTGTGTGTTTTTGTCACAGATCATTCATCACCCAGCCCGAACATGTAAGCATCTCATGAAAAATAACCAACGCGTAATCTCCGCTGAATGAATTCCAAAAATCCTACAAACAAAACCACATAAAATGTTTCATCGTCACCCAATCAACCACAACGGTGGCAAAAATGTTTGTGGTTAGTTAAATAATCTTTGTAGAGGAGAGTCTTTTAAAATAAAAGAAAGAAAAGCTTTATTATGAAGTACAAGTAAAACACTGGTATATACAAATATTAATAGTTACGGTACTACATACTGGGTGGAATGTTTAAGACACAAGTGGATTCTGGGGCTAAAAGGTGAGACATATATATACAAGAGAAGGATAAGATTCGGGAAAGAGGGAGGGAGGCCTTGGAGGGATGCAGTTGCTTACTTAAAAATAACAGGAACCTGTAGTGACTTCCATGAAGTCACGAGGCAGGTATACAGTTGAGCTCAAGCCCCTTCTACTTTTAGCATTATATATAATATTAGCATTATAATATTCTTAGCATTACAAAACTGTCGACAACATTTTCTGTCAAGCAAAACACAACCAAATTTTACTTTTGGTAACCAGGCCTCAGAAATTATACTTTAACCAAACGATCCAATAATTCATCGGTTCCATGTTCACTGAAATCCTACACAATTTCAGCGTTCAACAATGAAGGTCTTGCAGCAATGCTTCCTCGAATTCTATCCTTGTTTTGTTTTTTTAATAAATGGAAGCTGAAGATTTTTCTTCCTAAGTACAGAGGAACGAGTTGACAGAGGTCAGTTCTTGACAACATTATGATCTTAGCAGACCGTCTTGAGCAAACACTGTCATTCCTAAGCAGTTTGTCAAATAAAAGATCCTGTGGAATTTGAAATCGAGTGATAATAGGGAATAGAAACGATAACGAGCCCATTCTCACTTCTTCATCAAGTCTATTTTAAATAAACTGTTAATTATAAAGCACTATTTTGGTTGCTTACAGCTCTATACCCAGATAACTCAAAATACATGTCTAAGGCTGGTAACTGACTCCCCACCATACATAAAAATCACTCCGCTACACCCGGATTTTGTATGATTTGGATGTTTTTCAAGGAAGTACAAATTATCTTGTGAGTAGTATTTTTAATTCTGTTGAGAAATCCATTGATGCTGTATTCTTGAATAGTAACCACTAATATTTATTTAAGTTGATAACTATTATTTTTTCCTGAAATTTTATATGTTTGTCATAATTTAATTGTGAAGTATACTTTTTTATTCTTATTTTGTATACAAACAAATTCTTGGATGATAATTTTCATTTTATTATTATTAATTATTCTTTCCACCTATGTGATGTAGATTATCTTTTGCTTTTTGTTGGCCAGAGTTTTGTTTATTTATTTGTGTATTGTTATTATTCATAGGGGACATAGTTCCATAATAATGATTTTTTCGATTCTATTTTAATCTAGTAATATATGTTGCAACTTTAAATGGACTACAATCCCCAAAATTCATTTTTTAATCTAATTGTAGACGTAATGAAACCCTTTCTTATATGTGTAACTCATCACAAGATGTAACGTATAAAAGTATAGAAATAAAAGATGTGAACTTATTATAAGGGTCTTTGTCGGCGTTTATTAAAAGGCGTTTGACACAAAAGCGATGCCCTTTTAAAATATTGAAAAAAAAAAAGGCCCCAGAATACAGGATAGGGCAGCACCCTGCAGTGAAGGCGGATGGTGAAGAAGGTACGAAGGAAGGTGTGACGTTTCACAAACTCGATTGGTCAAAGGTAAAAAAAAAATCCTTTTTCGTGTGAGATCAAAGAAGTGCTTCCTTAGACGCGGTCAAAATACAGGCCAGGAGGTTTGCTGGAAGGAGAGGGGATAACCTCAACTCTATCCCTTGCTGGACTCGGTGAGTCCAGTCTGGAGCACTTTCTGGAGAAGAGGACGAGAGATAGGACGTGGTCGAGAAGGTAAAGAGCGGGGTGGAAGTCAGTCTCGGGACAGCTGGTCTCGATAAGTATATCGATAATTATTTTTTAATGGAATCACGATTTGGGATAATTCCAGATACTGCTCCTACTTGTAATTTCGTACTTTTTTCCCTCGTCTTTATTATTTTTTCCTCTATCTCATATTTTTTCAAGTTGAACTAGTCTTTCATATTTTATAGTTTTGTTTTGGGGGCACGTGCACAGAAAGAAAGACAATTCTAAATTGAATATAACATAAAATCTCATTCTAATTATCATTAGGTTCTAATAAAAGGAAAAACATAAAAGTTAATAATGCCATCTGGAATTTTTAAAGAACTGTAATTACTTTTTCACAAAACAAGGATTCTCCGAATATTTCTATTGCCTTGTGAAACGGAGCAACATCTTATTTGTTATCTAATTTACATTTATTATTACAATACCAGTATTAATTTTTTTTTTTTTGAAATGTAAATATTTTTTGTTTGATATCTAGAAATTTTATTAAATATAAACAATTTTTTTTTTTTTTAATGAAACTTCAAGGTTCTTAAATACGTTTGATACAGAAATTTATTTATGTTTGGGTGATGGAGGAGCTTTGGGTCAATTCTCGATTTCATTGCCAACATCTAGTTACCAGGAAATCTATACAAAATAGCCTCCCACTTAGTGCTCAAAGAAGTAACCTCCCTTTTTGAAAATTGTGTGATTTATTACTTTGTACGCTTGGTGAAGCTGGACTGACCAACGAATAGAGTGTTATTAATGGTAGACTGTTTAAACGAATGGACAAAGATCGACAATACTGATAAGCCGTACGATATTCTTACTGACGCGGATATCGTAAACGCTGTGGTACCTGTCCAACAACCAAGCGAAGAGAAAGACATTGTAGAGGATAGGGGCGGGGCGATTGTCACAATCGAGGTTTCATGGGCTTGGATGGAAATCGTATATTGAGCCCGTAAAATTGCTGCCAGTCGCTTCCCTTAAATCAATAATTATAAGCCTTAAAGAAACTTAAAATAAATGATCATTTTATGAAACATTAACAAATACATACACGTTGTTACGCTTTTTCAATTATGTATTATTGTTGTACAACCTCTATTTTTCAAATAAAGCTTATTTCATTACAAATATATATATAAATATATGTGTGTGAGTGTAGTTCTCCAAATGGTCTATAGGTATTTTACTGCCCTCGCTATAGCGCGCGTACCCTGAGATAAAGCGGGTGGTTTTATCCCCTTTGACCCCCGTTATAGCGAGGGTCCACTGTATAACTATTAGGCCCATGTAGTACGCTCAGAGTTTAACAGAGCAATCAAGTCTAGTAGCTTGAACAATTAAACGGCATCCCAAATCAATTCAAGTTGATTAAATAAAATATTTTAATTATTCGACTTGAGCGTGAAGGCAGGAGAAAATGTATACGTATTGATGGATAGATACGTTTTATATGAAACATTATATATTTGTTTAATTCGAAATGTACCCAAAATATATTTGCCCCAAGGCCGAACCTAGCCCTTATATTTGCGAGTAAACAAAACTTGTCTTAGATTTTTAGTGTTGCATCAGTTTTCTTTTTTAAATAATTAATATTCATCTTCATGATCTACTTTTTTTAATTTGTTTATAAGTTTATAAATTGATTTATTTTTTTAATGGCTACAATTTAATCAGAAAAAATATCTTTTGACAAACAAAAACAAAAATGCAAAATTTTTGCCAGTCAATCTGAAATATTTTTTATATAGCTTTTTGAGGTCCATGGGTAGTGTTTATTATAATATTTTGTACAGAAAGTTGTTGATGCCATTCGAAGGGAGTTTAGTTAACTAATAATGTTAACTAACACTAAAATGTGTTTAGTGTGGTCCGTTATAGCTGGTGGTTTTGTGTCTTTGATCATTACAGCTACTGGGCATTGCCCTGACAGTGTGCGATAGGAGCCCTCTCAAACCTCAAACCGCTGTCTGGCCAATAATAACTTTGTTGTTAACGGTCGCCTATAGAGGGCTAAAATTAGTATACCACAACTTCAAGTACGTACATAAGGGCATTAGGGGCTTAAATCGTCTTCGATGTATTTCCGATCGATCACCATTGACGTCAGCTTCAACCGAAGGTTGTTTTAGCGATCAGCTAAAAAATTATTCCTGTTCTGTCCTATAGATTTATTAGTAAATTCATCAATCGGTCAACTAATAAATCTATGAGAGAGAGAGAGAGAGAGAGAGAGAGAGAGAGAGAGAGAGAGAGAGAGAGAGAGAGAGAGAGAGAGAGAGAGAGAGTACTACGCCCAGGCCTCTAGTGAGCTCTTGCCGTGTTGAGATCGCGTGTGTCATTTTATTAGCGGTAAAAAGTGTGCTCAACACTCAGTATTTAATCTCCTCAAGAAAAATAACAATTAAACATAAAACTATCCATTTCTGGTGGAATACATTCAATGGTATACTCTTCGAGGTTAAAAATGCTCTTTAGGACGTGTTTCTTGAACTTCCATTAAAATAAAAATAGAAAACATCCAGCATCAATTGAGGGGATAGACAGTCTGTCCACGCGGAGAGACAAGTAGACGAGAGAAGTAGTTTGGCGTACTGACAGAGGAATAGTTTGATCAGTTGTTTGTTCAGACAAATAATGTTTGGTGGTATTGTATTTATATGATCGCCTAGATAACTAGATAAATGTATATAATTGTACTTCGTACAAACTTTCCTAATGTAGACAATCTAAAGAAGGCAAACAACCACCAGCAAAAAACCTGTAGCAGTACTGGGGTAGGCCGCAGTAAATAAAATTATTTTCTCAAGGGAATGTTTTTCTCAAATATTTTCATTTAGCCTGACGTGAAACAAACAATTGGCTAGAGAGCACAGCAACCCATTCATAAATTTGAGAAAAGCTCCATACAATATTCAACTGAAAAGAACCAAGTTTTTTTAAAAAAATCTTGAGGTGCCAGTCATGATAAAACTTATCTAACTATTCATTAATGACGACAGAGATCCAAAGAGAACCCACACAAGACTGGAATTATTTATTCACGAAACATTCCTGGAGATACAGTTTAGAGGATAATCAAAGAAAAAGAACATTTTTTTTTTGTGGCATAAATAGATTGAATTTAAGGTATTTTTTCTCAATTATTAATTTTATAAATTAGCCTACTATTATATTATTGTTGAATAATTATAATGCCCACTTAGTTATTCAGCTATAATATGAATTGACTTATCGACTGCTAGGGATATATAATTGAAATGAGCTGACAATATAAATTTAACACAGTTTTGGGAATGTTTTAGCTTGTTGGACTTGGTTGGAGTGAGCCTTAGCGGTAGGGCTGTCTCATTAGAGGCGAGTGTGTGCTGAAAACAGCCCCTATTCAAGGCTAAGGGCTCAAGCCTATAAGGCATTCACACCACGCTCCGTAGACCTCCTTCCCATAGCCACGGATAAAAGCCCCTAATTTCATCAACGTTTTTCATTAATTGGTTAAAGTTAGATAAAAGAAAAAACTGTAAGACCACGCCGAATCATTTTTTTTGTGGAGATTATAGGAATGAAGGCATTATTATAAGAATCAATAGCCAAGCCATCTTCTTTTTTACTTTTTACGGATAAATTTTCTGTGGCATCAGTTACGAATCACGCTATATTTTTATATACATGATAATTGAAATAAAATAGGTCGAAATAGAAGAGAGAGTACATACATATTCTTCAATAATTCTGAAAAAAAACTTATTCGGTATATATTTTTTTAAAGTTGTATCACCTTAACTGATAAACAATCTCTCAAATCTCAAAAAAATTCCATTTTTAAAAATTAAAATATATAATTATAGTTACACTAGGAACCAGTAGAAAAAAGTTTTGTAAAGTTCATCTTTAAATTTCAAAACGATTGGAACACCTTTACAATTACTTTCAGAGACAGTCAAATAATTTGCCCCTTATTACGTCAGAAACAAAACCCTCCATCTTAATATACCCTACATTCTTGAACTCATCTCTTCCAAGTTCAAGAGATTCCATAGTAACCTATCCAACCACCCTATTCCCCTAGAACAGTCATTACACCGATCCACTCACCCCTATCCTCGGAAACTAAAGTGAAAAGCCTCGTGACTGTGTTAAGTACGTGACAGTGGGAGTCTTGACAATAGCCAGTTTCTTTAATCATGTCGTGATCGAATGTGGCTCCCGCGCTCTTGGTCAGCCTCCACTAGCTCGTATCCGTGACGTGGCTGACGGAGGGGCGTCGGGGAATTGCGAAGACTCCACTTCCTCTTTCGCAAGCGAGAGAAGTGACAACCAATTGGATTTGTGAGGTCTCTGGGATGTTTGTAAATAATGTATGAATGAAAACATTTATCACAATTACTTATTGTCCAATAAGGCAGACTGTAATTTTATCATAATAAAGTTTTTGAATTAAAAAGGCAGTTAAGTCGTTTGCTGACAGTAAAACAAAAGACGGTTCTTACACACCCCATTGAAAATCGAAACCCTCTATTCAAACACAGTAATTGTTTATTTTTCGCTTAAGTTGTTTCATAAAAGTTGTCCAGTTTAAAAGGAAAGTGAGAGTAGTAGTTGCCGAACCTACGGACATGTACTGTACCACTAGGAAGTATTACTCAGGCAGGACGTATTTCTCCCATCGCCCGTGATTTATCACCACCTTTTTTTCTTCTTACTAGGTTCGATCGTTGCCGAGACCTCGATCCTGAGGCACTATCGTTATGCGGGTCGTCGTTGTGCCATTCCTTTAGGGGCATATCCCCCTCACTTTGTTACCCCAGGGCAAATCCCACAGATCCGCTGGCAACTACCCCTCTTATTTACTCCTCCACCTGCCTTACATAAATCGAACATTGTCTCCGCCCAAAGCGATGATAGGTTCGATTATATTATATGCTAAAAAATAAAATAATGTTGTTTCTAAGAACATTTCATGAGCCAAGGTACACTACAATAGTTGAGTTGCAAGAAGTATCCAAACCTGATTACATTCTAGATACCTTAAAAGCAATAATCACAAAATTTATAAGATTGTTTCTATGTGTTATCATGTTTTTCTTGGCCTGCTAATTATTGATAAATAGCGAATAATTTGTCAATAAACAGTTATAAAGATTTGGCAATCACATAAAAAATATAAACTGGTGTAGACACTGGGCACAAGTGTTAGTGTTATAGAAGAAGTAAAGTGGAAGTGATTGGAATCGTAAGTCCTAAAGTGCTTTTTTCATCTCGGAACTAAAAGAGGAACCTGTAAAGGCTTCCAGGGCAAAAAGATTCTTCGCTCTTCATCGAAAGGATAATTGAAAAGAAATTTAGTGACCAGTGTACAGTGGTCCAGTCCAGAATATGTGAACATTTCGAAAAACAACACCATTATTTCGTATTAATTATTTTATGTGTAACAAATGGGAACAAACATTTTAAGACTAAATAAATAAATGTGCTTTATTGCTATATGAAAAATTGGTAGACTACATTTTTCTATTAATCATTAGAATGGTTTAAAAATAATATAAATAAAACCATCATTTTTTCCATTTCCATCAACCATCGACTAGAACGTATTTTTAGTGATAGATTTAACGTATCAAATCTTTATTGTGATAAAATTACAATCTGCCTTGTTGGGCAATAAGTAGTTGTGTCCAATGTTCTCATTCATACCATATTTACAATTATTCATTCACTCGCTCATTAATACACTATTTACAAACAGCCCAGAGGCCTCTCAAATCCACATGGTTGTCATCTCCCTCGCATGCGAAACAGGAAGCGGAGTCTTGGGAAGTCCCCCACGCTTCCTCCGTCAGCCACGTAACCGGATACGAGGCAGTGGAGGCTGACGAAGAGCGCGAGAGCCACATACGCTCAGAACATGATTGGAGAAACTAGCCATTACCAGGACCCCCACTATCAAATATTTATAGCAGGTCACGAGGACGCTGCCACTTTAGTCTCCGAGAAAGATTATAGGGACGAATGGCGCAGTGTAATGACTGTGCTAGAGGATTAGAGTGGTTGGAAAGGTTACTATGGAATTCCATGAACTTGGAAGAGAAGAGTTCAAAGAATGTAGGGTATATTAAGATCTTTATGAAGGATTCTGTTGCTGAGGTAGAAAAAAAGAATTTTACTTGCAAAATTATAAACGACATAGTATAACAAAACAAAGGGCACAGTTACAAATAAACTTATAAAGAAAAAATTTGTTGTACTTAGCCTAAGAATACTTTATATGTAACTAAGGAAAACCCTTTGAAAACTCCCCAGCGCCTGTCCAATTTAAATAAAACCTGTACTATTTCTTACTAATTTATACTTGTCTTAAACTCAAAATCAAGTACAATTAAAATAAATGATTCAATTTATGTTTTAAAAATCTATTTACCCTCAGCTATAATACTACCAATAAGGTAATTTTTAAGACCTTGACTAGACCAAAAAAGATATTTATTACTTTCTCTTATAAGTGGCATGTCAATATCCTCGTCTTTGTAAGTACTGATACTGTTTTTAGTGTGTCGAAGGGAATTAGTTTACAATCTTATGAACATGTTTTGAGTCATCTAAAGTTAAGAGTAATTCGTACGGGAGGTTGAACTTCAGAAATTTTGGCAGACAAATACAAACGGAAACAAGTAAGAATAAAGCGAAGAAAAAATATCGACTTGTTAAGAGCAAGAAACTATTTAAATATATCAACTGGTTTTTCCGTCTTTGATCGGTCCATAACCACAGTGAAAAATAATTTTGAATTTTGAGTAGATTTTGAGGTGACTACCTTAAAAGCCAGTGAGGAATTAGTCACTTAATAGAGTAGATGCATTTTATCATTTAATAAATATTTTAATTTAATATTAATTTTTGTAGATACTTTCCGTTACTGTCATTTAACCTAAACATATCCATCAGGGTGATTAGGAGACTAATTATAATTATTTTTTATATAGGTAGCTATATTTTTCATGTCTCTTCTAATGCCTCTAACTTGAATGGAGAACTAAAAAAGACTAGAAAACATAAGGATTTTTGAATTATAAAAATCTTTGAGCCCCTAAACTATTGTGATCCTGCTTTTTCAATTGCTTTCCAAATTTCTATTTTTTCCTCTACATTAATGTATGTACCTTTTTATTCGTTAAAATATTATTACACTATGGTATAAGTTTCACATTACACTCAAATATTTTTTGTTAAACACACATTTTTTGTGACTCTTTTGCAAACCAATGGATTTTTTGACATGTAATAAATCATAACTCAGGGTTTTATGGCCGTGAATTTGATCGGTACCACTCCATCAATACCATTTAGATTAGTATTACTAACGAGTATTTTTCTTCAGGATGTCAGAAGTCACCAAGCAGTTTGGTTAATATCCAACTTCTTGGACTTATACCAAGATTGAATTTCATATTCAAAAGACGGGGTGATGGACAAAGAAAAGATGTAAATTGAGCCTAAAATCTTTAGAACCGCAGTAGCCACAATGGACGAAACTTGATATGGCAACAAAAAAAAAAATGTTTGAAATTAATTAAATTTACTTTGTTTTAATATTATCAAACCAAGGCAATATGCATAAAACTTGGAAAGAGAGAGATCCCAAAGCTTCTTAAAAAAAAAGGGATGTGTTTTTTAAGGGAACTCTGCACCGTGTACATATATACGATACATTGTATTCATTATTTTAATGCTAAGGTAATATAAGTGAAGGATTTAAAAGTAAAAAAAATACCTGTATATAAAAGAAGGAAAAAAGAAAGATAATAACAAAAAATAAATTATAAAAAATAAAATAAGTAATCAAAATTAACTGAGTATACACAAAATTTAATTTGGTTAAATTAAAGTTAAATTTATTCTGACAATATTCGTTTTGGACGTATTAGTAACGTATGCTTACTGTAATTGCTAATTTCTCTTATTAATGGGATTTCGTATATGGTCGAAAGAATGAAGAAATTATCTGTCTGCGCGTCAGTAAGAATATCGTACGGCTTTTCATTATTGTCGATCTTTGTCCGTTCGTTTAAACAGTCTACCATTAATAACACTCTATTCGTTGGTCAGTCCAGCTTCACCAAGCGTACAAAGTAATAAATCACAAAATTTTAAAAAAGGGAAGTTCATAATATTTAGCACTAAGTGGGAGGCTATTTTGGATAGTTTTCCTGCTGGTAGCCAGAGATGGGCAAGGTAATCATTGATTCAAAGCTGCTCCTCCTTCACATGAGTTTAGTCAAGTGTGGGCAGTTCCTGTATCAGTTGGTCTAATGGCCATGTAACTTGTCATGAAACCGTTTGCATAAATTCCTTGAGATGAGTTGAGAATAGTTAATGAATATTCTCAGAAGTTACAGTTGATGGGAAAATGTTTCCAAACGTTGAACACGCTAGCTGCTTGTTTCAAAACAGCTGAGGATCCCACGGGCTAAATATTAATCTTTTGAACCAATATTGGGCTTCTACTAACAACAAATTTCTCCGCTAACTTTTGGAGGTATTTTTAATTACGGCACGGAGAAGGGGGACCTCTCTACCGCAAAGGGTCGCAACCCCAATATTTCCAGAACTTCCCTTTCATAATACAGACGATTAGCAATTCAAATATGTTTTTTGATAGATCTATATAGACAACATTTTAATAAATTTCTTACGCTTCCAGGATGGAAAAGCATTTTTGTTTACATTCGCATTGCACAGATCGGATGAAACAATTGTCACTGTGAACCGGCAATTCACAAAATAAAACATTTTAATTGGCTATATGACGATAAAGACTAATATGTGATTCCGTTGGTTCCTAAGCCTTGAAGGGAATGGCCTTACTTTCAGACAAGTACGAAGCAATCGTTTTCCCATATGTTTATATGATAATTCTACCATAGGAGTCGTTAAGATAAGTTAGTTAGAGCTGGAATTTGAAATGTACATTCCACTTCAAATATGCATACTATGTGTTTCGGTTAAAATAAAATAACGCGAAACAATGAGATAAATTAAATGTAAAAGGAAAATCTCAGTGAATTCCACTGAGGTGATATTTGCGAATTCAAGTTCTGATTTTACCCTTAATACAAGTATGTTAGGGGACATACTAGGAGACAACAATAACCATAAATGGACAATGACTCAAAATTGTTTTTAAACATTATGATAGCTTTATTTTTTTGAAATTAATTATAGAAACAGCATTGTATGCATTTGGTTTTATCATTTTCAATATTTTAACTATTTATATATGTTGAAAAGGTGACTTTTAGTGACCGAAATAGTTTATTTCATAATGACTGAAGCATTTTTTATGAAAAATAAAAAAATACAACTAGTTTATTTTCACGATTAGTTACTAAGCATTTAAGGGACCTAAGCGAGGTGCTGTAAGCATCTCTTGGCTTGACATTTTCTCTTCACTATCTTGGTAGTTCAATTCATTTTTATTGATTTATACATAATACCATTAAGCTCATATTTTTTGCGATACAAATTTATTCGTTAAAATTACAGAAAGTGTCCGAAAACATCTTTTTATTTGAATAATTAAGTTCGCTATGTCAGCACTCTAGTTATTGAACTGTCCCAAATTACTAAGCCAAAGCCGATTATGACCTTATTATTTTTAAGGTTAATGAATTAAAAAAAAAAGTTGAGAGTTAACAATAGGCTCCATTGTTTTGTCCAATTAAATTTTTATATATTTTTTTTCTTTTAGTTAAGTATCTTATTAACTTGTATTTTTTTAAGACTATTCTCTGACGGTCTAGTGAATGAAATCGATTATTTCCATTCCACTTCTTCGCAAGGAGCAATTTTTTCTCAATAATTTAATCCTCTGCGAGAAGACTGCCTGGCAGCCACATACGATGTGATATTAAACGAAGGTGGCGATATTGAGCGATTGAGCACTGCAGGTTCTGTTTTCCTTCTCTCCCAACCTTTCCATTTGTTATCAGACCCTATTTGTGCTTTATTTCCATATGTAAACACGAATAGTGAGCGATTTCTAAGCGTTATCTTCCCCATGGCGCATAATCTACCAATCAAGCTACCGAATGCATTGTGTCTGACAGCCACATCACGCTAGAAACGGGATATTTGTAACTTGATACTGTAAAGCAGTATTCAAAACGTCATTTATTATTGATACAACATGAGCAATTGCACATTCCTAGTCAGGCAATTCGGATATACAGAATACAATTATATACAAAGCACTTAATTAAATAAATAATTATACTAGCAACAATAAAAGGGAAAAAACGTCACCCCTGTAATGGCAGATTCTTTAAATTCTTATTAATAAGTAATAAGAATTTGAAGATAGATATATAAGATAAATTATTCATTGTTATATAATGAATTGGTTACGTTTTTCTATAACTAAATTAAAATTCAAAGATGGTGAACGAATACTACATTTAAAAGTAACTTTATTATAAACTAAGAATTCATTAATGCTTACAGATGCACCATTTCTGATCAAATCAACATTAATACACATTGCGCCCAGGGGACCTCCCCCACTCCTAAACCGATTCCTGGAAAGCTGGTAGAAGGCCCGGAAGCAGCGGAGCTCCCCTCACCGGAAGGTTTGAAAACTGGAAACACCAAATTTTGTATGATTTTCTTTCATCCCACAATCCATGGAGGATTTAAAGAATGTTCCTTCAAATTTCCTGATATTCTGAGATATTTATAGGGGCCTAGGCTATATAATTGTAAACGTAAGGGTTAAATGAATCAAACACTAACCACGACTCGCTTAGATACTGTAGAACCGCCTTGGGTGTTATGGTGCCAGCTGACTGAGGGCTTGGTGTGGCCACCAGCGAATAAACATAATCAGCCCTTTTGAAATTTGTATTAATGTGGAAATGAATAATAAAACTATATATATATATATATATATATATATATATATATATATATATATATATATATATATATATTAAATTATTATATTATATATATTTTATATTATATTTAGTATATATAATAAAAATTTCCTTATTGTTAGAAATTGACACGTTCATTGAATATAAAATTTGTTTCTTTTTCTAAAGATATATTACATCACCGATGTACGGTAATTAATAACGTGACTACAAATTCACAGTTAACAATCGTTAATTCTTCATAAGATATGTGGACACATATTTCTCTATGTCGCAGTTCAAATTGAGCAGCTATATTGTTTGGATTACTCAACTCACTGAACGCGGCTAAAATTAAATAAAACTGAACGTTAAAATAAAGTAGTTTTTAACATCTCAGATACACGGTTCACACTGCCCATTGGACCGGAAGAATAACAGGACTCCGTAGAAAAATAAGGTCCCATCTTGGCTCCCCCTCCCCACTTATTCTCAGCTCTTGTGGTAGAGATTCTCTTTTAACTATTACCGGACCTTTACTTCTCAGAAAAATCAAGTGTGGATGGATCGCATAATTAAGACTTTAGTCATGGTAGCAATAACAAATTTATTAACAGATATGACTTTTTGAAATATTATAGTTTACTTGAGCCAAAACATATACATATTACTTGTACATCAATCACGACATTAATGGAATAGTCTACTCAATATGATAGATAAATGTTCATTGCTAATTAATTCATTAATTTAATTAATTATATAAATAAATAAAATTTATTAATTTTTATTGGGCTGGTTATGTTATTAGCATCATAGGTTTATACGGTTTTAACCAACTAATTAATTAAATAATAATTATTTAATTAATTATAATAATTAATAAATATCCCTTTAATGCTTTATGACTATAGCTATGTTCCATATGCCTTACATCGAAAGGGACTACCATGAGAATTTTTTAAAAACAAGATATTCACAAAAGGCTTGAACAGACTGTCAAACGGCCACAGGCAGAGACTTGAAGGTTTCTGGTTTTGAAAAAAAATCAATAAAACCCTACGAATGATTATTTTAAAGAACACACAAGAGACCTGTTATTACTTTATACCAAGAAATTTTGATAACCCAACTTTTATGTGGCACATCATCGTTGGATACTCGAAAATGAATTGACTAATTCAGTCTAAGCTAATTTGTCATACAAAATTAAATTTTTTGTATACAAATTGTGGGTATATTATAATTGAACGAAAAATGATCGATTCCAATCAGCTATCCTAAATTACTTAAATAGTATAATAATGGGTTGAACATGATTCGTAATTGTCCCCGATGATTCAATGAAGGGTGATTATGTTGTCCTGGATCAACCCGAAAATCTGCTTTTCATAGCTAATTATTGGTCCAGGCTTTAGGACTATTAGTCACAGTTTTTATAAGTTGTACATTTTGATTTTTCACCCACAAGAGTAAAAGCGAGGTCTAATATAATTCCTGGCTTACGCTCTCCAGTAATCGATCACCACTGACTATCGATGTGAGACATAATCGAAGCACGTTTAAAACCAAAGCGCTGTCTGTACCAGGTGACCCAGTTACCTTCGCCGAAACAATTTCTTTGGCTTCCGCTTTTGGACATAAGACATAAGCAAATCACAATTTTGCTTTATGAATTCTCGTTTCAATATATATATTTGAAATTCAAAGACGGTTGAAGTCTATGATCGAATAAAGGATTGATCAATGTAAATTATATGAAAAAAAGAGTCAAAGATTTAATATGTTATTTTGCGGTCAAAAGTGAATTAAATAAGTAGTCTCCCTGAGCCTAATTTATTGGAATACGGAACCTAGCCGGAAACTGTGAGGTCCCTGGTTCACAGTTTCAATGCCTTTTGAAACCATTACACTTCTTTATAAACTTTTAATTTTATTCACCGTGTTTATTTCAAGTTTGATTGAAAATTAACTCATTTTTTATAACGTTTTTCTTTCAAATACACCTGTCATTAATAGTCACTTTAATTGGTATGAGATCGAACTAAAAAAAAAAAATACCCAGGAGCTGATAAATCAATACCGATGGTAGAAATGTTGATAATCAGATGGTAATTACATCAATTAACAAACTAATAACTCTGTCTTTGCTGTGACTTCTCAAGCAGATATTTTAAACTGCTCGCTAATTATCGTTAATTTATAACGAGTCTTTTCAAGTCGAATTGTAAAACTTCTATCAATCAATCGGCTTATTATTCCTCCAGTTACAAAACTTGAAAGGATTTGTTTGATCCCCATTTCTCCCCACAAATTGATCCTAAAAGGGAAAAATGATCAATTATGCATTCGAGTAGTTTTATTTTGTTTTTTTTCAGCGGTCGATTTTCAATCGTTTAGTAACCAAAAAAAAAATGGTAACAAATCCAAGCTCATAGACACTTCCGGTGCTGTCTCCTATAGTCAATGGTCACGATTCCAATTGACAATACAGGAATAAATTATGTGTATGCATCTGAATACATTTATAAAAATATAATTTTTCGATCCAACGATGCAAGTCACTTACTTGTTCAAGCATATTTATTATTAGCAATTATTCTTTTGTTAATATTATTTAGGATCCTTTTAAAACATCGTTTACACAATGTAATGGTTCCGGTGTGAAAGTGTTTTTGTTTTGTAAAAATAATTTGTTAATTATTCAGTCATTAATTAATTCAGGGATTCCTCAGAGATTATAAATATGAAAAAACCCCAGGATAAGAATTCTCAGGCTGAATTGTTTTAATACATCACAAAGCTTCTTCAATATAAATATTTCATTATGAAAGAGGGTTTAAGGAATATTTTTAAATTGTTATTTTTTATCAAACGCCAAATCTACATTGATCAATAAATTAAAATAAACATTTGTTTGTATATTATTCAATGTGATAGTATTATTGATACGTATGGGTAACTTGATTTATGTATCTATATATTTATTGCTCTGCATATTCATTATTATTTTAATTTAATATCTAGAAATACAAATGGAACATACAAAAGAAAATATATGTATACAGGGTGTAACGTAAATTATGTCCAAAACTTAAGCAAGCAATAGCAGACCTCAAATACAGCGGAAAAGTTCATTTGGGCTGTGGTCCGATTCCAATCAGAGAAAGAATAAATTTAAATTCTGTGTTTTGTTAGGTTGCTACGTTTTTTGTTGAATAGAAAATGATAACTTAGGTAATTCATATTTTTTATAAATAAATACCGTACTTTAGTAATCAATTTATTACAATACAGCCCAGGTCACAGAAAACAAAAGCTTTGTAATAATTTATTGTAATCATGTTTGCTGAAAACCCAGGTACTTTGAGGGGATTTCACATCACATTATTGTTTCACAAAACTGCCGGTGACTCTGTGCTTATTCTGTGACAGACGTCAACTTAATCAACACGAAGCCTATGAAATTTAAAACTTATTATATTACGAAAAATCCATGATTTTACGAAAAACAGAGCTTAACTTATTTACTTGAAAGCCCTCTTCAAATGCTTTATCAATGACAATTCTACTGGTTTGAGTTATCGCTTTCTTTCCATTAAAATACGAGACAATCTTAAATAACACAAATTGTTTTAACATTTAAACATTTTTTATTTAGATAAAATTACAATCTGCCTTATTAGGCAATAAGTAATTGAGATAAATCTTCTCATTCATACCATATTTACAATTCATCATTCACTCGCTTATTCATATAATATTTACAAACAGCCCAAAGGCCCCCCAAGTCCACATGGTTGTCATCTCCCTCGCGTGCGAAGGAGGAAGCGGAGTCTTGGGAAGTCCCCCACACTCCTACATCAGCCGCGTCACTGGATAAGAGCAAGCGGAGGCTGACCAAGAGCGCGAGAGCCATAGACGCTCAGGACATGATTGGAGAAATTGGCCATTGCCAGGACTCCCACTATCACTTAATTATAGCAGGTCATGAGGCCACTTCCATTTTAATCTCCGAGGAGGTTTATAGGGGTGAGTGGTGCAGTGTGCTAGGGAATTAGGGTGGTTGGATAGGTTACTATGGAATTTTGTGAACTTGGAAGGGATGAGTCTTCACGTCACGATTGCATAAGTACCACAAGTTGATTTTTATTTCTTTGCTATATTTGTAATATTACAGTTTTATGTTGATTTATTCAGATATTTTCATAATGAGTCGTATACGTTTCTCGATAACAACTCTCGCATGATAACTGAGCATGTTTCCCAAAAGAATAATAGGTGGACTTGACGGTGAGCCGACTTTCAATAAGTAAGTGCGTGTGGGATGTCTGTGGATTCTGTACACGAAGGGAAAAAGAAAATAATAAAATAAAGTATGCGGAAAATGCAATATAATTATTTTTCTCTCACACGCTAATTACACTGGACCACACGTGTTTTGACGAAATTTTAATGTGAAACGTTTATACAATACCTTAACAAAATAAGTATAAACTATCTTTATTGAATTTGCTTTGTGGTTTATTAGTTGATAAAATTGTTATTAGATCATAAAGTCTTTTTTCTTATTCATTTATTATTTTCATTATTGAGTTATTTTATTTGGTATTTACAGTTTATTATGTGATGAAAAAATCATAAATTTCAGATGTGAGAGAAAGTCTGAAGCGCGAGTTCTTATGTATCACTTCGAGTTCGAGTAGCGAGTTCTTGCGGGTTAAGCAGCAATACCTTGAAAAATAATATTATAATAGACTTTACCCTTATTTATACATAGTTATACATAGTTTACCCTTATACATATATAGTTTACTCAAGTATATAACATGGCTGCAGAGATTAAAGGCTTAGATTTTCTTCACAAGCATGCCTAATATTCTGCGAATAGAATGTTCCGTATAAAGCAGAACATGAGAGGAATCTTCAAGGATAACTTTGGATTGGACCTAGAAAAATCTATGGGAGGGGAAAAATACGCTTATAGAGTCACACCGTCCGTGGCTGTCATCTTGCAAGCCGATAGTGATAGAATGAAACGAAACGTGAACTGAAAAATAATAAACCTCTCAGGGTGAAAGAATCAACCCAGTTAGTTTACAGCAGCCATTCCTATGCTCTTCAGACGTGGTAGCCTTTGGTCAAAATTCACTGAGCAAACGTTTATTCTTATACCATCCTGTATAAAATATACAATTTATTTTATGATTCAAGGGATGCGAAGGGAATGAAAGGATAAAAAAAAACATTATTCTGATTCCAATGCAACCAAGCTTTTACCCTTCTCACGGATACACTTAAATTCAAAATTTGAATTTCATGGGCGAAGGTGAAGAGATTCACTCCCCCAGTCACCACTCAATTGGATTTCATTTTACTGCGAGGGTGATCGTAAAAAATGGACAGGTCAAGACAAAGTTTCTTCTTTTTAGGAGGAAAATATTCCGTATAGAGATTAAATCACAAAAGGTTTGGGAAAATATGGAACTTTTATCGCCCCTAAGGTATTTCAAAACTTTTTGCCGGAAGAATTTTCAATCAACATTCCTTCAATGCAGGCCGTTTAAAGATGACTTGATATTCATAATACATTTTTTTTTGCCAGTACATTTATGAAATCAGACAATGACAACGTTCATATTAAGAATTGTGTATATTTACTGAGCCTATAAAATATTATAAATTTAATTGAGATTATCTTTAAAATGATCCTCGTTGATAAAACGGTGGTAGTCTCACGATCTATTCTAAATAGATAAATATGTTATATGGCCATGGCATTGGTATATCACCAAACATGTACTCTTTCTCTCTCTCTCTCTCTCTCTATCTCACTCCCTCTCTCTCTCTCTCTCTCTCTCTCTCTCTCTCTCTCTCTCTCTCTCTCTCTCTCTCTCTCTCTCTCTCTCTCTCACTATCTATCTATCAATACGTTGTCTTCGCCATATGGTGAAACGATTGTAGATGGAGAACACCCCTGCTTCTCTACCTTATACCAGTTTACTAGAGGAGTGGAAGGGTTCCTAGGCAGAATGTGTTATGTACATATTTTATGATTGTTGGTATACATGTGAATTGTACATAGGTATGAATTAATTCTGTACAAGAAAATTGTTATTTTGGAAATAAAACTCTTTATATATAATTTTTTTTAGAATACCTTTTTATGGAAAGAAAATTACAATCTACCCTATCAGGCAATACACAATTTTGATTAATCATCTCATTCATCCCTAAATTGTAGTTCAGCATTCACTCATTAGTTCTTATGATATATGCAAGTGCACACGGCCCAGTTCTTCATATGACTGACAACTCCCTCAAATGCGAAAGAAGATGCGGAGCCTCGGTACCCCAACGCTCAGCAGCATCACTCAAATCGAGCTAGAAGAGGAAAAGAGCGCGAGAGCCACAGACGCTCGGAGCATGATTATAGAAACACGAAGGCACTGCCCGTTTAATCTTCGAGAAGAATTATAGAGATGTATGATTCCGTGTGTAGAAATAATGTTTTCCGGCCTCTCCAATTTTTTTAATAGACATTCCTTGAAACGTGTAATTGAATTCTATAAATCAACCGGAGCCTTTCGTCATAAATAGATATGGCCAAGGATGACTGATATAGGATGTGCTATTTTCCTAAGAATCCTCTTTTGAGCGATTTACCACTTTTATTATTTCTGTCACTCGGAGAAAATTTACTCAAACCGCGAATAAAGAAGTTTCACTAAAAAAACAAAATTTATCATTTATAATGTTTTATATTAAGGTAAAAGATTATTTAGTAACCTCCGACATCACCTAAATAAAAGAATCATTCTTGCTTTGTTGCGATGTTGCTGGGGTGGAAGAATACTAAATGAAGAGATAAGCTAGAAGTGCGGATTAAGTGTCATCGTCCTCATTGAACTGTATTCACCCCCCCCCCCTCTTTCAGACCGACCAAAGACTTTTATATTTGAATTTTTGAAAGCAATTAGAGGTTTGGTAGTTCTCAGTGATCCCTCTATAAAAGACAATTTTATTTGAGCTTTTTTCCTCTTTCACTTGTATCTGATATTATATTCACGGACCCGACTTATTATCTAGCCTACTAAGCACTAAATAAATAATTAAGGCTTTTATTTTGTATTTTTAGGGTTATGCTGGTCTTTTTTCGTTAACAATCAAACCTGATACTGATGTTTTCACTGGTATCTGTCTGTCGTAGTCACAAGACATAAAGATATGAAAACATGGAGGTTATATTTGATAGATAAAAGACTTATAAACCTAGCCTAGTGCGGGGTATTCATCTAAAGATGTGCTTATTAAAAATAGATAAGTTTAGGTTTGTTTGCCATTAAAATGTTCGCAACATTAAACCAGACAGTGATTATTATATTTTACGTGTGTCGGGTCATCACGAGGGGGTGCCTAGGGTGTGCTACCCTAGCCCTTGTGACGAACTGAGGGTTGATTAGGCTACGACCTGGACAACTGCTTCATGACGGATCTCACTACTATACTATCTGACTCCATATCTGACAGGTATGTGTCCCGACAGTGCACTGTGTTCAGGAGAAGAGGTATAGGGTAGGTATTGTAGGTAGTTTAGATTCACACTCGGTATCTGAGGGTAGGTGAAAACATTCCGGATTCCAAAGACGAGTGTGAACCGGAGAGAGGAAGTCTGGATCACTGGGGGAGACACTACTAGGTAAAGTTTGTAGGGCTCCAAGTGGCCATCGTCCGCAAGGAAGAAATCTCTTCCAAAGAGGTGCTAGTTTTAGCGAGACGAAGGCAGAGAATCCCACTAGGAAAGTGTGGGGTCTGAAGAGGCCGGACTAAATCATAGCGAGGTTAGGAAAGAGAGATGCAGAGGTTTTCATAAATGAGAAGGCCAAATCTAGAAACATCAGTCCAGAGAGCCATAGTTAGAATGAATTATCGGCTAAAACTAGGGGGTATAGATAGCACCAAACAGCCAATGGCCAGGGTTCTTATTTTGGCCAGTCACGTCCAGCCAATGAGGCGAGGTTTTATTCTGGCCGACATTGCAGGCCTGGATGAAGCTCGAATGTTCTATTCCAGGACCCAGTCCCTCCTCTACAAGGGTCTAGGGCCCTTTATACCTGACCCCTGCCTCTGAGCTGGTTTTGTAGCTGCGTCTTTTAATGTTTACTTATTATTTAAAATATTTACACAGATATATGTCATGTGGTTTGGTAATATTATTTACATTTGTTTAAATTAATTCACAACATATTATAACCAATTTACAATACATATACAATAGAGTATAGGGGGATTTACCTTATGTAGTTAGCGGTCGCTACAACGTCATAATTCCTTTTAATCATCCGATGATGCTAAAAATAAAATCAGCCCTATGGAAAATGATGAAAGCTCGTTAATTAATTATTATTTTCATATCATACTGAGGAAGGTATCAATTATAAGTGTTGACGTCCTGATTAATAATGTATTATTTTTGAGACGGTAGTGGACTATTATAATAAAAAGTCACTAACGCCGTTTTCACTATCGTAACAAAACTCCTATTTGTTTGTTGCTTCACACTTGATTTCTTTAGATATAGATTTGAGAAATTAGTAGTCACTTTCTACACCTTGGCTCTACTGTAGACTTTTTCTGAGGAGGAATCGGGACACGGTTCTCTCGACCTTATGTGGGAAAATGAAGAGTTACTTGAACAAAGGGGTAGCAAGTTCGTCATATAAAACCGAAAGTTAATGTCTTAGCATTTACTATTGACTTTATCTAACATTAGTACCAAACCGAAAGGGAAAGACTTTACCGTAAAAAACGTTCATTTGTCTGTAGTAGAACTACAGTATAGGCCACGCCCATATATTTATATATTTTTTATTTTGTGTGGAGGTAACTGTGTCTTCGGAGTCTATTTCACCTAAAGGTACGTTACCCCGAGGGCACGTTTTGTCTAACCCTCAACTAGCGTGGCACCGTCGACATAGAATTATTCATCCGACCATCAAAGCAGAACGTAGTGTAATCTCAATGCCAGTTAGATTTTTATTATTATATTAAAGTGCGTTTTTCAGATATAAGATGTTTTTAATCCTATTTTAATGCTCACCTTCTTGCTTCTTAAAATATTCTCTCAACCCAACGATTGCCACAACAGACATATCAAACGACAAAACTCATAATCAAGGAACATTTTGGTATCAGAGAACACTAAAGTTGACCAATCAACAAGCCTTCCAGGCTTTAACAATTGAAGCTCTCATCGAAAACAACACACAAGAATGCTTTTGATAGTACTTGAAAACGATTTCAAGGATCTGTACAAAAGCCCAAAGTAATCTGTAGAAAACTTACTATCTGTCAGTTACCCCCTTACCTGACTCACTTCCACGCGGGCGACGGCATCTAGGGCCCGACAATCTCCTCTGCGCACAGTGGGCTGTCTATACAATCTAGCGTGACAAAACTCAATGTAAATAAACCAATTGTTTTTTTAGGTCAAAATTATTTGTACTTGGTTGAAAAAAGGTCATTTTAATTCCGAAATGTTTTCGTATGCAATTAAAAGGTGAATTTCATAAAATCTTTCATAAAAAATATTATCAGGAATAAAGCAAAGAAATTACATTTTGCTAAACATAAAATTAATCTAAATAATGAATGTATAAATAACCTTACTAAAACTAAACATGTACAAAAATTTTTGTTATAATGACAGGTTACTTAATATGTCCAAATAGCTTCCGTTATCGCTGCTGCTACTTGCAATGTTGGTGTTATCTTTGATCTCCGATACATGAATAAGTTCCAATACTTCTTAGCACAGCTAATTTGTTTTGTGAGATAATAGTCTGGCTTATGAGATCACTGGATCAAACAAAATTGTAAAAAAAGTCTTCATTTGTAAGTGTTTTAGAAATTCTGTTAGAAAATTCCTGGTGATACTTTTTAAATTCCTGTGGGCGACTTTCTTGGACTTCCTTAGGCATTTGGCTAATTGGAATAAGAAATGTTTTAGCGATTGCTGGACTACGAATAAGAACTAGAAGAAGAATTTTCCTGTGTTTAAAGTATAATCTTCACGTTTTCTTTCGAAGGAGGGTGCTAAAA
This sequence comes from Acanthosoma haemorrhoidale, assembly GCA_930367205.1. NCBI lineage: Eukaryota > Metazoa > Arthropoda > Insecta > Hemiptera > Acanthosomatidae > Acanthosoma > Acanthosoma haemorrhoidale. The sequence goes on along the minus strand of OV884009.1, from coordinate 81,722,075 downwards.
CTCAACGCGAGTTATATCTGAAGACACCTTAGAATATTGAAAAAACCCTCTTGCCGCGTTGCCATCATTGGTATTTCTCCTTCTTTGTTTCGGAGTATCCATAACCCAGTTTTTGAACGATATCTATCAATAATTTGTTTTGTTTTTCTAGAAGCCACATTATCCTTTTCGTTTTGGCAACCTGCACGTACTCAAAGTTGGTAAACCTACGATTGCACTGAAGCTATTTCGCTTTGAAATTAAAAAAAATCGAAAGTACGGATTGAAGTAGTTCTTCTTTTAGACATTTAGGATGGTCCTGAAGGATGGATTTATTTCGTACTCATTCATACGAGATATCACGGGATTCCTGATTTGGTCTATTAATTACCTTTTGGTCCCTTAAATAAATACAAAGGTCACTCCTTTTAATCACATATTGCGCGTCTGAAATGAACATTATTATATAAATGCTTCCTATGGAACATGGTATAAGTGTAAAATACATGACAAGTATAAAATGTAAATAAAGGTATTCTGAATATCTCAGAAATTTCTAGAATGTTATAGCTTTTCAAAATTTGTATTTTAGTGTTCATCATTTTAATTTATACTGAAATGTAAAATAAATATTTAACGATCGACTGGAACTTTTTATGAATTCAGTTCAAACTTTTTAAAAAGCTTAGCTTAAGTATACTCTGGCAATCAAACTGGTATACTAAATGTTAACACAACCTTACAGGAATCACAGGCATCGACACATCGTTTATCTTGGTTTGTTTACTTTGAACTCGTTTAAGACGATTTTTTCTAATATCCTTGAACCTTAGCCTTACTGTAGATTAAATTTTATAACAAATATATTCTATCATTTTGTTTTACTGTTGACCCACTGGATTGTTAATAGTCAGCCCACTGTGCAGCGGTCCAGTCTGCTTCTGTCCAGTTCAAACTCGACTTTGGGACCAGGACATTTTTCACTTACACTTAATGTCAATCCAATACCTCCACCTAAAAACATGTTATTCTTCTCCTGGACATCGTGCCCACCAACTAAGCCGCCAGCAAAGGTCATTGACCACAAACTTACCCATTTCTAAGCGCGAACAGGTTAGGTCAGTAAAGGCCTCCTCTGTGACGTACCCAACATATCGTATTATAATACTAACTCTTCAACTAGTGCATACCACTAAATCGCAAATATTGATCCGATTGTTGTGAATTTAAATATAATTTAAGCATACTTGTAATATTGTACAAGTGAACTTAAAAAAATGCGAGGCTGCTGATCCATCCATCCACAAGTTAATAAATTTCAAGAATATTTACAACAAGTAGCATGAAACAATTAAAAAACTTTTTAATCTGGGTGAAGGAAATAGACCAGCCCCGACTGGAACGCTGTGGCCTAATTGTTTTCTGACACCGAGGCAGGACTTATGGGAGGAGAGCTGTCCCGAGGATTAAACAGTTAAGAAAAAATATGGGTGAGGAATAGCGAAAACCCCCTGGGCTATAAAGGATCAGTCTTTATGACAAACACACAAGTGGAAATGGGAAAGACGATTTTTCTTCCTGGCCAAGCCGGCCTGGAAATAGGGCCCCGACCCCTTTCCTCTTAGCACCGTTATCGTGAAAAAATTTCTTTTGTTGTCAAGTGGGCTTCCCTTTTTTCTTTTCCCAGTAACTGTCATCCATGTCGTGAGCCGTCCTTAGCTAGAAGCAGTTAAGTCTTTAGTGATAGTGTTGCCAACATCGTCTAAACATAACAATATACACAATAGCCTGACAAAAATCAAAAATGACGGTCGGATAGTGCGGTCCTGATTGAAAGGTGGAGTGTTATGGTTTAGTGTAGTATTACACCAAGTTACGATGGCCCTTCTCGTCCTTCCATGCACAACATTTCCTCGGCTCATCCCTTTTCCAAACCATAAATTTTCATGACCCTCCTTATATATACAATCTTCTACAGTTCAAATCCTCAGCTTACTCTTGGAAAACAATATCCCGTCTCTCAGGCCTTTATACTCTTGCCCACTAAACTATTTAATACGATCGTTTCTTCCTTGCTGACTCGACTACTCTCTGGAACTCTCTATCTCCTAATACCTTCCATGCTTCAACCTTACCAATCTTCTTTTACTATTATATATTATTAGGCTTGTATAGACTTCATCGTATGTTTTTTTTTAATTTTTATGTGGATCAATGGCATTATTTGCTAAATGTGGTCGTATAACCTTCTTTTATTTTAATGTTTTCTAAAAGAGGTTTACGCTTTATTTTACATTGTCATCCTTTTTTCTGCAGCCGTTGGCTGCTCGAACGAAAAATCCTCCACATACAGGACAAGCACGAACGATGCATCTGTTTTTTGAGACCTCTCTGTTTTTTATTTTTCAAAACCACATATTTTTATGTATTGATTAAGATTCACAATACGTAGAATCTACAATGAGTTTATATGAGCTATAATTCAACTTAGTGCCTCTTATATTTATTGTAGCTAGGAGGGTGTATGCTATTGTTTAACTTATTATAATGAATTCCATAAAGCAAGACTTATTGCATTTTAAAGGTAATAGAGTTTCCTTCAGGATGATTATAGGAACTAAAACTAAATTTAAATCTAGCTGAAAACTAACATCACCTATATTACCCATCCGTTCCATCGATTTGCGAATGGTGACAGAGCCGTGGTGTTAAAAACCAGGTTTGTCAGGTGCTGCTATGTGTCAAAAAACTTTGAGTCTCCGGTGGATGAACTCCGCCCACCACCGTGGCTTGCGAGTACGTCAAGCAACCGATGCAGGTTCTTCAAAGTGACCACTGACAATATAAATCTTTTAAATCATAAACATTTACATAAAGGACTCCAAAACTGTTCACCATATAGCAATTTAATGAACAATTAAAAAATTAAATGGTTGCAAACTTGACTACTTCGATTTAATTAATTAATCCATGTTAAGTGTGATGCATTACACAATGAAAAATAGTTGCAAAAACAATTTTATTTACAGTTTTAATGACTGCGTGTAATAACAGTCCCTTATAGCAAAAATCCTTAATATATTATTATTATTATTAGTCAAGTTGATACCCTACTTGATATGATAGGAATATATGTAGTTATTAATTACAATGAAATACACATATGAACCTCAATAATTCATTCATTCAGTCGCTTTTAGTTTTAGCATCCCTAGGACACAAAATTAAGCAATTATTCAGACTTAGATGCCTCTAAAAAAATCACTGGTTGAAATAAAATTGAACGGTGTCGGTGACAAAACACTAGTGACTAACCCATAGGATCATTGTTTGAGAGTCGGGGATTTCTGCTGTCGAGGTTCTTCTTGCCTCATTACACTTTAATCACACTGATAATTCAATTATTCGAAGTAGTCCCGAACACCTCGTAAAAATTCAATTGGTCTCAATCGAAGTAGCTGAACTAGACAATTCACTAGCATACATGGACTATTAATTATCTTAGCTATGAAACATCATTTTCCGGGTTATTGTCAAAGGGTATTTAGATGTATTACGGCCCTACTATCGACAATTATCATAATTAGAATGTTAACTCTCCAAAGAGATTTTTTTATGGGAACCATAAAACTCAGTTTTCCTTAGAGCAATTTAACTTATTACTCAGATAGAAAGGAAAGTATCTACTTTCATTCTGGCATGGGGTATTCGACTTTTGCCAATTCGCCTGCCTCTGTGTGTGTTCTGCGATAACGCCATAAATTTCTCCAACTATGGTAATTACTTTTTATTTTAAAAAGATAACGGGTAGTTTCTTAGAAAGGAATATAAAATACAAAAAACTCAGGGACACTTGCCAAATTTTGTAATTCCTAGCTCAAGAGCTATTTCCGATTTTTTGGTTCAGATTTTGAAATTTTGAGAACCGAAAATATAAACCCCGAATTCTGATATGTTTAATATTTTTATTTCAATTACCAACTAATTTTTTTACTATCAATAAACTAGTAATGAAATATATAACAACGATACCGGTCAGTATCTTTAGATATTGTTTATTCGTGTACTGCTTAATATATTTCGTTTTTAAATTATTTAAAACTGTCAAATAAATAATGTTTTTGTAATAAATAATTACGTATGGACAAATAATAGACAGTAATGCAAATTTAATTAATGTGAAACCTCACATTACCTTCACCCTCTGTCGCAAGTGTTGTCCACTAGTTTATTTATACTACTTTATACCTACTGTATACTACTATATATGTATAAACAACTTTATTATGATGAAATTACAATCTGCCTTAATACTTAATAGGCAATAAATAATTGAGTGCTGTATACTACTATAGATAGTATAATAGTTTATATCCCTGTATTTGAGATTGTACGGTACTTAGGCTTCCATCTCGACAAAACGACTGACCTGGAACCTACATACGAGGCTAAAAAGAAAAGAACAAAACAGACACTTTGGACAACTGTACTGACTACTTCGAAGGACATCCCATCTCTCAATAGAAAATAAATGACTAATCTACAAAGTTATACCTAAGCCAATCTGGACATACGGAATAGAGCTATGGGGGACAGCAAAAAAGTCGAACATCATGCCTATCCAATCCTTTCAATCAAAAGTCCAGAGAACAATAGTAAATGCCCCTATTACGTCAGAAACAAAACCCTTCATAACGATCTTAATATGCCCTTTATAACGATTTTAATATACCCTTCATTCTTAAACTCATCCCTTCCAAGTTCATGAAATTCCATAGTAACCTATCCAACCACCCTAACCCCGTAGCACAGTCATCGCACTGCACCACTCATCCCTATATAATCCTCCCCGGAGACTAAACCGGCATTGGCCTCGTGACCTGCTATAAATACGTCACAGTGGGAGTCCTGGCAATGGCCAATTTCTCCAATCATTTCCTGAGCGTATGTGGCTCTCGCGCTCTTCGTCAGCCTCAACAATAATTGTAGGGGGATATCAAACTGGAAAAATGGTCCAGCTTCGGGTTATAAATGGGTGAATAGGTAATCAATTTCACTATGATTTGTCCCTTTTGGGTAAGGAAGAGGCCGTCCTCTAAGGACAAAGGTGGCGGAAGGGGAAAGGGACAAAGAGCAGGAGCAGAGTATTAGCCCTTGGCCGCAACCACCGGCCGCTGGTGCGCCCTTCACAAAGCCACTGACACACAAGTAAAACACAAACGAAGAAGATGAATGCTTCAAGCCCTTTGTTCTAGCCAACACGATACAAGACAATCACAATGCTCGATGTGCAATCAATCATCTGCACACAATCACTGTTTTGTTTTTTATTTACTATCGCACACCATTCTCATTTTACAGAATGGTTACTCCGTCAAGAAAATATTTCAAGATATATAAATTTCCTCTCACAATGATCCATCACGTTTTCGTAAAAAGTTTTAGGGCACAGCTGGTTGAATGAATAAAAAAAAAAGACTTTATTCCGGGACATTGTCCCCTAAGAATAACAAGCAGGAACAAATAAAAATGTACATCTGACAAAAATGAAGACATTAAAATGATTTGATCACTTCATAAATAATAAATGGTCTACGTATGTTTGTTTGGAAAACATTAAATTTAAACAAAATAACTGAATAGAGGTGAATGATATTCGCCAACCATTGCAACAGAGAATATATTGAAATTATAACAATTAAGAAACGTTGCTGGAATGCATTAAAATTAATAAATGAAATTAATAAAAAATAAATAAAAAGGATAATAAAAGTGAATTATGAAGTGTTAGATTGGTGGGGGATAAGGAACTGGTTAATTCTATCTAAATTTTAGAAGGGTTGATGGATGACGAAAATGAAGAGTTTCAAAGGTTCAAAGGACATGGATAGGAAATACAGGTGGTATTTAGTATTGGGAAATTTGCTAGCTGATTTGAATAGTTAAAGGTTGTGAAGGTAAGGGGTTTTAGTCATGATAGTACTCAAGAACTGGGCCTAACTCGTTTGGTTTGGAAATATTTGTCCTTTTTGACTTAAAAACTTACAGAGTTAAATACTCGGGACTTACAATTGATAAGAGACTGACTTGGAAACCGGACACAAAAATGAAACGACAAACTATTGAAGCAATTAGTGGGCATAACACAGAACGTAAAAAACTTCTCCCAGGAAACTATTGACGAACCATGTTTTATTGAAACCAATTTAGGCATATTGAGCCAAAATTTAAGGATACGTCAAGAGTTGTTTTTAATAAAAGGCTGTAACAAAATCTTTGAAGAAAAATAGAAAGTAACAAAAGAATTTTTGTTTTTGCCGAACATTTTCAAATCATTTCTTTCGTTCTTTGTTTAAATAAACTACGTAAATGTCTGATAACGTGAGACTGATTTCAGAAAGTTACAACGTAACTGGGTTCTGGGGGCACAACAAATTTCACTTAATGTATGATGCTATACCGCTACTATAGGGATACCCTAAATAAATGAGAGAGTAAGAGATATCAAGAAAAAGGTTTGATTATTTTTGTACTTGATTTCAGCCTTATTTATTTTACCTATTAACACATTAAGCTTGATTGCTTTTGAACTGCGCTGCAAGTGAAGAAATCGCGCATTACAATGGTGGTAATAACGTTGAATTTTCACCAATTTTATATGGTCAAATGGGGGGAGGATTATGATATTTTAAGTGGAATACAAGACATTTACGAAAAAATGTTAATCTACCGGTGAATTAAACCAAACAATTTTTATTTCCATTTGTATATTACATATGTAGGGGTGCTGAAGACGAAAATAAACTTGTTTTTTTTATTCTAAAAAAATGGTTTAACTTATTTTACTTGAATTATTGTTTCCGGGTTATAATTTCAATAATCTGAGCATCTTTAATATAACCTGCAAAAGTACAAATCGAGTCATGTACGATATAACCTTAACGAACACGGAAATAATCAAACAACGATGTTCCAAATATGGAGCATTTAAATTAAAAATAATTTTGACCTTGTATCACCCCTAAAATAGTTATATAAATTGGCCACTCCAACCCGAATCCTCTTGGCAAAATTGAAGGATTTATTTTTAAATATATCAAACAGAAAGTTATCCTAACCAGGCAACATTCTTAATCGGCCAATTTAATCGGAAGCGCTACTATACATGTTTTTCCATGCACCCCCCCCCCCCACTTTTGAGCAATTCAATCCAATGGCTAATTTGTACTCATAAACATTTCGAGAAAGGAATGGCTAATAAGGGTAGCTATTAGATGGACCATTCATAAAATAATTTTATTCCTAAATGAAGGAGAAAGAGCGAAAGATCTAAGAATTGGGTTTCCATCCATGACGCGTCATTGAATTTAATCATAAATATTGCCATAAAAAAGTAAGAAATAATAAATTTCTAACTTCTTTATTGCGAATAAGTTTTGTTGAGAAGAGATCCCTCATCCCTCCTTTCACATACAATAAAGGACGTAAGAGACAACTCCAACAACCCTGCATAATCCCATCTGTTTTACTTAGACTAAAATGACAGCTTATGTAATGATGATGAAACATCTTTACATAATACGCACTTTCCAACTCCGAATATCTAGAGAACTGTTCGTCGGTATTTTAACTCCCATCGATCAAAAAAAAAAATTGTAAGTACGGAGGGTTTGGCAATTTTAGTTCAAGAACCATATTTACAACAAAAATGTCTTATTAAATAACAATCCCTCTCCAATATAGTTTATTTTTGAAAAGTTTATACGTAAGTAAAAAAATAATGGTACATCAATCCTATGGCTGATGGTACATTTCACTTAATTGTAATAAAATTTTGTTCATAGTATATAATTCATTAAATGGATGAACCAGTTCTGTCTGCTATAGCTGCTTTCATTATTTGCGCCATCAAATGAATATTACTCACAAAATATTATTTCTGTACTTAAAGTACAGGTTGAGTAACAAACACGATTTCAATGAATTTTTGTAACTACCTGAAGAACTTTAATGTTACATTAACCATTTTCTCATATTCCCTGCAAATGAATTTAAAAAAATGATAATCTATATTCCTATATGAAGATAAGAAGCTACACAGGAAAGGTTTCCGACCTCAACATGAAGATGATAATAAAATAAATAAAAGCTAGTGAAATAAAAGCTTTGTTAGGTCGGAAACTTTTCAGACCACCCTCGTATATTCCCAAGTGTTGGACTATTTTTTTTTAATTTTATAATCGACTTTACGATCCCTAAAAATGGACAAAAGGAGATTTTCCAGTGCAAGTAAGAAAGTAGAGCCTCTCCCGGAACCCCCAGAATTATGTTCGGTCAGTTATTTTTGATGAATTAAAAGACGAAATGGTGATGTCACCGAACCGTTGCCTCCTACAATTATAAAACATTAAAAATAATTTATTGATAAGTATGCACATGAGATCCTGACTGGACAACTGAAACGTACGCCATGAATATAAACATGAATGATAAGATATAAAGATCTATAGTACGTTAGGGCTCAACTTAAGAATACGTTGTGCTAATACAACTTAATATAACTTAACCTAGTTTTCCCGCACTGCCGGTTGCCATCGATAAGGGAATAGGGGTGGGGTCATCGTATACAACACTGGGTTCGTCAGGTGCTGCAATTATTAATAAACAACACCCAATGAATAACATATTATTGGGAAGATAGTCACTCCTGGCTGGGTAGCTGAGTTGTTAGACCCTCCGACCTAGATATTAGAGTAAAAAAAATCCGATTCGTGAAAAAACCTGAAAACTCTGATTGGAACCGTAGGTACCATTTTATAGACTTTCCTGCAACTTACTTTAACTTTAACTTACTTTAACATACCTACTTTAACTGCAATGTGGGCTAGTTTGGATGAAAAAAAAGATAATTTGTTGTTTTGTTTCGCTAGTAACTAAATCGAAAACAAATTAACATAAAATTTAACTCCTTCTGTTACTACGCGAATGCACTTTGAGAGACAATATGATTTAAATTGACTTTTTTTTTTTTGACCATACACCCTTATGTTTTGTGCTTTGATGCCTGCGTTAATACGCCTGTTTGTCCATTATGGTAATTTTCATCCCTCTGTTATACGTGTACACAATTTTACACGGAATGGAACTACGACGCTTCTACAAGATATATACTTCCCAAAACTTCATAAAATATAATTAAGCGTCATTATTACTTAATTACAATTGTAACTACAAAATTAATTTTGCTTATTATGGTGTCAATATGAACGAATGCGATAATTGCGTTCCACATCAAATTTGAAATTGATTTTATTTAATTATTAAACAACTACTGTTTGACATTTCTCCAAAAACACATTAAAAAAACAAAAATATTTATAGCGATCTTAAATCAATTGAGTGCCGTCTATCTTAGGCATGATTAAAATTGAAGAATTAAAATAAGTTATAGTTATATTTAGAATGATTTTCAAAGTTCACAAACGGAGAGGCTCTACTTTCAGGTACGGACAAATCGTGTTTCCTTTCTTTCTGCAAATTATAACAAACCGTAAAAAATTAATCAATTGATCAAAAAAATGTAAAACACAATATGCTTGATATTTTTTGCCAACATTTAATAATGTGGAAATATTCCTTGATGACCACTGGGATTTACACCTACAAAAACAAACATCTATAATTGGAAATATAGAAAAAAAATCAACATGAAAAGAATATAATTATGATTTTTGATAAATAACATAGTTTTCAATGAAAATATAATATTGAAAATAAAATTAACTCTAAGTTTTTAATTTTATAAATTTTCTTTTTATAATTTTACACTTCTGGAACTGCTTAAAATATTTTTTTTTCAAAGAGTCGGTTTAGAACAGACCAACGAGATCAAAGCACAACCATAAATCAATGAATACAAAGAATTTCATTCTAGATGTAACACAAGTTATGTGGTCAAAATTGATTATTAAATAAAAATTGTAATGCATCGAATCAACTTATTAGCTAAATTTATTACTTTCACTAAATGAGTGATTTTTCAAGACTAGACTATGCGGTCAGGATCTCAAGTTCTTGCTAACGACTTGACGAACTTTGGCCACCGCAGTCGTGACTTCAACATGTTTCTACTTTTCATTTGTGCAGACCCGACCCCTTAAATCCTGTAAAGGTGTAGAGCAATGTTTATTGCATCATCATGTATGTACCCATTCAGTGTTTATTTATTATAAACAGTAAAAACAACAACACTGGAACATTCAGCTTAGCTGTTGATTAAACACAACAGTTGATACAGAATTGAAGTATTATTTTGGTACGATGAACATCACTTTTTATTTTAAATTTACAGTAGTTGAGTTGAATTTTTTTTAAACTGTTATTATTAATATTAACCAGGATATATATTGATGGTTTATTGCATGTATGTGTTATGTGAGTCTGTCACTTAACAGATAAGTGCACTTAGCCATCAATATATTCTTCTTTGAATCAGGGGCAGTTATTAGTAGTTTTGCCTATTTAACTATTCTTGAACATTGGAAAATAATATATTTTTTTTTTTTTTGATGTGTGAATTGGATTTAGTATCCTTAACACAAAGAGTGAACTTAATTGATTATGCAATATCCCATAATAAAAAAAATCCACTGGATCAATTGAAAATATTAATTGATTAATTAATTGAGAATATTTATTGAAAATGGAAAACACGTTTCATCACTGATCTCATCTCAATAATTTCAAGAAAATTGCAGATAATACATTATTTATCAATCTACCTCCTATAAAAGAAAGGATTTCGCTTTGAAATTTGAAAATTGAAATTAATTTCATGAATTTGGTACCCGTAAAAATTTTAATTACACACATTTGATGGACTATAAATATTAAGTGTTATTTACTAATTTAATACATATGCATCCGATAGTGATGTCTAACTTCAGCAATGAAAATTTTCTACTTACAGAAGTGATAAAATAACTTTAGAGAAGAATCTTTATTTTGTGAAAGATAAGTTTTAGAACTGTTGGATTTGTCTAACAAAAATAGACATTGAATAACGAGCTGAGAAGGAAATAATGGGGATATGAACAAATAATTAATAATGGAATCTATTAGTGTCAGATTTACACCTTATACTATATTTGTGTTGGTACTGGATAGTATAATGTCTTGAGATGATGGTTTATAAATTACAAATGGATTCTTATTTATTACCCTCGATTACAGGAGAGGGTTGGAGGTGCAGTGAACCCCTTATCGCCATCTACTACCCCTTACAGCCTGCCAAGGCCCAGTGGTTTAATTAGTAGATAAAGTGCCATTGTCAATAGCTGCGTTATTAACAGAGAGCTGATGGGGTGAGCACTTCAATCCATGAAGGCTCTCCTACTTTATTATGCCAAAAGTTCATAAGTATCTTCCTGCAGATGAAGCAGAGTCCTAACAATTATCGAACTATGGTCAAATGCTTCAATTTCATGACTTAATGCATGACAAACTATTTTTTTACGAGGTAATATTTTTTTTATTATGTTATAAGTTATCTGTTCGTTTTTCTCTAAATTTATACTTAAGTCAATCTGGACATACTGAATAGAGCAATAGGGGACAGCAAAAAAGTCTAACATCAAGCGCATCCAATCCTTTCAATTCTGTGGAGAATAGTAAATTCCCCTTATTACGTCAGCAACGAAACCCTTCATAACGATCTAATTATACCCTACATTCTTGAACTCATCCCTTCCAAGCTCATGAAATTCTGTTGTAACCTATCCAACCACCCTAATCCCCTAGCACAGTCATCAAACTGTGCCATTCCAATAATCTAAGGACCCCTATAATCCTCCTCGAAGACTAAAGTGGCAGTGGCCTAGTGACCTAGTATAAATACGCGACAGTGGGAGTCCAGGTAATGGCAAGTTTCTCCAATCGTCCTGAGCGTCTGTGGCACTCGCTTTCACTGGCTCGTATCCAGGGACGCGCCTGGCGGAGTAGCGTGGGGGACAACTGTTTTCTCTTTCCATGGAGGTGACAACCATGTGGATTTGGGAGGTCTCTGGGCTGTTTATAAATACTCTATGAATGAGCGAGTGAATGAAAATTGTAAATATGGTATAAAGGAGAACATTTATCACAATTACTTATTGCCCGCTAAGGCAGATTGTAATTTTATCACAATAAAGAAGTGTTATTGATTTTTCTCCAGTTAATATATTATTTTTTCTAATATATAAAGTACGTATATTTTGTGAATAATACTTCATAGCCTCCACGAAATATTATTTTATTAGTGAATGCCCGTGGGAGGGGGGAGTCCGAATTGTCATCCCGGGTTGTATCCGGTCCACTCAGCTGCTGATGTCTGATGCTAAGCCTGAAGATGACAACATAGAATTGTTGACAGCGCTCGTTGAATAAAAATATTTTGTGGAGACTATGAGGTATATTATACAAAACCAATAAGCACCAAAGTACCTAAAAGATTGCAGTGGTGGCTATCGTTTTATAAACATCTTTTTATTTCAATGGATTTTTTTATTATATTTTCAATTGATACATCATTTCATTATCAATCTGTTTGTGTCCATTTAAAAATTTATAAATTAATACATAGTTTTGTTGTTTGCACCACTTAGAGCAAAAAGCGATATTTTTTTTTTATTTCTATTAGTCAAGAACATTTATGTAACATTTTCATCGTATACCTAAAGTTTTGCGAAAAAATAAATCTTCTAGTCGTCATTATTACTATACAACGTAAATTTAGCGAATATACGCTTATATATATGATTTGTTTAAATAGATTATTCGTGTTCATTACCATTTCTTCTTTTATTCCGTCCTCTATCTCGTTTTTTCTTGGTTATTGAATTGAAGATATGGTTGGTACCTGACTTATACATTATGGTCTGATAACTTAAAAAATGAGGAAACATCTAAAGGTTTGGTTTTTTTATGACATTTTATGCAAGTATTTGTACAAATGGAAAATGTGATTAACACGCAATAAAATACAGTTTTAATTCCTTTTTATACATGTACACATAACATACTTAATTTTATTTCTTAGAAAATCTTTGCCATTGAAAATCTCCTTTAACTTTCGTTTAATATCTTCAAGTTTATTTTTGTGGTTACGTCTTATACATGTCCATAAAAATTGGTTAAGTGAAAGAATATAAAATCCCAAGCCAGATCTAAGATTAGATTTCAGAAAGCTTTAGTCAGGGAGAAGTAGATCAGTTGATTGATACGGGACCGAGTATTTTTTCACGTTTACGTTCCTATGCTTCACCTTACTTGACCAAAATATGTAGAGCGTAACCTATTTGTTACATAACATACATATATGATGATTTTCTTGAATTTAATTATACGGTTTGTTAATTATTTTAACTTTAATTATAGTTTTAAAACACCTAGAAATAAATTTGTGAAACTTTTTTTGGGTTTTAATGCTGTTAAACACAGCAACTATATATATAATGGACCCTAGTAAACACATTAGTGAGAGCACCAGGCACCCCTGAGGCTGACCGGGAGCAAAGGCTTGTTGGAATAGAGGGTTTTGAAGGTTCGTAGGGTTGAAGGATGGAAGGTATTAGGAGGTAGAATGTTCCAGATGATAGTGGAGTGAGCGAGGAGAAGCATTTTTGTGGCCAGTAGTATTAAGATCAGAGGGACGGGATCTTGTGTGGACTGAGGAATTTAGCTGTAGAGTATTGTATATATAAAGAGGGTGATAAGAATTGATTGTTTGGAAAAGTAATGAGCCAAGGAAATATTGTGCCTTGGGGTAAAAGCCCCCCTAACTCAGCGTAGAAGTGGAAGACCTGGGAGCGCCCCGGATTCCCAAATACAAATCTGACAATTCATGGTTCGCTTCAACTTATACTCTAGTTCAACTCATTATGGTCCAATCGAGAGACCCCCATACAACACGCAGCCACTAGTCAAAGTGAGGGAGGATACGAAGAAGAAGAAGGTGATAGCGATGAAATAGTTTAGGGTACCCATTGTCCAACAGGAATTTCGAAAGATATATTGGTTCTAAGGGAGGGTTTGGTCCAAGGTCATCCCTATGTTTTGAACGGTGGGGCAGAATGTAGTAGGATGTGAAGCATCATTGCTCCTGAAGACATGTTTCTGTTAGTTATAAGTAGTGCGGACTTAGAGAGACTTAAGAGAGTCCCAGCCAATCCATTAACTGGGGAGAATACCGGCAAGTGACAGAAAGGCCTTCCGATTCGGGGTAAGTTGTAGGAGATCTGGAGGCCACTGTCACTTCAATCTCCGAGGAGAATTGTAGAGATGTGCGGAGCTATATAGCGATCTTGCAGGGGGATAGGATCGTTTGTATAATTTTATATGGAATTTAAAAAAAATAGAGGGAATGTGTAAGAATAGTTAGTTTATTAATCCCAGATTTATTAGTGACGTAGTATGGGGAATTTACTACCTACTTTAGTGACCTGTTGCCTTACATATTGAAGGAGACGAAATTGAGAGGAAGCTAACTTGTTACAGTGTTTAGTTAGGGCTGAATTGTGGCTAGGAGCATTGGAGTCAACTATTGCTGCGGTCATTGAAGATGGTAATACTTGAGCCCATCGACCATTAGCGTTGAATGCCAGTGTCGGAGAGGACAACCGATCCGGCTGTTAGCTGGCCAACAATGACACAGGGCCGATCGATTTTCTCGTAATTAGCCGGCAACCTTTCGGCTACTTCGGCCAGGAAGCGGGTTTCCGCTCAAGAACGATGCCCCACATCTCACGTATTAAAAGCACCAATAACCAAGTTTTTGCAATGGTGAGTCGTGTGCGTTCTTTAATTTTCGCAAAGTGGTTCAACTAAGTTTAGCTGAAAAAAATAAAAACTTTTCAATACGCAAAACATCATTTTCAGGATTTGAAACAGGTTACCATCCGAGTTTAATAACTTGTCTTTGCACATGTTGAGATTACTGGTTTCGATAATGAATCATTCGAAATTTATGTAGTCTTACTAATGTGTCTAACACCAGAATTTTTTAAAAGATATATAGGTGGCTTGTAGAATGGTGTAGTAAAATTATAAAACAGCTTGTCTCAACTGATAATTTCTTTATTGAAAAAGGGCTTTCGATATCTCTTACCAGTCATCTTCAGTTATCTCCATTTGGTTATTTGGCATATCTAACTCATAGAGTAACGATCTCTTGTCGTTGAGTGAAGAACGCGAATGTAGCAGCCCTTGTTAAAACATAAAAAATATGCTATTTTTTTTAGATGAGTTATTGTGATGAATGTATAATTTTCCTTTCTTTTTTTTATATGCGTTATTATTATTATCTTTTCTAATGTGAACAAGCAAATGGTGCAGTGTTTTTGATAGTTTTCATAGAAGAGTTGAGGAGATCTAGTGTTGGTTTGCTGCAGGGAAGCAACAAGGAAGTTTTGCCATCACGAAGAAGTGGAGAGCCGAAAATTTTCTTATTCATTTTTAACAGTTAAATTTCATTGCATCAAATGCTATGAGCTAAATTTATTTTTAAAAACACCTATGAGCTGCTTCCTTGCTGCCAATTCATTCATAATTTTTAAGAGAATTATACAGTTTAATTGTCATTGGTCAATATAAAATACCTCTGGCGACGAAAAAGGGCTGAAGATTGTGTATTGGTAATTTGGTAATTTATTGTTATACATGTAGATCCTCTGCAATCGAGAATTTTGAAAATAAATTTTAACTGATACGCAACATCTTGGAGTGGCATCCCATTTATTAATTAATTTAATATATAGTTAATATTATAATTAAAGGAACGTAAGTAAATAGAATCATAAGGTGACGCTTACCATGGTAAGTGAGGTGCATTATTTGAACAACATATCACAATAAAATACATAATTGAATCGAGTCTTTTGTGAGGATATCAGGTATGCTATATCATTGACAGGCAAAACGTACAGTTTTAACGACAGGCCTATTTGAAGATACTGGCAAAATTAATACAAATTTGTCATTACTACGAACTATACATTAGACAGTAGACTCACCAAAAAAAAAATCTACCAACAAATTTTTTTTTTGTATATTATATGTTCAGAGATACATACACACGTGGTTTCTTGTCTTTTCAATTGGTATGCTTTATTTTCTTCATTTATATACATGCATGAATACTTTATTTTCTTATTTCATATAATTCACGATTGATTATTTAAAATAATCTGTTCTGTAAAAATAAAGAAAAAATGGAAAGACTACTGATCCATGGACCAACTAGGATATATATTTTTGATGGAAGTCATGTTGGACTCAATTCAATACTAGCCCTTTTTGATTCTAGACGGACAAAGGGCATGTAGGCGTGTGATCCCTTTCTCTCCACATTCATTCAGCCGGCGGTACGTGATATATTATTTTCACTATATAAAGGAAAATATATTAAATTTGTTCCTGTAGGGTGAATTTTCAGTAGAAATACTCATACGGTTGGTGGTCTCTTTGTGGATGTGATTAATAAAACGATTCGGCTTCCAAGCTTCAAATTGAAGCATCATTATAAGCCCAAGAGTGGGAAATGAAAGCAACTACAAAGAGATGTCGTATTTGATCTAACTCGCCGGCTCTCATAAGGTGCAGTCTTTAGCTTGATGTTCTGGCATTAAATTCGTAGCAGTAGTCAAACTCGACCATAGATTCCGAACTAATGGGAATGTGGAAACTTATGGAGGGACTTATTCCCAAGTGTATCTGTAAAAGTAGTTTAACACACGTTCAATAATTAATTAGGAAGATCTCATGGATAACCATGAATTTTCATGTTTTATTACGCATAAGCATTTTTAATTATACATATCTGTTTTTTTTTTGTAAATATTTATTTGAAGAAAACTACAATCCTGTCTTTGAAATGCAATAGGTAATTGTGATAAAATGTCGCATTCGTACCATATTTACAAACTCACATTCTCATTTCTGCCGTATTTACAAAATGCATTCATACAATATAGGCATATAAGCACAGCTTAGAAATCTCCAACAATTCGTCCGCAGAATTGTCACATGGCTATGGAGTGGGAGGCAACAAGGATCGGGGAGATCCCCACGCTACTCCTACATCATCACTACGTAGAGAGTAAATGAGGTGGCGTAAAAACCATAAGAAGTTGCACTATCCCATCCTAAGCTTTAGAGTTGAAAAGAAGATATTGTGCAGAAAACTTGTTCAACAAATTAATTTTCTATAAGTTTGCTAGAAATCTATCATAGAACTTTTATTATAATGCTTAGACTCAACAATGGACTTTTTAGTTCTTAGCATGTTGATTGAATGTCATTGAAAATTAAGGTATTGTGTTCACGACTGGTCGTCCTTTCTATTGACGTAGCTAAATAAACTTTTTTCGTTCAAAGCTATTTAACCGATGCTCACAATCGATTATCCATATTATATAGACTGCATGCAATCGATTAACGATCCAATCTTTTCTTGACACCAAACCGACCTTTCAAACTTTAAATATTACTAATTGGCTTTCATAGAAAACATAAAACCATGCTGTTTTTCTATATATTTCCGTAACTGAAATAGTGTTGTGAGTTTATGTGTATTCATAAAGGTATAATAATATAATACGAAGGTATTACTATACAATTAGCAGTGATTAAAAAGGCAAAAGCAGATTTATTACTATAACTCACTGCAAAAAGTAATGGAAATTCTAGCAGCGATGTGATAACAACAATAAAGAAACTGTTGTATTCACCGCAAAAAGATGTATAAAAAAAGGTAAAAGGGGGTTTCTACTCATTGTTTAAATGTTGTCCTCAAATTATCACTTTGTAATTTATTACGAAATTCATTCAACGTGATTATTTAATTTTAAGCTTCTATATTATTTATGCTTATGAAAATTTTAGTAAGAACGCAGCACTCTAAGAAAAAGTATCATACTTATTCTTGATGAAGCTAAGTACTGTTGCATTATAAGAAAAAACTTCCATATTACTAATTTATACCAACCGCGAAAACGCAGACACTTTGTTTCCACGGGAGGGTAGACAGGAACAAAAAGAATTAAAAAAAAAAACAGAAACAAAGACTTTGCAAAGAGAATAAAGATAATTAAGTTGAAAAGGAATTACGGTATTGTGGAAATCTCAGGAAAGCCCTAAAACCTCCACGGAGCGATTAACTTTTCTATGGCCTCCAGGGATCAGCCACTCTAACAGCTACGGAAATTATCAGGGTTTGTTTACTTAAAACTTTTTACCTACAGAATGGCCGAACAGGTGAGATACTTTCCACTGGCTGATATAAATATTGTAAAGCACCACTTGCCAACCTGCTTATGGCTAATTCACCACTAGCCACAGAGCTTCCATCCTCCTCAACTCCAGCCATTTAGAGCCGGAATTTCTAGATGCATACTTAGGCACGATGATCGTTTGTGGACAATATTGAAGTATTTGTTTGAAAGTATAGCGCTTCGGTATTAAACGATGCATCGAGGAGACATTGTTTATTGCCTGTTTTTATTTTTAATATAGCTTCAATTGAAACTTTGATTTATTTCTAGGTATATCCTATCAAACTTATAGATTTAAGAACCTTTTTAAAATTATTGCTATTTAAGAAAAGTTCATGGCACAGCATCTCGTCATTCCAATTTGGTTAGTAGTCAAATTGCAACAACCTTCTCGAATTCTGTGCAGGATGGCTTGCTTTAATTTTTTTGCCTAGTTTTAATCGTAAGTATTTTCCTTAAATGTACCACACCAATTAAAGATCTTTGAGGTTGTCACTTATGGAAATGCAATCACTTTTGGTGGTCAGTTTGTGGGATTTCGATCGGCAACCGTCATACCTACCAAACGCTACCAGTATCATCCAAAAGATTTTTCGTTCAATGGCTACAACCAAAACTTAAAATTCGGCCAGTTTTCAAATAGCAACGACCTTCATCGGCAGTCATCTCAAATTCAACATCGATGGGTTCTCCTGTGTCTGCTGTCCACGGACAATTTACTTTCCTGAGTGTGTATAATTCACTAGTTTGTAGTCCTCGAGCACCCGGGCCAGCCTTGCCCAAACACTTTCCAGGGAGTTATTTTTACCGGTGGAAAAAAAAAAACGGCTTGTGAAATGACTGAGCTTTGTTCTTTAAGGATCAATTTGTGTCACTAAGACTCCTGTAGTTTTTGTCAACCCTTGGAGAACTCGTGCCGTGAGATCTTCTCTCACTTGAAGAAAACACTGATGATTGGTGAGGAAATCGATCTTGCTTTCTCTCCATTTATTTAAATGATTACCGTCCTCAGTCTCTGTTTCGTCATCCACAGTCCTCGCACAGGAGATGTTTTTGTGTAAAATGTCCGTAACATGAGAGATTCTTTCATTGCTAATGTTCACGTAATGATTTTCTAAGCACCACGATTTGATTTTTTTATTTATGCTTATAATAGTATGGTTTTTGTTAGATTTTTCATAATGAGTCTTATACATTCCTCGATAAAAAAAAATTGCCCTTGGGAACTGGGAATGAGCACTAAAAGAGTAGGCCGATTTAAAGATGAGCCAATTTCGAAGAAGAGAGTCTGTGAGAGAAGGTTTCTCTGCATTCTGTACAGAAAGGAAGAATAAAAAAAAAAATAGAAAGTTTCAGGGAAATTCAATATACCTATTTGCCCCTCGCACAAACTAAATATACGTGCCGCAATGTGATATTTGATTGACGATTGATAAATTTTATTATTATTCACTTTTATGTTATTACAATGTTAATTTGATTATAACTTTCTACTGAATGTAGCTGGTGCGTATGTTTTCGTAACAAGCTGTCTGAACTAGTGGGCGACGGTGTTTTAACTGTTCACCTAGCATTTCGCTCTTAGACAATGGCCCTAGTCTCATGAAATCCAGGTCAGACTGTTCATTGTTTTGAAATTTTAAAGTCAAATTCGAGCGACATCAACTACGCAGATTGGATAATCGTAAAGATGCAGATTGTATAAGGGCACGGTATTTATGAATAAAAATCTGGCAGATACACGAAAGTCGGTTGTTGTAGAAAGCAAATTTTACAATGACCCTTTAATGACAAGAATTACTTTAAGAAATAGTTTTTTTTTTTTTTATTTCAAAGATAAAATTTGACTAATAATGTTTTAGATTTTGCTTTCGTTTAAAAAGGCTTTGTATTTACTAATGAAATATTTATTATACATTCATAACACTCCTAATTCAATATTGTGATATTGATTTTAGTTGTTGAAGTGTAAAGTTACTTGATATCAAGACTTAACCTTTTCTCTTTGTTTAGCTACTGCATACATTTAACGTTTAATAAAGCCTCGTTTTAGGCCTTCAAGTTCGTTTTAGTCTTACTCTCATGGCAATCTATTTCATAACAAAAAATTATGGAAAGGTTTCATGTAATATGGTTTGTTACGGCCTTTGGTATAGTGTATTTAAAATCGGAGATAAAGGAGGATAATAAAGATTATCCATTTTTTAATTAGGATCAAATGTAATAGTTTCATAGTCGAAATTTGGGTATTTTCAACTAGAAATGACGATGTTAGATGACTCAATGAAATGATCAGCAACAACTAATTGTTTTCGTATATTTATTTTGTTCTGCTATTTAACAGATTGGGGATTAAGGTGATAGCAGGCAGCTGTCTCCATGTCGGCAGAGATTATGCAGCATTTGGACCGCACTCTCAGGAAATGAACTTTCTTACTATTTGACTATTAATCACTTCCTTCCGCGAATTTCCAAAGCAAGCCCCGCCTCTAAACAGCTGCACCTCCGCCCACCCCTCCCCCTCTAGGTTTGGTCAAGTGAGGTGAGTCATAAGTTGAGGTACAAATACCGCAGCTATATTGAGACTATCGGCCGTTTTAGAAACCCAAAAAATGTATTGCTTCAGATTTGGAAGCCCCAAAAACAGAAATAATTCAGCCTGCAAGAATCGAAATAGAAATATATCTTAAAATCACAGTGCATGGTTACAATTGTGAGACCGAAAATTATGTAGTAGACGAAATGCCAAAGATGAATATGAATGCACTCATTTAACTTTAAATTAAAGAATGGACCGTAGAGTGGACTGAAACTTGTTCAAGTGTGGTGAAGAGAATGAAATGAGGCTAATGATCTTCGTAAATGGATTTATAAAGATAAAAAAAAGGGGGAATTCTAAGATAAATACAGGGAAATTATAGTCTGCTAGAATACAACGGTGAGCAGATGGTATGTTCTATTATTGGGTGGTAAAGATTCCTGGTATCTATGGCGAATAATCATTGTTCTATGGTGAATATTCTTTTTTTTTTATATATATATTCCTTTATTGTGCTATAATTACAATCTGCCTTATAAGGCAATAAGTAATTAAGATAAATGCTCTCATTCATACCATATTTACAATTCATCATTCACTCCCTCATTCATACAATATTTACTGACTGCCCAGAAGCCTCCCAAATCCACATGCGAAAGAGAAAGCGGAGTCTTGGGAAGTCTTGGTGTTCGACTTGTTTACTGTTCCCTATAGCTCTATTCCGTATGTCCAGATTGGTTTGAGTATAACTTTGTTGTAGATTAGTAGATTATTTTCTATTGAGAGATGGGATGTCCTTTGAAGTAGTCTGTACAGTTGTCCAAAGCGTCTGTTTAGTTCTAGTCTGGTGAATATTCTAGACGAACTTACATGTACTGGCCAACCATTGTTCTCCTTCGTTCATGCTCCTCCCTCGATGAATCATAAGACCTCTCTACCCATTCATATTGATTGAGAAATAATGAAAGGGAGGTGGAGTATATGGTACTCATGGGATATTTTCTTGATGGACATCAATTTTCTGAGACATTAAGCGTTTAGGTGGCAACTCCTCTTTGGTAACTCGTATTTTCCGAATCGCAGGCAAAAGGGCGCCACAAGCGCAACTGCCGTTCGACGATCCACCACTCGCTTCAGAAATAATATTTTCTGTACACACTATCTGCATTATCACTCAATATTTGTGCTTAAATATTCTATCAATAAATACCTAACGTATTAATTTTGTACCAATTATAATTAATTTTGTAATTATTATAAATTTCGGTAATGCGGTAAGTCCCTATTCGTGTTTCTTACGCTTACCCTTACGCACGACTGAGGGTGAGTACGTACAAGATATTAATTGAACAAAGGGGGACAAAATTCACAATAGAGAAGCACAAAGAGTTATTAGCTGGAATTTTATTTTAATTATTTTCTAATTTTTGTCTTTGCCTCATCTGCATTTTATAAATATGCATGTTTTTTATAATATTTTCTATATCGCAATTTTTATTAAGAACAATGATCTTGCTTCATACAATTTCTATTGATACTATGTATTGCGATATGGGGAAATATGTGTCCACATATCTTATGCAGAATTAACGAATATTTTTATTTTATTTTAACTGTAAATTTTTAATTACCGTATGTACGTAATGAAATAAATATTGGAAAAGAGTTATTTTTTTAAATGTACAATAGACATGTCAAGCGTTAACGATAAGTAAACTTTTATAAGGGACTGAATCTCCAGTATAAAGAATTTCAGATCCAGAAATGAAGAGAGGAATGCAAAAAGTGGCTATCCGTCTTTCCTCTCTTCATATATGTATATAGTTCTTTAAAAATTTAAAAGAAATCTGGAAATATGAATTCCGTTCATGTAGCTCATTTTTCTTTTTAGATATATAATTGTTTATCCGGTGACGCGGCTGACGGAGGAGCGTGGGGGACTTCCCAAGACTCCGCTTTCTCTTCGCGGTGGATTTGGGGGGTCTCTGGGCTGTCTGTAAATATTTGTATGAATGAGCGAGTGAATGATGAACTGTAAATATGGTATGAATGAGAGCATTTATCTTAATTACTTATTGCCTTATAAAAGGCAGATTGTAATTTTAGCACAATAAAGGATTATATATATAGATATATAATTATGGCTGGTAAATGTCAAATAAATAGGGACTACGTTTCCTTCACTTTTGCGGCTTCATCCCAAGCTGAAAACCAAAGAGGCACTTGCTAAATAAGATGGCACATCTTGGGCGAATGTGGATGGCACAGGACTATTGATGATGTAAGTTAACTTAAAGCCTGCCTAGGAGATCAATGTTGGTGTTGCTCATTAAAACCACAGCAATTTTTTAATTAGGAATGAGCTACAGCCCGTTACCACTTAATGTTAATACCATGGCATATTTAGAGCCAATTAATCTCAATACTCTTGTTTTTTTAAATATACTTATGTTTCACTATGAGGTTGAGACTACAGAAAAGACTATGAATTGATGCAAATAACTTTATTTTTAAGAATAACACTGAAAAATAGATACTTGTATAATCATATTTATAGCGTGAGAAAATCCGTTTGTTTCTTTTCCAAAAAAAAGCTTCAAGTGTACGAAATCTCTTTTAAAATTGATATTACATCAAGGATTGCGATTCAGACAAAGAACATACACGTCGCTTGAAATAATAATTCTTCTATCATTCGAAGGTAAGTAGTATTATTCTTTGGTTTATTTCCAATCTTATTGTTTATTATTTTATCAGTTTTGTATGAAATTGGTTTGTATATATGTAAATTTAATTGTCTTGTATGATACTATTCTAAATTTTAGTCTTGAGGATGCCTGAACAGGCTGAACGTTGACTGTTTATGTAATATCTATAATCAAATATATTTAGGGAGATACTTCAAGCTTTTTTGTTTTTAAATTAATTTTTAAAAATTATAAATATATAATTTATGTAATAATATTACAAATAAGTGTGACTGCTCAACAAAAATGGGTTTATAATTTATCATTCCCACGGATATATAAAAGAAAAATGAAAAAGTGTTTAAGAAACCATCAGTTTATTTTCACAACCCCTCCGAAAACCAGATTTTAACGGTTTCATTATTTTTATTTTTTCTAATAAAGTTTTGGGGTAAAAACACCAACCGGGCCATAAAATATCTACTCCTGTCAAGTGATCCTAATTTTCCGCTACAACAAACTGAAATAAACTTTAAACCCCCCTTGAGGACTCCCAACGAGGATTTTTTTTCCCCCCCATTGTGAGGCTGAGGACAGCCGGGCAGATTGCGGCAGTAGGTTGTTCCGTGGACATGAATAATGGATGCCATTACATATAATTCATGTGCGAAACATTTTCACACAGCGGATCCAACCAGTGAATATCCAATCTTCAATTAGTCTTGGGAGTAAAAGCTATAATATGTATCGAGTCACATCTCACTTGAATACTGCCATGTGGTTGTATTTAGTGTTACATAATATTATTGAGTATTGTATTTGATACTATTAAAGTAGTCTATAAGTTATACTTAATCCAATCTGGACATACGGAATAGAGCTATGGGGGACAGCAAAAAATTCAAACATCAAGCTTATCCAATCCTTTCAATCAAAAGTCAAGAGAACAATAACATAGGCTCCTTATTACGTCATCAATAACACCCTTCATAACGATCTTAATATACCCTACATTCTTGATCTCATCCCTTCCGAGTTCATGAAATTCTATAGTAACTTATCCAGCCACCCTAATCCCCTAGCACAGTCATTGCACTGCACCAATCATCCCTATAATCCTCCTCGGAGACCGAAACGGAAGTGCCGTCGTGGCCTACTATGCGTGGGAGTCCTGGCAATGGCCAGTTTCTCCAATCATGTCCTGAGCGCATGTGGCTCTCGCGCTCTCCGTCAGCCTCCACTAGCTCGTATCCAGTGACGCGGCTGACGGAGGAGCGTGGGGGATTTCCCAAGACTTCCTCTTTCGCATGCGAGGGAGGTGATAGCTTTGTGGATTTGGGAAGTCTCTGATATGTTTGTAAATACTGTATGAATGAGTGAGTGAATGAAACTTATAAATATGGTATGAATGAGAACATTTATCACAATTACATATTGCCTAATAAGGCAGATTGTAATTTTAGCACAATAAAGAGGTTTCATTCAAAGTAGTCAATAGACATCCAAGACAAGTTTGATGCATCACACAATCAAGGGTTACGATTGCGAAAAGGACGTAAAGACCTTTAATTAGATACCCTACCTAATATGACAGATTGAAAAAAATATTGGTTGTGTCTTTATAATTCTTCATATCGTTGATTTATTACAACCATTGGGGCATGTTTAGGCATTACGTAAAACCTTCATTCAAAATGTTATCGTTCTAAATTAAATGGGGGTTGGAAACAAATTTCGAAAATACTTCCAGTTACAATCTTGATTTCATTATCTAATTATAGTTTAAATAATACTCAAAACACTATTAATTAGGAGGTTGATAATTTGGTACCCTACTTAATTAATACAACAGAAAAATATTTATTATTTTATGACTAATTAACGATCTTTGATAATATTTAATAGGACTGGTTTTATATGTCTCGTAATTTATGCTGACCGTACAAAATATCCAGCTACTTGCTGGTTGGATAATAACACATCAACACTCATGCTTCATAAATATAACTATAATTTACATCTCTTCTTCTTGCGTGAAACATTCATGTAAGTAGGTTGAGCAGGAGTCTCACGTAGGCGAGTACAGGCAGACAGGCACAAGGGTGAAAATAAAATGGTTTCTGGTTTAAAAAAAAACACTAAAAACAACAGGAAGACATGATAAAAGTACAAAAATGGGATCTATATTCAGGTCAATTCACTCAGTATTTTTGTTTTCCTTGAGTCAGAAATTAATAGCTATTAATGATATAAATTTATGGTATTTTCTCGTCAATGAATTTCCAGGATCGGACTTTTAGATATAGCAATATTTTTGAAGCCAAATTCAGTAGTTTCATTTTTTGTCTACGTTTTCGTACTCTTAAACATAAAGTATTTTTTCTCAAGCATTAATTCAAATTATTCAGGAAACTCACAAGCCCCATAAGTCTCTCCATTTATTTTCTATGCACTTTAATTCGTTTAAATTAATTTCAATAGTTTTACCATTTGGTTCATGTGAGTGATGAAGAAAATTGTAGTCGGTAATATTTTATTTCAATTATGGAAGATACAGTGTGCTTTTCCGTGTATTATTATAATAACAATAGTTGCAGTAAAACCACGATACTCCAACTTATAATATAACTTGTCTCATACATACTAAGTAATTTATTTATGATAAACATGTAGTGATTACTTGTTGCCGGTCACATAATTCTAACCAAGATATAATCGGATAATGGATCTGACATAATTAGTTAGGTGAATTAATCAGACCAACTATGCTAGTTTGATTGCGTACATGATAGCCACAAATGCACTTAATTAACTACGATTGTATAAATGATAAGATCCCTTATATATGAAATAATTTCAACTGATATGATTCGTTATACAAACGAGATTTGATACTTGTTAGTGTCCATTTAAAACCTTATACAATCAATATTTACAATTCAACAAATTCG
The DNA here is from genome assembly GCA_930367205.1 of Acanthosoma haemorrhoidale. NCBI lineage: Eukaryota > Metazoa > Arthropoda > Insecta > Hemiptera > Acanthosomatidae > Acanthosoma > Acanthosoma haemorrhoidale. The sequence goes on along the minus strand of OV884009.1, from coordinate 81,695,614 downwards.
GTTATCAGACATTTTCCAATAAAGAATTGTAGTCGTTCGGAGGGAAATGGAGTCAATCTTATGGTGCAGATTGTGTGGACATTATGAGACTTTTAAAAGGCATTTGATTTCTACTTTGGCCTTATCAGGAAAGGAAACTGCCGTTTTCGTGAAAGCCCGGTCGGGGATCGATATGACGAAAGAAGAGCCATTAAAGGCAGGTCTCTGGCCCTAATTATAATTACCTATAATTATCTTGGAAATTTTCTCCGGCCATCCCTGCTCCGATAAGCGATCCTTGCATTCGTAGCTTATTAACGAAGTCAATAACTACCTTTGAAGTTCTCTTCTTGTACTTATGATGTTCCAATCAGATGAAATCGCAGAAGGGAAATCATCATTTCCCATTTCCAGGGGAAAAGCATTCGTTGGAAACGGGTCAAGAGGTAATCGCGTAAAAAAAATAAATGCTAATTATAAATGCTTTATAAGTGCTAATTATAAATGCTTTATAAGTGGTAGTTTACCAATTTTTTTGTTAGCTTATAAGTTTTAGAGGCATCATTTCAGTTGATAGAGTCAAGAATGGACTAGACAAAGCGTGTTTAAATTGAAAGAAGCATAGCGGAAGTTTAGTACCACTTCCGGTTGGGCGATTTGAAATATGCTTAAAGGAGAGTATCAAAATCATTATAGTGTACAAAGAGAAGGGCTTTACTTTGAAACACCTACCAGTTCATTGCATATCAACCACGTGTCCAAATGAGTCGTATTGTGGTGGTAAAATCTATTCTAAAGTTTACTGTTATAAAATCCTTTATTGTGCTAAAATTACAATCTGCCTTACTAGGCAATAACTAATTAAGATAAATGCTCTCATTCATACCATATTTACAATTCATCATTCACTCGCTCATTCATACAATATTTACAGACAGCCCAGAGACCTCCCAAGTCCACATGCGAACAGAAAGCGGAGTCTTGCGAAGTCTCCCACGCTCCTCCATCAGCTGCGTCACCGGATACTAGCCAGTGGGGACTGACCAAGAGCGCGAGAGCCACAGACGCTCAGGACATGATTGGAGAAACTGGCCATTGCCAAGACTCCCACTGTCACGCATTTATAGCAGGTCACGAGACCACTGCCTTTTCAGTCTCCGAGGAGGGTTATAGGAATGAGTGGCGCAGTGCAATGACTGTGCTACAGGATTAGGGTGGTTGGAAAGGCTACTGTGGAATTTCATAAACTTGGAAGAGTTCTAGAATGTAGGGTATATTAAGGTCGTTATGAAGGGTTTTGTTGCTGACATAATAAGGGGCATTTACTATTGTTCTCAGGACTTTTGAAAAGATTGGATACGCTTGATGTTCGACTTTTTTGCTGTCCCCCATAGCTCTATTCCGTATGTCCAGATTGGTTTAAGTATAACTTTGTAGATTAGTAGTTTATTTTCTATTGAGAGATGGGATGTCCTTTGAAGTAGTCTGTACAGTTGTTCAAAGCGTCTGTTTAGTTCTTGTATTTTTAGTCTCATATGTGGGTTCCAGGTCAGTCGTTTGTTGAGATGGAAGCCTAAGTACCGTACATTCAAAAGTTAGAAAGCAATATTTGTGTATAAATGCAGATAATTTATCAATTATTGTTAGCATATTATAGGCTATTGAATTTTGAAACAATGATCATAAATTCTGAATTGAAGTGAACCAATAGCATGATAACTAACAAGGGAACATATAAATAATAGAAAGTCAAGAACGTTCGTTAATAACTGAAATCAAGTAATATAATGTAAAATTTAGCAATTATTAATGTGGGAAATATGGCATGGACAGATCAAACCAGGGGATCAATAATAACTACAAAGAAACTTAAATCATAACAAAAACTTATTTGGTGTTTGGAGAAGCATTAGATGAAAGAGAGCTAATAAACTAATCAAATATAATTATAAAGATTCAGGGTGGTAGTTAGCTTCATGGCAGTAATAAAGTGATCTATCCTGGTGTTGGGATATTAGCTTCACGAATACCAGAATATGGAACAACAAAGCGACAAGATAAGTGGTGAGGTTGCCAATAAAACACTTGTCTGGGGAATCAATAACGAAATTGTTGCTTAAGACACTAGCTAATATAATATGATCAAAAGCAGACACAGTGTTTCAAAAAGGCATATTCAAAAACAGGATCAAAGGGAGCTTGAGGAGATCATAGATAACTGCTTAGATGATGCGTTGAGAACGGCAGGAGACATTACAAAGGGAAAAAAATTTATGCATATGGGGGCTCTTGGAAGGGGAGAGAAGGTTAGAGCGTTTGACGCCAACATCATATCTAAGAAGAAAGTAAATCATGAAGGCACACAGATAGGGCATCAGAGGGGTTATTGAGCTTAAGCACAAATAACGATAATCTAATTCTATACTTGACCTACGAAAGTAATCTAGGAGCTATTGAAAGATTAGAAGGGGGTGGGTGCGCGTTGACGCTGCAGATTGTTTAGGAAAGTATACACTTTGAATAGAAGGAGAAATACATACGAAAAAGTTCAAGAATATAGATTTGCTGGATAAAAAAAAAAGAGTGTGGTAGTTACTGAGTTTTTTTTGTGTATACAAAGTGTGGGGTAAACCAAAATAAAAGTAAAAATTATTTTTTAAACCGAGGCTCAAATACACTGCCAAGACGAAAAGCTGACATAAATTGTAGAAATATTTTTTTTTTAAATACTGTAAATAATAAATTGTTTCTAGCAAGTAAGCCTTGTTGCTAGACAATACCAAGTCGCAGTTATATTAGGTTTTATTTATTTCATATTTTAATTATTTCTTAACTTGTACAATTACGATTACAATCAATGTCATGTAATTGATTGTACAATTACCACGATCAATCCCATCCCAGAATAACCGTTAAGGAGGGCTTCTGGATTCAGAGACGGTCCTCTGAGCAAAAATTTCCACCCACAGCAAAACTCTATTCCGAGACTTTAAGCCCCTAAGTCCTACACCCTATCAATTAGACTGGGGCACTTACCTCAGGACAAATATTAATCTAGGACCGGCTCTACCCTACTTCAAGATAGTTAGAATTTACATTGAACGCTAGCCGATAATTAAGTCAAAACTACTTAGACCGGAGAGGGGAGGGAAATTCCCAAATTGTTACTACCAACAGTGTCGTAACTTTCCTGCACAAAGCTATATCGTTCATAAACTTATTGATTAAGGATTCCTGTGAAAGGGGAAATCAAATTGAATAGAGCTAATGGAACGCAGTTTTAGAGCTAATTCCTCAGGAAAGTGACTTATAGAGAAGAGCTTGCCTATGAAGTCTTCATGCCTCAGAGTTGCTAGGACGATTGAAGCCTCATCTAGAAACTGTCTAGTCAAATTTTCCCACGCGCCATGGTACCTATCCGTCATTTAAAAATTTCACAATGCAATGAACCCATTAATAATAATAAGCCGTTAAGATCGTGTTCGCGACTCTTATTCAATTAACGTTTGACATAGAGGCACGTTAGTTTGCTTAGTTGTGCCATTTGTTGCACCAAATGAAGCTAGAAATTAAAGCAACCTTATAAAAATAATGATAGGGAATTATAAAGAAATCAGAAACATAAATATTTTCCTACAATATTAAAGGCCTCAACATCCTCATTAATAAAATGTGTTATGAACATTAGTGTACTATTATTACATAGTAATTATTACATTCATTGAAATATTCTTCGTAAACCTTACCGTTACTAAAAGTTGAGCTACGTATTCCTGAGTGTTTTTGAATGTAATACTAAAATTTAAGATGGAGTTTTTTTTTTGTTTGTTTTTTAAAACCTTCATTGTATAAAATTCATAAATAGTTCATGACAGTGTGGGAGTCCTGGCAATGGCCAGTTTCTCCAATCATGTCCTGAGCGTCTGTGGCTCTCGCGCTCTTGGTCAGCCTCCACTGGCTAGTATCCGGTGACGCGGCTGATGGAGGAGCTTTAGGGACTTCCCAAGACTCCGCTTGCTCTTCGCATGTGGATTTGGGAGGTCTCTGGGCTGTCTGTAAGTATTGTATGAATGAGCGAGTGAATGATGAACTGTAAATATGGTATGAATGAGAGCATTTATCTTAATTATTATTGCCTTATAAAAGGCAGATTGTAATTATAGCGCAATAAAAAAAAAAAGTTCATGACAGTAGAATAATGTAATTTTACTCCAACGCAGATCTTCATTTTATCGATGAGGCTTAAACATTTCCATGGGTGGTGAAATCTTCGCAATATTTTAAAGTATCATCCTGGGTTGGGTTTTGTAATGAATTCCAAAACCATGATCAAGTTGTTCGTTAGATTGTTGGCTATTCCCGGTATAAAATATGTTGTAATACATAAGATAATATAGATGAAATATGTATAACTATTATATAACCCTTTTCTAAGTTACTTATGTTGAATATACCTAATTACATAACAATTTCTGGTTTAAATTGAGTATTTGTTTCGACCATTCGACATTGTTGTTTCTCAAGTCGTGTTCTTGGCCTGTACGACCCTAAGCTGCAGCACAAGTAGACGAACTATTTTTACTCGCTTCAGGTTGGTTGAGGTTTTAATTTTCTTGCCAGACAACTTTTCATTAACAAATCAAGCACTTTGATTCTCTTTCTATTTTAGATGATAATCGGATGGGGGAGAATTTGTATTATTCTAAGCAAATGAAAATACGTTTCATCCTTCATTTGAAAATATAGATTGCGAGACTGACTATTAAGCAATCGGGGGAGGAAAAACATTTGTAATAGTAGCAATTATTCCGCTTTTCCACATGAAAAAACAAACCAGTCTATCTACATATGCATTGGACTCATGCACATGAAAAGACTGTGGTGAAATTGGTACTTTTATGTTGGTTCCACTGTTGTAACTTGCATATCTGCGTAAGGTTTAAGTTAATAAAAGCCTTTATTCACATGGTTCTCTCTCTTTAGTTATTACAATTTTATTAACTTAAACCTTACGTAGATATACAAGTATGAAGGAAACTCCTGAGCTGTTACGTACAACAGTGGCACCAACATAACAATACCAATTTCACCTTAAATCTATTTAGTTTTTCAACCAATTCAACGATTTTCGACTTAAGGTGACAAGAGCAATATTCATTTTTTTTTTTTAATGACATTAAGATTACATAAAATTGCCTTTAATCTGTAATGAATGTGTGGCGGTTCCCAGGCAATTTATCGGAGTTGAATATTTCATAAAGTCTGTTACATAAGCAGGAAATGTAGCATTAGTTTTTATGCACTTCACTAAAACACTATAGGCTCTCTTAATAATGCTGATAAACGAAAAAAAATAGTTACAATAACTAAACAACATTTATTTTTAGAGGCATGATGATAAAATAATCATTCGAATACCAAATTATAAAGGGCCACTTATTATTCAATTTAATTTAATATTTTCTTATTATAACCACTGAAAGACTACCCATAACGAAAGCCATAATTTTGGAATGCATCACCCTTGACTTAATATTTTTTCGTATATATTTTGAAGAAGTTCGATAAAATATTTCCTCCCGTCAATGATTTCTTGTTTTTTATTCAATAAACAGTTTGACTATCACGGGTGTACACTAGAATACTGATTGATCTATCCTAAAAGTGACACCGACGCATATAAATACGAACTTACTATCACATCACGAGACACCTTGAAGAAAAATCAAGCGTTTATGCTGAAAAGTGTATTAAAGCGCAATACATTATTAAATTGAAGATAATAAATTTATATATTAGAAACAAAAAAAACTATGGAGCTGTGAAAGGAATAATAACAAAAATTAAAAGTAAACTAAACATCAAACATCAAAGCTGGGTAAATGATTGCCATAAAATAAAATGAATTGTAAATATGGTATGAATGATAACATTTATCTCAATTACTCATTGCCTAATAAAAGGCAGATTGTGATTTTATCTTAATAAAATTGATTGAAACCGGATTTTTTATATTTACTTATTTATTATAAGTTCGAGTGAAGTGATAGAATCAAGTTATTCCAAGTATCACTTTCTAAATTTTTCATTTATTGTGAATAATTTTTATCAGCAGTATATGTTTATTTAGCAGAGTTACAACTGGCAGGAAACAATAATCAAAAAAACATACAGATGAACCCAACGAAAAACGAAGTCTTACAGAAGGGGACAACGTGTAGTCTTTTTGGTAGTAGTTTTAAATTTTTCGAGAGCTAGGTTGTCTTTTACGACATAACATGTATCAAATATTTAACATACAACGACTTTATATTTATAATCATTACTTATACCCACTGTCTTAATAATTTTTTTTTGGGGCAAGTCAATTCCAATGGTTGATGCTCGCAAAAATACGATCATTTTCTTGCTTTGATAATGGTAATTATTATTACGATTTGTTAATAATTTTAATTTTATTCTTTTTATTGATATATCTTCTGAATTTAAAGCGAAGTTTTAACAATCGCTATAATAGTACACACACACACACACACACGCACAGACAGAGACAGAGAGAGAGAGAGAGAGAGAGAGAGAGAGAGAGAGAGAGAGAGAGAGAGAGAGAGAGAGAGAGAGAGAGAGAGAGAGAGAGAGAGAGAGAGAGAGAGAGAGAGAGAGAGAGAGAGAGAGAGAGAGAGAGAGAGAGAGAGAGAGAGAGAGAGAGAGAGAGAGAGAGAGAGAGAGAGAGAGAGAGAGAGAGAGATTTATGCGAATGACAATAATTGAGATGCGTTATTGTTACAAGTGTAAGGAGATTTTTAGATATGATGTTTAAATTGCTATAAATTTAACCTTTTATTTCTAGAAATCAACAGCTTGTTGGGGAAATTTCCGTGGGAGTGGAAGGGGCTCCTGTACTGAGTGCGTATGTATGAATTTTAATTGTACATAAGTATGAATGGATTCCTAAATGCCAATTATTAATGCTGCAGCTACAAATTGTAATCTATCAAATAAAGATCTTCATTAGTGAATTTCAACGAACATAAAACTAATAAAGAAAATTAATTTAAAAAATATAGCTACCAATTTGAGAGCAAAGAAAGTCAATATATTGGGTGAACCCCGTATAAGGGGGTACAATGGACGGTTTGACTGGCAACACTGATGGAGATATTTTATTCTCACTGAGTGGCATCTTGTTTAACAATAGAGCGCTGGGATTCCCATGACTACACAAAGGCGTTGTTTCACATTTTTATCAACATCGCCCTTCTGTTTTTGAATCGGCTTTCGGCCTTATATTATTATATTTCATGAGTCAACTATAGATTTTTGTACTCACTTGTGCAGCGTTGTGGGTCTTCATGAACAACAGGAGTGACGGCAGGTTTTGGAGTTACCAAACCTGTTCAAAAAGCAAAATGGTTATAATAATAACAAAAGTAAAGAAAGTATAGCACATGAGTCAAACTGAAATAATCCATATAATAATTATTATTCTAAAGTAATTATTCTAACACTCCATTCACTCTGTACATCTCATTCACCACCTTAACTAAACTCATAGTACATAAAGTGCAGCATATTTTTCATAACTGAAAAATAAAATAAAATGGAGACAATAGAGCTAGTTTGTTCATGCTAACTTTATTCTGAGTTTTTAGTTTCTTTAATGTTCTTATTTCGTCGTATCCAGTAGGTAGTCGTCACTTTTCCTGCCAAAAGTACTAACTGAATTGCCATGCTGTTTCAAACTCAGGTTGTATAAAAACATGTTATTTCATTTGGAAATTCGCATAAATATTTTGGTTATTTGTCAAAAAGTATTTTTTCTTGTGTTTACCAGATATCTCCCACATATCCATAAAATGTATGTAAAAGTCTGTAGTTTTCATGCAATCGAAAGTTGATTACTACTGGTTAAAAAGTTTGTATTCCACAAACAAAAGATGTGGTTTCCTGATTTATTTCATTGCCAGATAATAATGACTTCATTCCGTAGTTTAGCATATAAGACATGAACATATACTATTTATATAAATAGAATATATAATATTTTATATATAATATATAAAAACGAAAACATAATTACTTAATTCGTGGATCAATATTGGCGCTATTTTTATGCAATATTAAAATATAAATTATATTTCGTTTTTAAAACAACATAAAACAACTAAAAAGTTTAGAAGCAATATCAACAAATACTGACGTGACCCCAGACCAGTTTCATACTTTATTTAATGATTGTGACCAAACCACAAGGTATTTTACCAAACACAAAATAGAGAATTTTATTTGTAGAAATAACTCGGGAACTGAAGATCGGAGCACTTTAAAAAAAAAAACAAATGTGAATTATGACTTCGAGCGGGAAAAAAGGAGACAAAAGATTATCAATACACTCTTCCTTAGACATACCGACCTCCAAAATTTCCTATAAGTAGCACATCACGGTATAAATAGAGACTTTGACAATCAAGGCATGCTATACGAAATATTCTAATTGGGAAAAAAAGCAGATCACAATGGCTTGAGCCTTCGTTACTTCAAACTCAACACACAAAAGTAAACTCCACTTAAAACTGAGGCGTTTATTCAACTGGACTGGAAACTGGCAAGCTCTCCATTATTGTATAATTTCGTAGTTGCATAATATGTGTCAGATTTCTTTAGTGCTCTCAAGGAACATGGTTCCGTGCATTCAGACCACCTTGTAGCGACCGCTAACTACATAAGATAAATCACCCTATACTCTATTGTATATATATTGTAAATTGGTTATAATATGTTGTAAATTAATTTAAACAAATGTAAATAACATTACCAAACCATAAGTCATACCAGTGTAAATATTGTAAACAATAAAAGACGCAGCTGCAAAAAACTAGTCAGAGGCCCTTAAAGGGGGAGTCAGATAGCGGCTAGGAGGCTGGGTGGGTCCCAGTCTAGAACAGGCAAGCGTCACCGCAACCCTGCGGTGTGGTTGGTCAGGATAACACCCCAGATCATTGGTTACTGGGGGCTATATATAGGACCTCATTTTGGCCGGTCTTCTCATTTATGATAACCTCTACATCTCTCTTCCGAAATATGTTTTAGTCCGGCCTCGTCAGACCCAACGCTTTACTAGTGTGATTCTCTGCCTTCGTCTCGCTAAAACTAGCACCTCCTAGGAAGAGACCTCTCCTTCGCGGACGACAGTTGCCGTGGCCCTAAAAACTTTACCTAGTAGTGTCTCCCATGGCAATCCAGTCTGCCTCTCTGCGGTTCACACTCGCCTTTGGGATCCGGACGGTTTTTGCCTACCCTCAGATACCGAGTGTGAATTCGTGGTCATTCCAAGAACACATAAAATACCTACAATACCTACCCTGTACCTCTTCTCCTGAACATAGTGCATTGTCGGGGCACATACCTATCAAATATGGAGTCAGATAGTACGGTAGTAAGACCCGTCATGAAGCAATTGTCCAGGTCATAGTCTAGTCAACCCTCACTTCGTCATTAGGGCTAGAGGAACTAGGCACCCCCCTCGTGACGACCTGACACACCTCTTCGCTCAAGTGAGTTCAAGAATATTAAACAACGTTCGCAGAAACAAATAAGAGAGTCACACATTCCATATAGACACATGTAGATATTACGGGAAATGAAATGGCTGATAGACCTGTCAGAGAATCATTAACTCTCCCAGGACAAAGTATAACTGCACTTTCTTTATCAGAACTCGCACGCCCGTAATGTCTAAACAGCGGCAGTCCATGTGTGATGAGGCCCCACCCAGTCAGTTCTCGTGCATTAAAATATATGTCAAACAATGGAGACAATGGATTTCTCCCAAATGGCAAGAAAAAACTAGACAATAGTACATAATAGACCTTATAGACCGAGATACACTTCCAAAATGTAACAAGGATTTAGCCATCGTCGATATATTTGACCAGTGAGTATTATAGCTATATTTTAAATACCATTAACCTTACAAGAATCAATAAAAACAATACAAAACTGACTTACTTTTACAGCATTACAAAACTAATTTCCTCCTTCCGAAACTAGTTAACTCCACTTGTAAGAAAAACGAGTTTACTACTGGGTAAAAGGTGACTTATACAATCGTGTATAAATGGTTTAGTTTATAAATTCAATCAATTTTTATTAAGATAAAATTACAATCTGCCTTATTAAGCAATAAGTAATTGAGATAAATGTTCTCATTCATACCATATTTACAATTCATCATTCACTCGCTCATTCATACAATATTTAGAAACAGCCCAGAGGCCTCCCAAGTCCACATGGTTGTCGTCGCATACGAAGGAGAAAGTGGAGTCTTGGGAAGTCCCCCACGCTCCTACGTCAGCCGCGTCACTGGATAAGAGCTAGCGGAGGCTGACCAAGAGCGAGAGAGCCACAGGCGCTCAGGACATGATTAGAGAAACTGGCCATTGCCAGGACTCCCACTATCACTTAATCATAGCAGGTCACGAGGCCACTTCTGTTTTAGTCTCCGAGGAGGTTTATAGGGATGATTGGTGCAGTGCAATGACTGTGCTACAGGATTAGGGTGGTTGGAAAGGTTACTATGGAGTTTCATAAACTTGGAAGGGATGAGTTCTAGAATGTAGGGTATATTAAGGTCGTTATGAAGGGTTTTGTTGCTGACATAATAAGAGGCATTTACTATTGTTCTCAGGACTTTTAATTTAAAGGATTGGGTACGCTTGATGTTCGACTTTTTTCCTGTCCCCCATAGCTCTATTCCGTATGTCCAGATTGGCTTAAGTATAACATTATAAATAAGTAGTTTATTTTCTATTGAGAGGTGGGATGTCCTTCGAAGTAGTCTGTACAGTTGTCCAAAATGATTAGTTAAAACAATAATAGTGGGGTGATATCGCGATGTGAAAGGTGATTTTTAGGTAATCAAACTTTGAAACTGCTCTTCCTGAAAAGATTGAACTTTCGACTACCTATTCACCTGAGGTACATATTTTAACTTAATCTACATCTCATTATTAAAAAAAAGAAAAAAAAAAGCTAATCTAAATAATTATGTTGGTTAGGGTGTCAAATAATACGGAAATTAGTTTTGTAATTGTTCCGGGTTTTGTAAATTAGTGCTAGTAATGTTGTAAAAGGAAAATAGTTTTGTAATTTGCAGGATTTGTATTCCATGTGTCTATGAAAAAAACGTAAATCGCTGAAATATTATCTATGAAACCCTTTACTATTGTTTCCAACTATACTAAAGGGTGTCCCAGAATTAACGCAAGATTTGATTTATATTGAAAACACAGTTTTTAGTATTTTTGTTGTTATTTTTTTATTGAATTATAAAGTAAATAAAATAGGGTTATTTATGGAATAACACATCGGGAAAACGGCGTCCACAACTTCACTGGCACATACGCACTCTTTTGTCGAAATTTTCCATGACCATTTGGCATTAACGTGGTTGAATTTCGTTGATGCAGTGTTGAATTTCCTCTTTTAATGAACGGGTGGATGTGGGCTTGTTGACATACAGCTTTGACTTCAAATAACCCCATAAAAAGAAATCTAAAGGTGTTAAATCACACAATCTAGGGGGCCAATTCTGATCACCGAAACGAGAGAGTACACGACCTTGAAATGTCTCATGAAGCATTTGAATTGTTCCATGGGCTGTATGCCATGTAGCATCATCTTGTTGAAACCACATATTGGCCACATCAATATCATCTAATTTCGGCACAAAGAACTGTGTTTACGACGCCGCATTGATGTTCCTGTATTTTCAACAACACTCTCACGCACTGATATTTACATTTGAACGGCTTGTTTTTGGACGACCAGTGTGTTTAGTGCCTCCAACTGATCCAGTCTCACTAAATTTTTCAATTAATCTCTTCACAATTGATGAAGTCCAAACATTATTCCTACCACATTTTGTATGAAACTTTCGAACTGCGGCCGCCAAACTTTTATTATTTTTTAGATAATGTTCAACAATAAAGACATGTTGTGCTATCGTGTAACGCTCCATTTTTACTAACCGTAAACTGTCAGCTGTCAAATTGTTTTTTTTTTAGGGTTGCCAACACTTTACTGCGCAAATGGCGGTAAATTCATATCTTGCGTCAATTCTAGGACACCCTATAGTTTGATCTAAAAACGAGTGGTTTGTGATTCGTTTTATATTATTATATTTAACGTGTCCTTAAATATGGAGGGAAAAGCACAATTTTATAGTTTAGCTTTTTATCGCGAGTAAAATTTTCCAATCTACCCTAAACAGGAACTAATTAACAGTGACAAACGATCAGTTCTTACAATATTTAAAATCCTGCATTCACACGACATATACGGTTTCACACACTCCAGATTCGTAGCACGCATGATTGCAGACACATAGGAAGAAGCAGGATGCAGTGATCCGGACGCTACTCAACACTACTCCCTTTTCCGCATCACCTGACTCAAGCCTTCGAGGGCTTAGAGAATGATACAATATGAAACAATGTTTTTCTATGAGCATCTAGTTTTATATATTTATACATGTAGGTAACTCAATGAAGACTTGACAAGGCATACTAGCACAAGATTTTTCTTTTATTATGTAAATATTGAAAATAAAACGGAGCCAACCATATTTACGTTAAATTACTTTTGTACATGCTTAGCATATGTTAATTAGAGTAGTTTTATATACTTTTTATTATTGCATATTAACAGTTTTACTTATCTTATGTAGAATTTAAGTATATGCTTGCAATTAGAGTATCTCCCTTCAAGCTTGTAAATCAAGACATATGACCAAGAATTCACAAAATAAACATCACAGAGGAATTAACTTCAATATTCACTTTTACTAAATTGCGGCACAAACGTGTATGTAAGTTTAATCGATTCTGTTGCACAGTTATTCTCTAGTTGTTGTTTTTCTTTCAAAAATGTAATTTAAATTCGGGACTGCTAATCATATTAGTTATTCAATCTGTCTCTACGGTTTACTAGGCTGTTGTTTCTGATTTCAGCATGCTGACTTGGTGGCCAGTGTGGAGACCTGGTTTTATATTCGGCTCACTCTAGGATATTATCCTTTGGGTGTTCTTCTGGTTAGTGTTAACACAGCTTGGTGAGGATAGATGAGTTGCTACTTGAAAGAAAAAGAAGCTTATCCGATCAAGAAAACCAAAATTAAGGTTGAGGATAACAACGACTATTGCTGATCAAACTAGCACCTCAGCGCCACCTACCAACTACGGCGATAACCTTCGGTCTGCCTCAACCTCTTCATGTCGTGATTTTTTTCAGCATTTATTTTTTTATTATTTATGAATTTATTCTTCATGCTTTCTTTTACTCATAATTTTACCAATCACCGTCCTGCAGATAATCACAAACTGTCCAGTCATTTCTTTTAAAATCGTTTCCCTTAGACGAAGCGTATTTTCACAATGAAAACCATGCCATTTTTACGAGAAAATGGAGAATATACAATAGCGACAATGGGTCTTTCTTTATTTCGTCTGCTTTCAGTTCAGCTCTCTCTTCAACCCATCCATTAATGGAAATGATTTCCCTTATATAAACTATATTATTGAAACATGCAAATATTATTACTCCTTCTTATTCATCGCTTACTTGCATCCTCTTTTATTGTCATTGCCATTAACACATTATTAAAAATGAGCCGGAAAAGAATAAAATCAATTATCTAAAGATTATTCATAGGACAAAGGCTCTGTAACCAAACAAAGGTTGGCTTGGTATAAAGCGAAGAAAATAATAAGTAAACGTGGAACAAATGGCGTCCCGCCAGCCATTTGTGTTCCTTGAGTTGGCTAACTCAAGATACGTGACATATCTTGAGGGTATGAAGAGATGACCCGAGCAAACAACTAGTAAGATCTAGAAGGTCTTGACCACATTTGACCAAGTATCAGTTCCAACAGCCGGAGTTAAATGCTTATGATGAATACCTACTAAAGGACAAACAAATCGCTTTGACACGCCACTCCGTAATTCAGGTACCGGAGACCATATATAAGCCCTGGAGACGTAGAGCTCGTTTTCACAACACCCCGCCCAGTCCAAACACCTTTTTCAGTCCAGTTTATTTAGTCGTCCCTCAAGTAACAGCCTTTACTACAAATAATGCTATTATTAAGTTGTTTATATTAAAAAGAGTTTTTTAAAAATTTCACTACTGTGAGATCTTTAGTTAATTGATTTAAGTTACGAGGAAGGAGTCAAGTGATCCTTACTAAATATGCATCAATGGTTAAACATTCTCTTTAGAAGAATGAGATCAATTATTAAGTGCCCTCAGTAAATTAATTAAAATAACAGTGAATAAAACTTTGATGAAAATGTAAAACGTGATACAGTTTAGATAAATTAATATAATAACGTCAGGTCATTCCACTAGGGAACGTGTGGGGGTGACAGTGCAGGGCTAAAGCTAGCAAGATTAGGAATATATAGTTGTAGATTGTTTCATAAATGATAAGGCAATATTTAGAAACATTAGTGAAGCTGCAAGTACCAGCTCAGAGGAGAGCTGTACCTTGAATGAATTGCCCTTTTTTTTTGCTCTTTCAAAACCTCTTTATTGATAATATATATACAATGATAAAAATAAATAAATAAATTTGTAATTACAGTTGTCTCCTCGTGCTGCATTCGCAGATGCATATCAAGGAGTGCATAAAATATAATACTTTCAGATTGTTGTTAATAAGTCCATACATACACTCACTAGGTGATAAGGCTCACCTTCAGCCTGCAACTGTGGAAACACTAACACTAAAACCTAAACCTAGAACCTAAGACTTAAACGTTACAGCCGCGACAGCGTCCTGCCATCGATGGGGGACGGAGCGGGGGTTATAATGTTAAACTCCGGGTTTGTCTAGTATTGCAGGAAGTCGAAAAATTTGGTATGAATTCTCGGCTGAAATCAGGGGGTATATATAGCCAGAAACAACCTATGAGCAAGCTGTTTATTTCTGCCGATCGGCTCACTTGCCTACCTCATGCTGAATAGCCCGGCGACCTGTGAACTCGTCTGCAGCTATTTATTATTTAACAATATTTACATTGGTATACCTTTGAGTTATTACATGTTTTGGTTATACTATTTATATTTGTATATTTGATTTATTAACTATATATATATATATACATTGGTAAACTCTTCAATAGAGTAGAGTGTATTTTATCCAATATAATTAGCGGTCGCTACAATACAGTTTTAATATTGATGTTAAACAACTTTATTATAAATAAATGTATAACAATCTTTATTGTGCAATAATTACAATCTGCCTTTTATAAGGCAATAATAATACAGATAAATGATCTCATTCATACCATATTTACAGTCATCATTCACTCGCTCATTCATACAATAGGACATGATTGGAGAAACTGGCCATTGCCAGGACTCCCACTGTCACGCTATTATACCAGGTCACGAGGCCACTGCCGTTTCTGTCTCCGAGGAGGATTATAGGGATGAGTGGTGCAGTGCAAATACTGTGCTACAGGATTAGGATGGTTGGAAAGGCTACTGTGGAATTTCATAAACTTGGAAGGGATGAGTTCTAGAATGTAGGGTATAATAAGGTCGTTATGAAGGGTTTTGTTGCTGACATAATAAGGGGCATTTACTATTGTTCTCAGGACTTTGGATTGAAAGGATTGGATACGTTTGATGTTCGACTTTTTTGCTGTCCCCCATAGCTCTATTCCGTATATCCAGATTGTTTTAAGTATAACTTTGTAGATTAGTAGTTTATTTTCTATTGAGAGATGGGATGTCCTTTGAAGTAGTCTGTACAGTTGTCCAAAGCGTCTGTTTAGTTCTTGTCTTTTTAGTCTTGTATGTGGGTTCCAGGTCAGCCGTTTGTCGAGATGGAAGCCTAAGTACCGTACTAAACTACTTTATTATGACAAAATTACAATCTGCTTCATTGGGCAATAAGTAATTGTGATAAATGATCTCATTCATACCATATTTACAGTCATCATTCACTCGCTCATTCATACAATAGGACATGATTGGAGAAACTGGCCATTGCCAGGACTCCCACTGTCACGCTATTATACCAGGTCACGAGGCCACTGCCGTTTCTGTCTCCGAGGAGGATTATAGGGATGAGTGGTGCAGTGCAAAGACTGTGCTACAGGATTAGGATGGTTGGAAAGGCTACTGTGGAATTTCATAAACTTGGAAGGGATGAGTTCTAGAATGTAGGGTATAATAAGGTCGTTATGAAGGGTTTTGTTGCTGACATAATAAGGGGCATTTACTATTGTTCTCAGGACTTTGGATTGAAAGGATTGGATACGCTTGATGTTCGACTTTTTTGCTGTCCCCCATAGCTCTATTCCGTATGTCCAGATTGGTTTAAGTATAACGTTGTTGATTAGTAGTTTATTTTCTATTGAGAGATGGGATGTCCTTTGAAGTAGTCTGTACAGTTGTCCAAAGCGTCTGTTTAGTTCTTGTCTTTTTAGTCTTGTATGTGGGTTCCAGGTCAGCCGTTTGTCGAGATGGAAGCCTAAGTACCGTACTAAACAACTTTATTATGACAAAATTACAATCTGCTTCATTGGGCAATAAGTAATTGTGATAAATGTTCTCATTCATATCATTTTTACAATTTTCATTCACTCGCTCATTCATACAGTATTTACAAACAGCCCAGAGACCTCCCAAATCCACATGGTTGTCACCTGGCATGCAAAAGAGGAAGTAGAGTTTTGGGAAGTCCCCCGCGCTCCTCCGTCAGCCACATCACCGGATACGAGCCAGTGGAGGCTGACGAAGAGCGCGAGAGCCATATACGCTCAGGACATGATTGCAGAAACTGGCCATTGCCAGTACTCCCACTGTTACGCATTTATAGCAGGTCACGAGGCCACTGCCGTTTTAGTCCACATGGTTGTCACCTCCTTCGCGTGTGAAGGAGGAAGTGGATTCTTGGGAAGTCCCCCACGCTCCTTCGTCAGCCGCGTCACTGGATAAGAGCCAGCGGAGGCTTACCAAGAGCACGAGAGCCACAGGCGCTCAGGATATGATTGGAGAAACTGGCCAATGCAAGGACTCCCACTATCACGTATTTATAGCATGTCCGAATTCCAGTGCCGTTTTAGTCTCCGAGGAGGAATATAGGGATGAGTGGTGCAGTGCAATGACTGTGCTAGGGGATTAGGGTTGGAAAGGCTACTGTGGAATTTCATAAACTTGGAAGGGATGAGTTCGAGAATGTAAAGTATATTATGATCGTTATGAAGGGTTTTGTTGCTGACGTAATAAGGGGCATTTACTATTGTTCTCAGGACTTTTGATTGAAAGGATTGGATACGCTCAATTTTCGACTTTTTTTCTGTTCCCCATAGCTCTATTCCGTATATCCAGATTGGCTTAAGTATAATTTTGTAACTTAGTAATCGATAAAAATTTTGAATTTAGAGAGGGTCACACAATCAAATCTAGCTTCATCTTGACAGTTTTTTTTATTTGACTGTTAATAGTTATGGGGGCTGAATTCCATCAATAAATTTTGGTTTTTACCTAAACTGAGAAAAAAAAATAAAAGAGCTGTGTGCCAAATTGTATCATTTATCATCATTATTATTTTTCAATGATCAAAATTACACATTTGAACTATTCCTTTTTTTTCGATTGATTGAGTTATTGTTAGTTCAGCGCACCTCTTTGTTGCAGTTCAATTTCCAGTATTGCCTCTGTTTTATTTTTGTTAAAGAAAGTTTAATGAATACAATTTGATAAAAACTTTTTCCGTAACAGAACTTTCTGTGAGTCCCTTACTCAGCTGTGCCTTGCAATCTACGAACCAAATCCGTTTTGGATTCTTTGAATATTTAACGAACGTCCACTCTTCCATTTTCTGTAGGAGTCACAATGTGTATTTTAAAATTGTAAATAAACACTGGGGATGCATCATGTCTAATTTTGTAATAGAAATCAATTCTAGTTGTAAAATGAGTAAAATATAATTAATTTCTGTTATTTTCATTTGTATTATTTTTTTAATTTATATACTTCATGTGCAATGTACTGCAACAATAGCTTTCGTATCTTGTATTGAACACCAAGGAAAACCACAGGCTACAAAAAAAAAAAAACTTATGCTACTTTTGTTTGCGTGGGGGGACAGATATTATAGTGGTACAGTTTTTTTTTTTTTTAAATATAGTCAAAGAATCTTTATGATACCACCAAGTACGCCGTTCGTACACATTTGATGAGACCCCTGTTTGCTTATTGTTTCTCAATAGTGTTTTATACGTTGGGAACGATTACACCGTCACAAAAAAAGCGTCACACGCTGTAAAACAGGGCTCAGAATATCTTTCTGAAGATTAATAGTTATGGGAAACAATTTTTTTCAAGCTTAATTTTTCAGATTCAACGTCGTTGTTTTTTAACTAACACATAATCTCAGCCTATTTTGAAATGTACACACACGTGAACCGTCATCGGACTTGTGTTTGTCTTTCCTGGCGATTTAGTGTCCCATGTTTGAGCTTGAAGCATGAAAGTTTATTTTGGGATTCCATTTTAATACCATACGACAAGTGAAATATTTTAATTCCGTCAAGAATAATTATTAACTTGGTAATTAAAAAATATATTTAGCTTGACGTAGCTCAACCTATGCATACGTAATTGTAACTGATACATTACACATTATACATACAGTGCACTATTAATTACACAAAGTAGTAACTTTTAGTAAAAACCGTATTCCCAGTTTTGAACTCAACCCGTTTTACGTAGAGAGATGACATTTTGCATGCCTCAAGACCGA
Organism: Acanthosoma haemorrhoidale; assembly: GCA_930367205.1. NCBI lineage: Eukaryota > Metazoa > Arthropoda > Insecta > Hemiptera > Acanthosomatidae > Acanthosoma > Acanthosoma haemorrhoidale. The sequence continues at coordinate 81,676,817 of OV884009.1, read as the reverse complement.
TGATGCTAAGAATAATATCAATCCTATAAAACATAATAAGTGTCATTAATCACTGAATAATGAACAAAATTATTTTTTCTAGTATATTGTGTAGGATTCCCAATTAAAAATTTAAAGAAGAATTAAACACCTGAAATCAAGTAGTTAAAAATAAACACAGATTAGATGAAATTATTCACTACCTCTTCTGTTCTGAGTCGGGAAACTTGATTCTTGCAATTATTCAACGTGTGGTATGCATTACGCTTGAATATACATTACTAATATTAACCTTATTTTAAAAATATATGTTTATTCTGCTGTTTTTACTGTCATTTGTGTCAACGTGTTCAATACTTAAGCGAATTTAGCTCGGACGTCGTTACATAGCTGCACAATGTTAGTTCTCATATACTATTTTTTTTTTCCTTTCATAGCCCCTTTAAATTTAAAGATAATTATAGATCCTCAGGCGAATCTATTTACAAATTATCTCTCATATACTAGTAGAAAACTTTCCCTTATAACTGATGACAACAATGCTATATAGGAAAACAATGTAATATTACAAAACAATAATATCCAACAAAAACCTGTAATATTTCATGGAGTTACTATTCTGTGCTTGTTCGTCATTTTTGTGAGGTCCTTTACCCGCTGGTTAGGGAGACATTTACTCAGTTAATGGCAAATGTAAAGTGGTTACGCCTCGGCCTGCGGGGAACGTCGGAAGTTTGTTGAAATTTCGTGGAAATTACAGAGTGACGAGAATGGTTTTTACGTCGGTGTAGAGGCAAATGGAGGCAGGAAGTTGAAGTTGATCACTGGACAAATTCAATCACCACCCCCTGCTTATAATGAAAAATGGGCAAGTTTCAATGTTCCATGACAGAGGGGCAGGCTACAGAATGAACCGAACAAAACGGAAAATATTTTTGGGCACTTCTTGAGTCTTGACGATTAATCTGTTTGGTACATATATAAAACGGTTTAGTTTCAAGGATATCATATGTTCATGTCATAAAAAACTCTATTCTCCATAAAAATAATAAGCATTGAGCCTTTTTTAATTGGTGATCATTATATTACAATTCTCTACTTGCTTCTCTGTGTTTTAGAAACATTTTTACTATAATTATTATAATAATTTATATAACATAAAAAAGAGGTCGATTATTTTAAACGCTTGGAGAGGCATGATAAGTGCTAAACAGCCAAATAGTCATTGCCATCTGAAACAGTTTTTTCAGATCATTTACAGAAAAATTGTTAGTTGTAATTAGAATTAGAATTTTTTCCTTTGTAGTTGTGGTTTCTGTCATTCATCGAAGATAAAGGGTCATTGGTAAGTGATCCGTATGAGAAGTCTTCGAATATTTGCGTACAATCGTTTTGGAATTTACTCCTGAGTGAGTCTGATGTCGGGGTTTGTTTCTTCATAATATTTTAAATCATTGGGCATCAGGTCAAGCACATAGTGTATGATGTCGTGTTCAATATACTCTGTTATATTCGTAATTGCTTATGTATGACCCTCTGATTCGATACGTACGTACATAATTGTCCTATGATTGTCTATACTAATTCAATAGGACGTTCTTTTGGATACATCTTAATCGAGTAGAATCTACGTTTTTATTTTTCGTGAGTTTGAGTATGTTTAAACGTATTTTCCAAATATGATAAACGCTCATTATCACAACTTAACTTCTGAACTAGTGAGATATCATACATAGGGTTCTTTTAAGAATTAAAATTTAGAAATAAAGTTTGCTCACAAAAAGACGGCTTTAAGACCTGATGGTGAAGTGACTAGAAGTTGGAGATACCGCAAAGACATCTGATGGTGAAGTGGGTCTGGGATTGACCTAAACTAAAGGTGACGAGGATACCTGAGGTCAGTAAATCCTCCAGAAGACCGGAGAAATGTTGTGAGTCGCTTGGAAGTACCTGAGGTCAGAGAGCTTCCACTGAGTAGCTGGGTGCAGCCGTCCAACCTTCTCTAATCTTCCTAGAAGGGCTCAGGGTTCCCTGTTCATCGGGCACCAGTTATATCTCCAATATTATGAAGAGCCTTCTTTAAAACTTTAATATTCCAAAAAACACAAAATAAAAATTAAATTACTTATTACTTAACTATGTGACTGTGAGGCGGTGTGCAAACAATCTGGAAAGGAAAGTTAAACATAGGGTTTCTAGAACGCCAAGCACGGCGTTCTAGGACCTGGGGATGAAGGTGGATGATTCAGAGGTGACGGGAATATTGGGAATATAAATCGTCCCTCCTTAAGAGTGATACTCTGATGAACGTTAAAGTTTGGAACAAACAAAGGAATGCGGGGAGGTAAGGAAAGGAACAATCGCATGAAGGGGAGGTGACAGGATTCTCAGGGATGCCGTTGCTTCTGTGTATGTTGTTATAAATTTTGTCTGTTGCATGTGAAAAAATAAATATATAAACAAAATTGTGGTAAAATATAATACATATTCATGTAAATTTAGGGGTATATCATAATCTTCTATGAATTCTAGTCCTATGTCTCCAATTTTCACAAGTTGGAGATCGTCAACAGTAAAATTTGTAATTATTTTAGTAGGGGATTTAACATTTGAAATTAGAGATAACCATATTTATAGGGATGTCTATATTAGAAGGGTATAATTATATTAGATCAGTTAAAATATAAATATTGGTTAAATGTTTTTATGATAGGGGTAGTCTTTAAATAAAGGGTAATACAATGTGATAAAAGGGTGTTATATGTAACTATAGGGTTAGTACAATAAAAATTATTTTTAATTTGGCTAATATTACTTGGTTAATGTACAATGTGGTGGCAATATAACTGTAGTTTGTTAGGATGTCACCATATTTCTCTGCTTAAATTGTTTTTCTCTCACTTTTCTCGTAGGCACTTGGTATTACAAAGCCTTGATGATGTGTTCAGATGGAAGTGAGTTATCACTTAGAAAAAAGTTGGTTTTTTTAAGAAAAAGGAAATATTTTCAAAAACAAAAATGATTGTGTTTGGAATATATTTCTATTATTTTATACAGGAGTCACTAAGTGTTCTTAACCCTGAATCAGGAAATCAGACCGAAGTCACAAAAGTTCTGTATCTCTAGAGAGTAGCTGGTAAAATGAGATAGGACAGATGATCAAAATGCCACTGGACAGTACACCTATTCTGACAGAAGAAAAACCTTTTTAAGTAAAGGTTTGGATGTGAGCTGAAAATGGGACAGCATACGCAAACGTCGAGGACCGGAAACATAGAGGCAGCAGAAGGGTAACATGGCAGAACAATAGCCCTTCACTGTTTGAACGAAATCTGTCTGACATGGCACTGGGCAAATGAAAAGGGCGTCCATATAAAAGAGTGGGAAGCCGTCTGGCAATTCTCAATACTTTTGGCAGATGATGATTGGAACATGTAAGTAAAACAATGACAGGAACAATCGACCCTCAGAACTCTGATTTTTACGTTGCAGTCATTATGTGTACTCAACCAAGTGGAAAAACAGCACCTAACTTTAAATATTTTCTGAGCTGTGACTTCTAAAAACTTATATGTTATTGTATATAAGTATAGTATATATATATGTACTAATAACTTATATTAAATTCAGTGAAAAATGTACCAGTTAATAACTATGTCATTAACTTTGTTTTCTTGCTATGTTTGTTATCTACAAAATCTTAATCAAAACAAATACAAATATTTTAAATTTAAAGTTTTCCATACACATAGGTTTCAAGTGGTTTTCTATTGACATAGTACTTTTTAATATTGTATAGTATTGAGAAATTGTAATTTATTTTTGAAGAAAGGCTAACAGGCTAAATGTGGACTTTTAATATAATTAACTATGGTATAAATGAAAAAAATTATCATAATGTAACTTCAGTATAATTGTTTTTCAGATTTATTTTATTAATTTTTTCGCACGCAAGGGAGGTGACAACCATGTGGATTTGAGAGGTCCCTGGGCTATTTGTTAGTACTGTATGAATGAGCGAGTGAATGAAAATTGTAAATATGGTATGAATGAGAACATCTATCACAATTACTTATTGCCCAATAAGGCAGATTGTAATTATATCACAATAAAAAAGTTTCTAATACAATTATTATCAATAGCAAAAGATATTTGACGCGAGAACTCGAGCTTTCAAAACTAATTTTCACACAATATAAATATTAATAAAAACTCTATGTTTCTGATCTATTAGTTTCATGGCTGGTGCCGTAGAACTCATGGACAAATATATGAAAGGTAATCTTCCTCTACCTGTTTAAACGTAGAGCCTCTTCCTTGGCAATTACGGAACCATTAGTTGTTCAAAAGTAGCTTAGTCAAATAGACGAGATTAGCTATCAGTCAGAGGTCAATAGACATAATACTGTCTAGTGTGTGGCTGCCCTGAAGCGGCGTGGCAGTGCAAACAATGTTACAATAACGGACACTGCTCACAGTCGCCTAATGTAACTACTACATGGCCATTATTGCCAACTGTTACACTCAAATCGTAAATGTTTCATAATGAATCAACTAACACCCCTGCCAGAGTCCTACTACATCTAAGCTCAATTACAAAACCCTGAGGTTGTTGCCGAGCCCAAACGCTTGCATTCAGGAAGTCGGAAACCTATTTGGTCAGTCTGCCTGACTGGATATTGTATATTGGTAAATATTTTATCGGGAATATTGGGAAGTATGGGAAGATAAATTATCAAAGTCCTGTTTCGCTAACTTACAAGATTTCTCAAGTACCATATACAAAAGTATTCAAAATTTATTGTTCTGATTGTCCCCCCCCAAAATTAATGTAAGTGGCATGAACGTATTGGTCCATGCTCAAGACATTTGGTATTAAATCTCTTTAAAGCCAATTACAAAAAGTATTTTGTTCACCGACAACCCTTTGCCTCCTACTATAACGCACTCCCATAGAATTGAAGGTATAACATAAATTATTCTCTGCTATTATACTAACATAACGATTTCCTGGTCAGGAAATATTTTTAAAAATATTGTTTTGATGCCTTGACCCTTTGTCACCAGACTTGTCCACTAGTTTATTTTAATTCTATTCCTCTCCCTGTAACCGAGACAGTACGATACTTAGGCTTCCATCTCGACAAACGGCTGACCTGGAACCCACATACGAGACTAAAAAGACAAGAACTAAACAGAAGCTTTGGACAACTGTACAGACTACTTCAAAGGACATCCCATCTCTCAATAGAAAATAAACTACTAATCAACAACGTTATACTTAAACCAATCTGGACATACGGAATAGAGCTATGGGGGACAGCAAAAAAGTCGAACATCAAGCGTATCCAATCCTTTCAATCCAAAGTCCTGAGAACAATAGTAAATGCCCCTTTTTATGTCAGCAACAAAACCCTTCATAACGACCTCAATATACCCTACATTCTAGAACTCATCCCTTCCAGGTTTATGAAATTCCACAGTAGCCTTTCCAACCACCCTAATCCTGTAGCACAGTCTTTGCACTGCGCCACTCATCCCTATAATCCTCCTTGGAGACTGAAACGGCAGTGGCCTCGTGACCTGCTATAATCGCGTGACAGTGGGAGTCCTGGCAATGGCCAGTTTCTCCAATCATGTCCTATTGTATGAGATGACTGTAAATATGGTATGAATGAGATCATTTATCTGTATTATTATTGCCTTATAAAAGGCAGATTGTAATTATTGCACAATAAAGATTGTTGTTGTTGAATTAATTAATAATAAAGTTGAAAGTTAATGTTATTCCATTAAGGTTTTTTGGTGTTTGTGTAGATGTTGCCTGAGGGTGGACTGATACCACGTTGTCACGTCCATACCGCGTCCTGCTAATGAATAATACTAAATTGGAAAGAATATTAAGCACTCCTTTTAGCCATAAAGATATTTTTTTTTCGTTTTCGATCAGAGAAATTTATGAGTCTAAGATGGTTGAGAAAAACATTACGCATTGCTGATCAATCATAAATTACCAGCTGAGCCATAGATCCCGATACCCTTAACAATAACAAGCCAAAAAGTAAATATTTTGACAGGGAATCCTCATAAAGCCAAATGTATTTTATTTTCACCGATGTTTGGGTATTTATGAAAAATACCAATCAGATATTTCACAAACACCACTGATTTTATTTGCCGAGCAATTGTCATGCTACAAGAGAGGATTTTCTACCATGATAAAAATTATTCTACTTTTTAGGGAAAACTGCAGAGATATGGTGCACTAGAATAAATTTGGGGCGAACTGCCGCAGTGGAACCGCCATTACTTGCGTACGACGTGAGGTTTGGCTCTGAGTGCGGTCTAACACGCGGTCAGCAAACTCGGACCTTGCACAATATGTACGGAGCCTAGCGACTCAAAGTTTGATTTATACCTCAGTGTGGTTTCCCCATTAACTCGAGCGCATTGGTTGAGTTATAGCCAAAGTGCCCGTCAATTATATTATTAGTTACCATTCATTAAGGGCCAAACTTGCTTCAGTTTAACTCAAAAGTTTAAAAGGAGTAACAGGAGGATTTCTGCAATCTGTAATTTGTATGCGCCTTTTTTTAAGCTGTAACGACTAACAGCCATTAAATCTGCCAGTAACAGTTTACAAATTTATATATGTGTTTTTTGTTTTTTTTTTAACAAGATATTTTGCATTTTATTTACGTTAGTAGCCTCAGTGATGCTAAAAATAGAATTACTAAATAAATATTTTTCTATCATATCGATGGAGGGATAGGACCAATGATGTTGGCAGGGACCACTTTATACGTTGCCTAGTGAAAATTACAAAAATTAAATTCGCGGAACCCTTAGCTTTTGCATCACACTTCACACAACTAACTTCTCTGTACCAGTTTGAAAGTAAAGCCTCTCCATTTGGTCTTGGAGATAAAGTTTGTGCGGGTTATTAAATTAAAAAATCTTTGACTAAACCATGACGACATTGAGAAGTAAGGCCTACATCACAAGAATAGTCTTTGGGAGATGTCGGTACACAGAGGCGGGCTCACAGGTCGAGTTAAGGCAGTTAAGTGAAGAGAGTCAAAGGGGAAAAGGGGTTAAACAAGTCGTATGGAAGATTTACGCCCCTTTCTCGACCCGAGTTTAATTTAGAGATATGGAAGTGGCATCTCTAGTACACAATAAAATTGGATCCAGTCCTGAGTGCGTTCTACCACTGAAAATATGTGAAACGATTCCGTATTACGTTTTGGTGTGTCATTCTGTTCCAAAAACAATTACTCTTAAACAGATAAGAGAACTTCTTTTTTGCAACCACGACAGTTAACTAAGAATTGCCTTTTCCAGAAAATAAAATAAATAAAACAATATACTATATAGCAAATACAATAAATAGTAGCACAAAGTAGCGACTATGAAGACATTAAATACGCTATTAGCAATGTTTGTTCTCAAATGGTTATATCCTGAATAGATTTGAGCTATCATCCCCACTCATTGATTCAAAACGTCATAATGTTTATTTCAGACATTCAAATGCGTTTATAACTTTACTGACCATATAACGTAATATTACACTTACAAAATTGGTATAAATTCATGAATAAATATTTATGATAATAATTCCTTTATTGTGCTACAATTGCAATCTGCCTAGCTAGGCAATAAGTAATTAAGATATACTATCATTCATACCATATTTACAATTCATCATTCACTCGCTCATTCATACAATATTTACAGACAGCCCAGAGGCCTCCCAAGTCCACATGCGAAGAGAAAGCGGAGTCTTGGGAAGTACCCCACGCTCCTCCGTCAGCCGCGTCACCGGATGAATAAATATTTAAAAAATTAATTACATTGATGAGGTTAAATGAAAAAAACTTAACTTCTTAAAATAACAGTAAGTCAAATACTCAAAAAGGTACACCTGCGGTGATGTCTGGCATTGTCTCCCCAAAATAATTCCTTGGACTCTAGATTATTTTTTATTAGTTATAAAAATCATTTATTAATAAAATTTAATAGTTATGTAATATAATTTGTTACATTTTTTTGGCAGTAAACATCACAACATACATGTTAGTTAAGAACATAATATAATATAATCTCTCTCTCTCTCTCTCTCTCTCTCTCTCTTATACAGGAAAATTTTATCCTTACAAAAAGTGTAGCGATACCTAGTTAATCATATTTTCCTGGCTGATTCACCCCCACAACCACTGCTACTTTCTTCACCTGCCATCTTTCTTTTTTACATGTTCTGAAAGGTGTGATCTCCTTTGAGCATGTTTGGTTATGAATTCTTTTGCTAGAGCCCTAAGGAATTATCTCCAAGGCATCCTGGTATGACAGTATGCCGAAACTAGAGTTTGGGCATTTATACCCGCAACGTTTATCACCACGAAAAATACGACCAGTGTGCACATTTTCCATCCTCCTGGAATAATTTTTACTTTTTTATTACTTTTCCTTTCACTTTTTGAGTGGAAATAAAAAAATTGGAACTCACCCCACTGTCATCATCTCCATCAACCTCTACATTAAACGCTAATTTCGGTCTCAGCGTCTCCTTCTCTCTAGTCTTTTATTTTTTCCCCTTCTCTGTATCGCTTTCTTCGCGTTTCGGTCTGTCATCTTAATATTATCTTCGAAATGTACTCGATGAAGGTGGTAAATATCTTCAGGATTCGTAAGATCATACCTGGTGCTCAAACTGGCAAAAAATTCATAACTTTTATTACAACACCGGGCGCTTGTACCTGCAGGACACTTTATACTTTTGGCATTACTATAGTTTTCCGAATTTCACATAATTAAACACAATATTAGCAATTAAAAAGTACTAATTAATTTTACTTTTTTAGATTAAACGTATGAAGGAAATAAATACTTAGCATAAGTCCGGATGCAAATATCTGTCGAATACAAAAACAGCTATGGGAACCGAAGACGTCCACCCGTGTTGTTGGTCTGAAACTCATTGAGTAGAATACCGGAATATAGGAAGGTAAACAGGAGAGAATAGCTTCAAAGCGTTACTGGGAATTACAAAAAATATAATTCAGTGTATCTATGGAATACAAGCGCCTATTGGCGCTATTGGAAGGTTAATTGTGATTTTCCCTGCAATGCTCCTCGTTGCCTAAAGCGGTAACGGCCTCGCGATCTATTGTAAATAGAAATATATGTCGTTGGTTCCACTGGTCTTCCAGCCCCACTCATGTCATGAGCATCTGTGGCTCTTTTGCTCTCTCTATGGACTTTGCCACAAAGCCGGAAAGGGACGTGGGATAGTGCGACTGCTACTGGTTCAGCAAGCTGGTGGAATTATCTCGGGAGGGGGGTTCCTAGGCAGAATGGATATAAACATATTACACGAACATGAATTGTACTTAAGTATAAAAGCATTACCAATTAATAAAGCTGTAATATTTCAAATAAACATCTTTACTTTAAGTATAATAAATACCTTTGTTTTTGTCACGTAGCCATCTTTAATGTGTCCTTAAACATAGGGGGATGGGCACTTAACATTTTAAATAGATTTAGAACTTGGACATGAGGAATCATAGACAGTATCCACACGGGCCCAATTTTTGTTATATTTAAATTCGTTTCTACACTTTTATTTTGACGGAAAATAACATTAATTTAAGTTAAGTTGTAGGAGAGAAAACTATTTTTGAAATCGGGTACATTTAAACTTTATTTTACATTGTAATTTTTTTTCCTTATCTAAGTGGTTTTTATATGCCATATATCAACTTGTCATCTTACCATTATTGTTATTCATAAATAATTTGTTCCGGAATAAATTTTTTTTTATTCCATTCTATTTTATATACATTTTTTCCTTACTATTTAAGAAGCAATCCGCCAGCAGTCGGGTATCTTTCTTTAATGTATCTTTACTTCCTATGTACAAATGAATTATACAAATAATTGGATCATAATTGATGCAAAAACAATTTGAGTGGATCAGTTAATTGTCAATATGTTAAATATTCACATTTCATTTTTGTGAAACTTGATTTTACTACAACTGATATAAGTCATAAAAAAAAAAATTAAGTGATCTCACAATCACTAAGCACGTTTTCCACGACGACTCAACACTTTTCAATTACTTTCCAAGTCATTTATGTATAATTTACATTATATAATATAAATAAATAATTACGTTATACATGATTTAGAATATAATTGATGCGAAATAAATCTATTATGGCATTACATAAGATAGTCTTGAATATAGTAAGAAAAAAACATCCATGGCTCAACTAGTTTTAATAATTTAATGATTTCACTTCATCTCAAAGTTTTAAAAAAGTACAGCCGATACAAGCTTGTGGGACGAACAAATAAGGGCAAATAAGCAGAAGGGAAGGGGGAAAATATAATGGGGCCAGCGAACAGAATGTAACCTGAATACAAAAGACGCTAATGGTCCAGTCCACCCTATACTGCCCTAATACAAAAACAACTTATTGTGCATAAACAAAACTATACAACATATAGATATTTATAATTTGCTAATAAGAATATTCTAACCGGATATCTTATGTGCGCACGCTCTTGTGGATTACAACGACTGAATAAGCGACGGGAAAACTGCTTATTTTAGTTAAGCCAACCTACACCGTCTAAGCAATCTTAATCTATCTAATAAGCTTCGGTGGCCAATCTTAATAAACTTATGGCAGCCAATTCTTCTTTTGAAAAAAATGGAGTCGCCATTGAGGGTTTTGCTACGATTTGAATTATTTTCATAACTTTTTTGGAACTGAAGACCCCTAAATTTCAAACCCATATTAATAATTGCTTAGTTATAACATCGTCATTTCCCCAGCAGGCTGGTAGAATGGCCAAAAGAAATAATTGATATCTCTCCTCTTTGTCTGTTTCCCATGAGGTGAAGACCAAAAAGACGCCAAAAGAACCATAGAAGCTCATGGCCTGAGGACGATGGTCATTGCGATGACCACATGACTTACATATCTACTTACAATAGATCGAGAAGCCACCACCACTTTCGGCGACGAAGAGGATTGTAAGAACGAGTGTTACTGGATATAGGGTTGACAAAAGGATTTGGATGAGTGGATAGGTTTTCGTGGAATTCGGAAATCCGTAGGGTATAAAGGTCAAGGACAGTTGGCACATGGAGATCACTCACGAGAAATCAGTTCGTCATGTGAAAGGGTTAAAGATTTCATGGAGTTGATATTATTCCCAGCACCTTTGAGGAATTGCGTAAAATATTGGCTCTCCCTGTAAAACTAGGGTTGTAAAAATGTTTACGGATTTTTGCAATTATAGTCTATTAAATTCAGCACGTTGACTTCAGTTCTGAGGGGTTTGGATTCATTTGATCTCCGAAGATTTGCCTCTCCCCTAGTTATAGCCTAGTCCAAATTGGTTTTGACAACTGTTGGTGTATGTGAAGTTTGTTTTCTAGTGTGAGGTTATCTGGTTTGGACAGTTGAACAGACTATTCTACCCTGTTATATTCATAAATTATATATTGTGGCTAATGTGTTTTTTGTTGGCTGATTTCTTATCAATTTAGATAGAAATGTCTAATCTGTTAGCTCACAGAATTGGTAGTCTGGTGAACACTGTGAAGTTGGTTCAAATCCATGGTTGAAGCAGCATGGATTAAGATAGCTATGCATAATCCATAAAAAAGTGATAATACAACAATCTACGGGTTGTTTCAACTTTATTTTGTCTAAATATTCTGAAACATTGGGTTATATTTTGATTGATGACAGAAATTGATAATTACTAGAGTGGAATATTAATAGTTGGGACGTTGACACAATAAAAAGGAGAATACTAATTTTGTGCTTAAAATTATTTGATTCATTAATAAACCTTCATTATATTTCATGGGGTCGAATTTATTTCCAGTATCTTTGAGACATTATTTATAATATCGCCTCTCCCGGTGACTAAGGGGATAGAAAACTTTATATCTACATGCAAATGTAGTCAATTAAAGTCAGTACGTTATTAATGATGGATAATGAGATCTTTAACTTGATCTCTTACATAAAATCATGGAAACAAAAAAATGAAAATGTTGACACAAAATGGTACTTATATGTATAATTGCATGATTCTGGAGTAAACTAAATTCTCAACAAGAACATGAAAGCCAGACAAACAAATTAACAAACTAGAAATGGTATGTTGTCACCTGAACCAACCGCGGTTATTTGTTGGGAATATTTGGGCACACTGTTAAAATGTGGATGGTGTAGCCATGCAGACAAACAGAGTATGTTGGAACGCTTGTATTTTGTGAATCTTAAATAATTCTTCCATTGGATGATAATCAACGAATAAATTAAAATGCTCCAGACTTTTGTGCATCATTAAGCGCAACACAACCGGAAGTTGCACTTTAAACATTGACGAAATCATGAAATAGTTTACTTTTTATCAACTAGAAAGTTGGTATTCGGTCGGTGCCCGGCATTAATAAGGTCGATGTATTTCTGCTTTGGTGAGGAGGTGACATTCCTTACGTGATTTTGGCCCATTCCTAGGATTTGTACGTACCTTATATCTATTATATGTGTGTGTATTGTAAATACTGTACGAATGAGAGGGTGAAAACAATATTTTTCACAATTATCTATTATTCTGTTAGTAAAGATTTCAATTCAATTTTCTTTCAAATAAAAAAAAAAGAAAGTATTTCACCATTTAACTAATACTACATCCCCTGTTCTCCTTTCTCAAACCAGCTTCAAATCACATTGAAATTTTCAAAGAAATAATTTTTTTTATTAATATCGTTATGCATTACCGCATCTTCTGAGCTATAAATCAAGAAATAATTAACAATAAAGAGGTCAGTAAAAAGATACTTTTGTTATGTTTAATTTATCTTTTGGCACAATGACGTGTAAAGCATAAATGACGATGTGGCATTTAAATTAATAACAGACTGATTTTAAGATTTTTTACTTTTGTTTTTGCTCATTGTTGAAGACTCGAAGTGGCAGGCAGGGAGAAAGACAGATAAATTATGACTGTGTGTTTACATCAAATGAAGTGTAAAAATGCAAAAGGGGGTAAATCCATTTTTGATATTTGTGTAATATTTAAGGTGGTATATGCTTACCCTTACCCCTCAAAACGTACTAGTGCAACCTTACATATAATATTTTTCGTTCAAATTTTGGATTGAGTTTCAGAATGGGAAAATCCCTGTATCTTAGTCTTGAAGTGAAGTGAAGATGAATTTTCAAGTTTGGATGTACCCCCTTCTGCGTCTTCATGCCTAAAATATCAAACGTTCTTCCTGCAACAAATCAATATTCGTTCCAACAAGTTTCTTCCAATACATTACACTGGTAACTATCCTTTGAATGATTATTTCTTATAGAAATTATTTTCAGTAAAGGGTTATTAACCGGGAAAATTGGATAAAACAAATTATAAAGTAATATTTATTGTTTAATTTCAAAGTACGAAGATTAAAGTCATACCAATTCAAAAAAATTGTTATCCAATTTATATTCTATTTCAGGTTTTTTGAGTTGCTCTTTTATTAGGCCAGGCGAGCAATATCTCTGTGAAAGAATCAACCTCTTGGAGACAAATATTGCGAGAGAGGATACAGCTGTCAAACCTTTGACAAATGAAACAAAAAATTCCAATTTCATGCAATATTTGAAGAGGTATTACTTCGAGGGCATAAATCACAGGTAGAGCTGTCGTTTCAATGCTCATTTGACTCACTTCTCAATAGGTACACATCTCTCTCATTTATTGTTATTGTAAAAGGAGTTATTGTTTTTTCTTTTGTACGTTATTAACAATGAAGATGCAAATGGGGCCCGCTTCGTTGTAAAAATAATCGTTAAATCGCGAAACACGCGAAACAAAACCAATATATTCTAAAATTATCACGAAAGTAAACCAGTTATAATTGGTCATATTTATTATAATTATTTATAATGATTTATTATTATTATATATAATTAATTAATAACAAAATTTTCCACCACCAAAACTATGTAGTTTACAACACAGTTTTAAGGTTTCTTTATGAGCTCAACTATAATAAAAGATTTGCTACCCTATTAAAAATAATGAAGAAATACTGTAAAAAAACAAAAACAATTTAATTAACCGGAATAAGATTGCAATTTACTTTGATTTTCATATTTATCTGTTGATATACTATAAATAATCGAATTTCGGTAATAAACAAAAAAAAAGTTTTAGTGTAAATAGTTTCTTAGCTGAGGCTTTAGAAAGCTCTTAGAGGAGAGATGGAAAAGTTATTGGATGGGGGATTGACAGTATTGTGCCGATGTCAAACAAGAATAAACGAGTGATGAAATCAAATAACTTGAACTGAGTAAACGGAAAAGAGAAGACTATGACAGTGATGGAGAATTCAGTAGGGAGTGAAGAAAAATGTATTTCTTTAAGAGAGGGATTTTTTATTGTATATTATAAATGTTATTCAACTATTCATAATTTTCTTAATTGTTCATGAAATTCTTATGTAACGAATTTCATATTATTTAATTTTTATCAATTTTAACTTCAAGCGGATATATTTGCTTGGAATCGGTTCAGGTTGATGAAAAAAATAATAAAACAGTTGCTACATTAAATTAATTGATTAGGTTCGTTTCAACAGACATACACTTCTTCACCAGGTCTCTATGTTAGATTGGTTAAGGGTGGAAGAAAACACGTCTTTTAGCCTGAAGGGAATCGGATGTTCGAAATTTTATAATGGATAGGATGTGTACTTTGGTGGTTGTTGGATATTTGAGATAATTTAGTGCATTGAGATGTCTTTATGTGTATGTTTTTATTGTCCATGTAATTTATAGATCTTTTTGTTGAAGGTACTTTAGCGTGATTGTAAAATAACTTATTTTTTTTTAATTTTTATTTGAAGAAAAGTGGACAATATATTTGTGCGATAAATAATCTCATTCATAACAAATTTAAAATTTTGCATTTACTCTCATGTACACAGTGTTGCAATATGTGTATACACATATCCCAGGGATTGCCCTAGTTTACCTGCAGATATTGTCAACTTCCCGCCTATGGAGAAAGACGTTGCTCAAGGAGAACCCACACGCTACTCCGAAAGGCACTTAACTACATACGATCCTGAGAACACTGACCAGTGCACGAACTCACTGTGGCTAGATATTCACAAAGGATCACGGTTCCACTTCCGATTCAATCTCCGCAGAGAATTATAGGGATGTGTGAACTGAAATTGATAATGGTAAGGGATTGCAATGGTCGGGTAATTTTAGATGGAATTTGGAGAAAATGTGATCTTGGCTAGTGAGGATTTTGAGGTATCGACCTTAAGATGATAATCATATTATAATTATGGAGGGGCTCTAATTGTTATATCTTTAGATATTGGTGGGGTGGTTGTTACTTTGAATAGGTTGTTGGTTTGGTGTCGGGAATTGTGTTCCCCAGAAAGGGGGAAGGACGCCCTCCGCGGGCTAGGGTCATTACAAACCGGCCGCTGTCCGGCGAGCGTCAAGAAAGAGATAAAATGGGTGGACCTTTGGTCTTTGACCTTTGCTGGTGGCCTAGTCGGCGGGCAGCTTTATTCGTATTGATCTGACTTCATAAGATCTTAAAAGGTGTCCCCCGATAAAGCACTATCTTCAGAAGAAGAGGAACAGGGTAGGTATTATAGGTAGTTTATGTGGTCATGGCTTGACCACGAATTCACACTCGGCATCCAAGGGTAGGCGAAAACCGTCCAGATCCCAAAGGCGAGTGTGAACCGGAGAGAGGCAGATTGGATCACCGTGGGAGGCGTTACCAGGTAAAGTTTGTAGGCCCACGGTGACCGTCGTCCGTGAGGAAGAGGTATCTTCCAAAGAGGTGCTAGTTTTAGCGAAACGAAGCCAGTGAATCCCACTAGGAAGGTGTGGGGTCTGACAAGGCCGGACTAAAACATAGCGAGGTTAGGAAAGAGAGATGCTGAGGTAGTTGAATAAGAAAGCCATGGTTCAAGTAGAGCAGCAGGTGCCAGTGCAGAGAGAGATAGTAGTGCTTTATTGATAATTACAATGAACAAAAAAAAAATAAATAAATACAAAAATAGGTGGATATTTTCTAGGCCGAGATGAGGGGAACTTCTAATTATTCGTGATAAAGAGGTTGACACAACATTTCGTTTAAATAGTCTTGTATGTTGATCACAAATATCACCTTTATCGGCATTGGTAACAGTCCTATCAACTTGATGTTTGTGGATGTCATGTGTGTTTTTGAAAAATGTTGGATTAGTTAAGGCGTTTATTGGGTTAGTGACGAGCCTCCAGGAAGTTACTCTACTCTCATACAATCATCTTCTTCCGTCTATCTGTATGCACGTTGCACATAAGGGGTAGTAAAAATTATTCATAGCAAGTTTCTGATGTGTGTCTGAAGTGTCGATGAGGTTTGTTAAAGATCAACACTCAATACCTGGCCGGCTTGGTGGTTATTAGTCAATAAATTCAAATCTCAAAGAAGATAAATAATCTAATTAAACTACTACATACATACATAAATATTCCAATTCAAAGTTACAAAACTCGATACTTATGATCGTAACAAGAATTCAAAAATTTCACCCATAACTAGATTTATCTCATACCGTGATCTGCCAAGCTCATACTCGAGTATATGTGGGGATCTTTTTGTAGGAATAGGCTACTAGTTGAAGCCAGTCGTAAAAAGTTTTGTTGAGTTTGTTTACGTTGACTCCGCGGTGCTCCAATGACATCTCTAGGTCAAGTTAAAGCGGCTCTTCACCTCCTTGCGTGAACAATACTCCCTTGGTTCATATCCAATACTATTCAGTCTCATAACCTACAATACAAATCCACAGTAGGCTTCCAGAAAACGAGATCCCATTATTCCCATAGCTGGAACATTCTAAAGAGTTTCCGTTATCGCAGCTATACAATTCAATTTGGCAAAACGTTGGTTGCTAAATTTGGACAATTGAGGTATTTCAATCTCAATCGGTAAGTTCCCATACGAATTTACCGGTTGCATTGAATTTGGTTACCACAAAATCCAGACGGAAATAAACTGCCAATTCCGGTGGGAGACAGGCCGTAATAATCACCGATAATTGTAAAATGGGATTGACTAAGCAATCCAATTAGCTATGATAAGGGCTTTATTAGTGGCTTAGCTATAGGTGGCAGTGCGCATCGCCTTTATCCGCTGTTCCCCTCCACCACTGTATGCATAATCCGCTCACAATTATCCCCACATACACCTGATATCAGTTGGGGACACGCTTCAGAGAATAGAAAGCAGAAATGCTAGTTGATTCGAGGATGAGTTTTTTCGCCCTTTAAAGTGTTTCGTTGGTATTTTTCAAAAATGGAAATTACCGCTATTATTTATAATTATTAATGAATAGCAGGCAAAGAAAAATAAATATTGGTGAGATCGGTACTAGAATTTAGTACCAGTAGATTTACGGCCATAGTGGGATAGTGGGACCAATGCATTTGAATTTGTATCATTTGAAAACGATATTTTAAATATATTCCTTAACTTGAACAATTAGCTTTTGGAAAGTTAACTTAGGGGTCATGATGTGATTTTTTCGCCTTAACACCTAAGTATAATATTTTTGAAAATTAAGTATATACACAGGTGGTCTGAAAAGTTTCCGACCTTAACATTAAGATGATAATAAAATAAATAAAAGCTTTGTAAGGTCGGAAACTTTTCAGTCCACCCTCGTACAATAATATAATACATAATGACCTGTGAATGGCTCATTATACTTCATGATATGCATTGTAAGCAGTTATTATTGCCCAGGCTCTGATCCTTGAATCTTCAAAAGAGGGGAGGAAGGCTAAACAGATAGGGGTTGATTACGGATAGTAACTACTTGTGAACGGTTGGAAAGAAATGATCTAAATCAGTGACTAGAGCTATCAGGTACTGCGCCTGCGCTAAACTATAACAAGTGGTATTCGTGTCGCTCAACAAACAAACTGTTTTTGTTACCGTTCATAGGAAGTGTTTTGGTCGTAGAACTGTTTCAACCGACTATTGGGTGAACTTTTCTTGAAGGAGCTGTCTACAGGTGAGTAGATTGTGAAGCTGTGGACTGTATTTGCTAAGTGTATGCTTCACTTCTCATTTCATAGAGAAGGCTGCCATATTGAAAGGCTGTAGCTCAGCTGTGCTAGAGATAAGAGTGGGGTGTCCGGCCAGACCCTCACAACTTTGACTGTGGCCTACTGCTAGCGTCTTTTCTAAAATACGTGCGTTCGAGGCTACAAATATTTCAAAATTCAGAAAAATATTGTTGATGATGAAATATGTGTTTCTATCAACAAGTGATGTTGGAAAATAAAAACAAACGCTCTGGGACTAACACCTACTCCGTCGACAATCAAATGTAAGCCACGGTGATCTAAAAGAAATGTTGTGCCTGTAAATTCTTCAGCACCCAGCAGCTCTATAAAAGAAATACCGTCACAACCTAGCACATCTAAACATACAACAGACCATTTTTCACGCCCAACAGTTAAGAGGTGTTGAAAAATATTGAAGTAGAGGACATTGACTCTACACAAACACCCACACAGCCTAAGCCACCAGCGATATTTGCACACAATATTAGTAATTTTAAACTGCTATGTACTCAAATCAGTAAAATCGGAGTTGCGGGCAAATACAATTGCCTCAATCGGTCTCGGGACACAAACGTCTCTCCGGACACTCCCGATACATATCGAGCGATAATCAGCTACATGGAAGAAACTAAGGCCAACTTCCATACTTATCAGTTAAAGCAGGAAAGATCGCTACGGGTGGTGATTAGAAACCTGTATCCCACTGTACCAGTAATATAAAACTACGAGCTTACCCACTTGTATTACACAAGAGTACAGGTCAAAAAACCTTACTCCAAACGTGAAATAGTCCAATACCATAATTGCCTGGCATATGGGCACACGAAATCATACTGTTACCACCCTCCCAGGTGTGTAAAGTCCAGTGGGCAGCACAAAAGTGAATTGTGCAAGAAGCCCCTGAAATCACCTGCAGCATGCATTCTTTTCATTCAAGGCCACCTGGCCAACTATAAAGGCAGCGAGGCTTACAGAATCCTCAAGTCCAGGAGCGAACAACGTCTTCGGCCAGAAGAAGAGAAGCCAGCCACAGGTAGCTCAAGAAGCGCCCCCGCCAGAAATTTGAGGCTTTCAGTCTCTTTTCCTGATGCCGTTCAGAACAGAGAGCAGTCATAGGCACTGCCCACTGCTCGTCCGGAAGTTCTTCTTCCCCAGCATTCCGTTCATCCCAGCAACCAACAAACTCAATCCCATCCTCAAACACACATCTCACATATTCCTCATTTCCCTCCTTACAATCCCCGTTAAACAAAATCCATAAGTGGATCCTTCCGACTCCTTATCCATTCTTCTTTAGAATGCGAATGGTGTTCGCACCCACACTAACGAACTGAAAGCACTACTCCGCGACAAGAATATCGACGTAGCTCTTATTACTGAAACAAGGCTTACGAGTAAACGACCATTTACAGTTTAACAGTACCAGACTTATCGAACTGACCACCCAGATGGAAGAGCACATGCAGGTACCACTGCCATTGTCCATAACTCCATTTCCCATCACATAGTTCCTTTGGTAGCACACGATTTTTTTTCAGTCCACTGCTGTGTCAATCAGCATCTTTACTTTTCCCCTTACTTAAGCATCAGCGTACTGCCCTCCCAATAAATCCCTTTCTGATTCCCACTTCTAGACTCCATCTGGCATCGTTTCCTTGTGGGTGAAGACTTTAACGCAAAGCACCAATATTGGGGCTCAAGATTCACAAATACACAAGGACGTCTCAGCACTCGCACAGAAACATTGCTCCACTATCAGTCCTGACACAGCCTATTGGTCATCTGATCCCAACCGAAATCCTGATCTCCTTAGCTTCTTTTTCTACAACAGTTTAGGAACAATAAACTATTCACTTACACGCCTTGACGACCTCTGCTCCGATCACAGCGCTTTTATCCTTACCATTTTCCTAAGACCTTTCCACAAACTGCCTCCTCCTTCATTTATAAGGGGACCACTTCCGCCAGATTCTTACAGACCCTGTAGACCTCAAAGTGCAACCTTTGGAAACATCCCAAGACCTAGATGGTGCAGTGCATTCCTGCACTACTCTGATCCTAAGGTCGGCCTGGGAGACATCATCACCCCACCGTCATCCAAAAATTCACAATCAAAATTCTTTACCTCAGTATCTCAAAGACCTAATCCAATCTAAACTCCACGCAAGAACAGTATGGCAAAGATCCCGACATCCTGCTGATCGTCGCTATCAGTACTGCGGATCGGTAAAGCGGCAATTGGCGTCCATTCGTTCCTATTCTTTTAATTCCCATCTCTCCTCTCTGTATATCAGGGATAACGCCTTGTGGAATCTAACTAATGCTAAAATATCATCTTGTTTCACACCCGTTTCGTCGTGATGATAGGTCCTGGGCGGATTCAGGTAGCGAGAGGTCAGAAGAATTCGCACTGCATCTTTCCCGTACTTTCACTCCTCACCTTACTCCTCAAAACAACACTCCTCGCACAACCATTGAAAATTCCCTCACTTCCACCAAAAGCCGTTAATCCTTCTGAGGTCAAATGCCTTATGAAAAACTTACCTTACCGAAAATCTCCAGGACATGATCTCCTTACTTCTCGAATTCTCAAACAACTTCCTCCTAAAGCCATAATCTTCCTAACCTACATTTATAATTGCGTTATCCGAACGACGCACTTTCCTCTCCTCTAGAAATATTCCATTATAGTCCTATTTGCCAAACCCGGTAAACTACCCAATGACGCCTCATCTTGCCGTCCAATTAGCCTTCTCGCTATCCTCCCAAAAATATTTGAAAAACTCCTATTAAAACGACTACTTCCAATTGTTGAATTCAAAAACCTTTATCCTACTCACCAGTTTGGTTTCCGTCAACCTTATTCCACTGTTCCCTACACATATCCTTGCACATATCCTCAGCCCTTGAAACCAAAAAATATTGCACTGCTGCCTTTCTGGCCATAGCTCAAGCTTTTGACAGGTTTGCTTTACAAGCTCAAAAGATATTTACCACAGACCCTTTTCCTAATACTACAGTCCTACCTTTCAAACCGCTTCGTCCAAGTCTGCTGTGGTTTAGAATATTCTAACTACTATCCCATAAAAGCAGGAGTTCCACAGGGCAGCGTCCTGGGTCCCATCCTCTATAACCTATACAGCGCTAATCTCCCCTCTACCACCAATACCTCCTTGGCAACATTTGCAGATGACACTGCAGTCCTGTCATCCCATTCTGACCCTGATATAGCATCCCAAAACCTTCAAAAACACCTTGTTGAGATCGAGTATTGGTGCAACCAATGGCGCATCAAAGTTAATGAAACAAAATGTTCCTACATAACCTTTAACCTCTGCCGCAAGTCCGGTCCACTAGTTTTTTTTTTAATTTTGATTCCTTTACCTGTTTCCGAGACAGTATGGCATTTAGGCTTCCATCTCGACAAGAGACTGACATGGAACCCACACACGAGGCTAAAAATACAAGAACTAAACAGATGCTTTGGACAACTGTACAGACTACTTCGAAGGACATCCTATCTCTCAATAGAAAATAAACTACTAATCTACAAAGTTATACTTAACCCAATCTGGAGATACGGAATAGAGCTATGGGGACAGCAAAAAAGTCGAAAATCAAGCTCATCTAATCCTTTCAATCAAAAGTCCTGAAAATAACAGTCAATCCCCCTTATTCCATCCGGAACAAACCCTTTATAATGATCTTAATATACCCTACATTCTTGAACTCAACCCTTCCAAGCTCATTAAATTCCATAGTAACTTATCCAACCACCCTAATCCCCTAGCACAGTCATTGCACTGCACCACTCATCTCTATATTCCTCCTCGGAGACTAAAACGGCACTGGAATTGTGACATGCTATAAATACGTTATAGTGGGAGTCCTGGCAATGGCCAGTTTCTTCAATTATGTCCTGGCGTCTGTGGCTCTCGTGTTCTTGGTCAACCTCCGCTGGCTGTTATCCAGTGACGCGGCTGACGAAAGAGCGTGGGGGACTTCCCAAGAATCCGCTTCCTCCTTCACACGCGGAGGTGACAACCATATGGACTTGGGGGTCTCTGGACTGTTTGTATATGCAGTATGAATGAGCGCGTGAATGAAAATTTTTTATCTATGAGAGCTATCAGAAAAGGTTAATGATTATAACTTGGAAAGGACTGTGTGGTCTATGGTATAGAATGCATTAGATCAATTAAGGAAAATAACTTTTAAATTAAAAAACTCAGAATTAAAGGAAGAATTAACAATATGTAATTTTGTTCTTTTCTTTTTAACTATGATTACAAAAAGTCATTAAAACAGATTTTTCAAACACAAGCCCTTAATGCGTCAGTTTTTTCTCTTATTACAGTAGATTCCCCCATATAGGGATTAATTGGTCGGAGTGATCTAGATCTGGGAACAATCCGGATATAGGAGTATGACTAGGATATATACGAAATAAAGAAAAATAGTAAATAGTTATACATTATTTTATTTGTATTAAGAAGAAACTTTACAAGTTTACATATTTTACAAGATGTTTGTTTAATGGTTTTTTTTTTGTCATCCTTTTCTGAGCCTCGGTGTCTCATCAGCATGACGTCTATTTAAATTTATAAAATGTTAATTCCCACTATATTTTCGAGTTATGAGATACCTAATTCTCATTTTAAAAATGATGAAAGCATTTCTTTTTTACGTATTTGGCTGCCCGCATATGACAGATCAGGATATCAAAGTTTATTTATATGTTTTTGATTTCATGGTCTAAAATGTCAGTACATCAATCACGCCATAAATTGTTTTTGTGAATTAGTGTAGCTACGTTTGTTTTATAAATCACTTGTAAAAAAACTAATCGGTGATTGTGATAAAAAAAATTGTTATTTAAACAATCTAAGTCACTGAAAATCACTTTTTCATCAATCCGAATATAATGTGAACAGCCTACAGCCTATTTGAATAGAAAAACGCATTGGAATCAGTTGAACGACATGGCCAAAACTTTATTCTTTCGAATGACTTTTAATTAGTTTTTGTGCTATCGTTTCTCAAAGCTTGTACAAAAATGTTTGCAAATTGTTGTGATTTACAACAATCAATAAAGCACAGTTGAGCAAAGTAAAATTTCGAACAGAAACAAGAGAAACCCCTTTAACCATATTGGACAGAACATACAACAGAGATAATAAAACCATAATACACGCTGGGGGAAAAAGTAGAGGCAGGGTTCCATGGTGCCGAGAACTATGTCATCATGAATTTGCTGAGTGTGGTCGAACGAGGCAGTAGTTAAGAGGGACGTAGATTTAAATGCCACGGGGAGCAATTAAAGGCACTGATTAAACGAAGCAAAAGTAATGTAATAGTTTGAAACTGCCGACGGATCCATTTTCCCCCGGCGCAGTTAAAACTTTTAAGTAACTCTACATTCACCGTTGGCAGAGATTTATTACATTTATGAATATTAAGAGCGTTAATTATGCGTCTAGACGTTGTTTTCATTGATAGTTTCCTGAAACTGACAAAATGAATGTATTGCGCTCATTTCTTTGGATGTGTGATAAGTAGAAGATCCATTTCTACATAAATTCCCTTGTATTAAGAATTCTTAGTTCTTCTTTAGCAGACCCCTTAGTACATAGTTGTGTCGCGTTTGTAGCCTGCAGAAACGTCCTAGCTATGTCTGTCCTCTGATAATCACTTCAGTGCTCTGATCTGCTGTGCCCCCTTTGCTCTGAATACTCCTTTCACATGATTCACCCAATATTTCTTTGGGAGTCCTACGGGATACCAACAGCTTCATACTCTCCTGTCAATCTAGAGACGTGACTGAACCGTTTAAGTGCTCTGGTATTTATCAAGCCCTTGAGGGGTTCCTGATTTACCTCTTTCCGCACCCTAGTGTTCCTCATTCTGTCCAGTCTACTTTTCCCAATTACTCTGTCGAGAATCTTGGCTATCTGCAGCCTTCTTTCCAGGAGGTTTCTATCTCACTTTTCCCGATTATTGTATTCCTCGATTGGAAATACACCCGGTTGGTCGTTATTTTTATGACTTAAGCATATATTCTGCGATCTCCCGTAATTCTAATACTCAGGTTCATTAACTGTAATGGGAAATAGTCGTTTCATGGGTTCCTACCGTCATAACATTTGTTTTAGGCAAGTTGAGGGCCATAGCATCGTAATTTTTATATATCATCCCACAGTTTTTATAATTATAGCTAAAGTTAAAATTTATTTGGATTGGAACCCACGAAAGCAAGATCTCAGGACAGGTGGTCTTGCCCTACTGATCATTTCCAAGGATCAAACACTTCAGCCTTACCGGAGGTCTAGAGATCCCGGGCTCAAATTCCGTCTTTAAAAGTTGATTACACTAAAGGAATCGACAAGCTACCCGATTGTGTTTACTCGTTTTAATCTAATACCTTATTGGTTTACTATCAAAACCCCACTTTTGTATCTCCTGGCGAAACCAGGATTTGAACCTACAACCTAGCTCAATGCGCTAGCTCTGACATAGGAACAAAACCCTCTGAATTAGGACATTAGGCTTAGCAGGTTTTGATAGTAAGCCGCTGACTTGCTATCAAAACTCGCAATCAATCTTTTATTTTGTCATGAGTTTGAAGTGTGGAAATTAAGAATATCCAATAAGATAATTTAAATACAACACTCTTGTAGACCTCACGAAAGACATTAGTTGAGTTGAACCGTAGATATTTCAGTTACACTTCCGCTTTTCTTGCTTTTTTTATGTATTCTATTTTTATTCATGTATGTTTTCCTTTAGTTGTAGCATTCATCATTTTTCAGCGTTACATATAGATTTGTAAACAATTCCTCTTTTATATCAACACTAAGAAAAAATTATTTTTCAGAGACACCTACGAGTATATATTGATATTTATGCTGTGTGAAAATCTATTTTACAAAGTAGCTTGAAGTATTAAATTATTCATATTCAACAACAGTTGGTGTTTTGTCTATTCAGTTTATCTTTAGAACAACTATTCTGACGATATAACAAATTAAAAAAATTACGTAGGTAGATACTCATACATAGGGAACAATTATATGCAAAACTCTTCAAATGTATGCAATATGTGTGGCAACAGTACAACGAATAAAACAACACAGCTATAAATGGTATTGTCTTTTGGTATATAGCTGTGAACGAATATAAATTTAAAGATAAAATCATTCAAAGGAATGTTGTTTTATTCTTTGGATCGTTGCTAATGATATTATTTTATGTATTCTGTATGTAACTGTTTCTATGTATTTAAATTGATGTAATTTTTTTAGAATTGTAGTCCTGAGAATGCCTGAATAAGCATCAACTATTGATTGAGGATCAACTAAGATCCTAGTTGGTGAGAGATCAACTATTGATGCAATATCCAGGATAAACAATATTTTAGGTGAGGCTTCATGCATTTTTGAAAAAAAAAATTCGTGCAATGTAATAATCAAGAAAACATTAGGTCTTTCAAATCCTCAGCAATCGTGTGGTTTTAAATTGACACCTTTGGTACGATTCTATTGCAACATGTACTATACAACAACTTTGAGTGAACTAGTTAACTAACTGTTGTGTAATTGGTTTGCCCCGAACTGGGCTCAAAGGGTTCTTCATTCGTCGCTGAGTCACTGACAAGTAGCTAGTTAACTCACCTAGTTCAGTGAACCCTATACCAATATCTATTTCTATTGGCTAATAATTATTTATTTTTTTATACCGCTTTCATACATTCGCTATGATCATAGAGTACCATTAATTGTAAATATTCCGCTTTTCCTCTGCTTAGTAACGTTAAGTTTTTATCAGTTTCCAGTTTGTTCAGCCCAGAAACAATGTCTTTCGATTCCGTCACTCCCCTATTGTGCTAACCAGGCTCAAATAAATTAAAAGGTTATTTATTATTCATTGTTTTAAAGTTTAGGTAAAGTGCATAATTATTGCGACCACTATGCTGTATTAAATATGACGACCAAGGTAGGAGAAATACGATTGCGGCACAATGTTTAAAATTAAAGCCCTTTCTTTTGGAGTATAGAATACCATTTTTTTAAGCGTAATTCTACAAAAAAAAAATTTTGATTTATTAATCCGACTTTAAGGAATTTAGAGTTTTATCTTAACATGATTAATTATCTTTTTATTTAGACTTATGTGCTATAGGGAAATTATTTACTTTATATTATTTACTTAACAGCGAAGTCTTGTGTATTGTATATTTGTTGTATATTGTATATGAAACTGAGCGAAACCACTACAAGATGTGATGAAGGAAATTGCAGCTATAAGTATGCATGAGGAAGATGAAAGAGAAAAGTTGGTGGACAAACTTCATCGCAAAGATAAATGACTACCATAATAATATTTCGTTTTGTTGGACTTCCCAACAAATGGTTGCCTTTACATGCCTTAGCAGACCCTTGATGCTCCTATTTTCTTCTCTTCTTCTGCCTTGTTTGCTTCCAATTTTCTTCGATGAGCCCTCTTCCTCATACCTCTTTCTACCTCCTTTTGAACTTCTTAAATCCATCATTCCTCTGAGTTCTAAACATATCAGACGTGTCAAAGGTTACTTGTTTTAATTGTTATATTGAACTCTTATGACTATCTGTGAGTCTTTCATTCAGTTCTAGTCTTTTCGACTCCTCTGTTTTAGCCATTTCTGTTTCAGCTTGTACGGGGGACTAATGCATTCATTTTATGAAACTGTTTGGATCACTGGAAGTTTTATTCAAAGTTTTACGTCGTTTTTGGCAAAAAGTAAGTGTAACGAAATAATTTTTTACTTGCTTTCCAGACAACCCAGAGCCCACTGTTACCAAATTACAAAAGAATCCTCGGCAAACTAATAAGTGAAATTCCATTTAACCACCGGATGAGGTCGCTGACGACCCCACGCTCTGGTTTTTCTAATATAAAAGAGTTAAAACAATTTTTTTCCTCACTGGACTGGAAGCATTTTCATAAAACTGTCTGTATTCCTTGAAGCAGAAAACTTTATTACAACATAACAAGGAATTCATTGCGATGTTCTTTAAAGAACATGGCTGGGGTCAACGTCCACATGCTTCCCGTAATTCGACTGAATGATTAAAGTCAACAATCAAACAAGCGTAAAACAATTGTAGCACAAGTGCCATAGTTGCAAGAAACTCGTGTGAGAAAGACACCGAAGCACGACCATTGTATGCAAAGATTGTAATGGTTTAGAAGTGTTTTTTTTTATTTTGGAATCGACATGAAATGGGGAATAAAGGAGTGGGGTCCTTGAGGGAACCCATTCGGTAAAATGTATGCAAAACCTGTCTCTTCGTCAAAATCTCTTTATCTCCTTATCAAGTAATCGTCATCCTTACAATACTCCTCGTTGCCTAAATGGTGGTGGCCCACGATCTACTGTGCATTTAAATACTTGTGATGGAGCCAAGGTGCTGGTCATCATTCCCACCCTTGTCCTGAGTGTCTGTGGCTCTCTTGCTCTCTCTCTCTCTCTCTATCTTCACGACTGTGGAGATGGAAGGAATTCTGCGAAATTCAAACCTTCTACCAGCTTGGGGGGATTGCCTTTGGAGGGAGGAGGCTGCTGGCCAGAATGTGTATGTACATGCTGTTTGAATGTTGGTACATAAGCATAATAATTACTAGCAAATACTAATTTTCATATAAGTATTTTTATAATCAGAAAAAAATCAATAATTATTAATTGATAAAGAGCATCCTTAAATAATTAATTGAAAATTGTGGATTCTAATGAATATATGACTATTAATTAGTTTTGAATTTGTATTCTGCCATTCATCATGAAGACATTTTAATCGTCATTTTACTAAATATTAGCATTTTTTTTTTTTTAATTGTGTGCTAGTCTCAAGATTGGTATTACTTTTTATCTCATATATATGGTTAGAAATTTTAATTAAAAAAGCGAAATTATAAAAAAAAAAAAGTCTATGTAACTGAATTGCAAATGAAAAATATTTTTGTCGATGTTTCTTGAAAACATTCCTATAAAATGGCAATGAAATATGTTAGGAGCTCTACAACTATGTTTTTTTTCATGCTAACAGTGCATTTGTCTATAATGCACTATAAAATCTTTTACGTAGGGGGTTATTTTACGACCAGTAGTAGATAAAATACTTTACCTGTTGGCTATTACGTATGGTATACATCAATAAATTTTATTACCCATAAAAAATGCACAGCGCAACATAATGTCTATGCTCATCACTTTATGACAACAGCCATGAGTACCTAGTTACATAATATTACATTCATGATAAAGCTGTTACAAACGATAGAATTGAAATTAATTATGTCATCTATCAAAGGCTAGTTGTAAGGTTATCTTCAGCTGCATTAGTAAACCACTGTTAATGTAACGCTTAGGAAATTTTTTACCCTAATTCAAAAAAGAATAACTGGAAGTATGAATAAAAAATCTTATGATTTTTTTCCCTGTGACTAAAGACAAAGGGTTAAAGTATCACATAAAATAAAAAATAAAGACATTCTACGAGCCAACAAATTTAGAAACCAATAAAACAAATAATTTATTTAATTTTATAAGTTTTCTTTTTATACTGAATAGCTGTTTGACAGTTATTTAATACGCATTTAGTAAACTTACACTTACACCGACTCTTTTGTTTCATTAGTAAGTAATTCAAAAAACAAAACAACTTAATACTATCATTACTTAACAATTTATTATTAATATTGTAAAAAAAATCCAATTTACAACATAATCGATATGAAATAGAATACAATTTACTTGATACTAGCTCTAAAAAGTACAATTTAGTACGTTACTAATGTAAAAGGAATTTAGATGGTACAAAAACACTAAAATATGAAATAAAGCGAGGCTACTGGTTTTTTTTATCAGTTAGTATATAGCTTTTATAGAATTGTTTAGGAATCAATCCCCAGAAGATAAATCTCTGTATCTTCACTAACAAAAGAAATGCTATAGTTAGACCACCCTATATAGGGGGGACACAGGTAAGCATTTGTAGTGAGGTAAAGCATCTAGGGGTTACTCTGGATAGAAAATTGGACTGGTCTAAACACATCAGGAATACTACTATGAAGGCACTTCGATGCCTCTATGCATGTAAAAGGGCTGTGGGTAGGACCTGGGGACTACAACCCAGAATGTTATTCTGGCTATATACCGCAGCAGTTAGACCAATGGTGCTCTATGCCTCTATGGTGTGGTGGCACAGAGGTAGTATTAGTAAAAATAAAACTTTGCTTGGCAAATTACAGAGGCTTTCATGTCTCATGATCACTGGTGCCATGAGTACAACTCCTACTGCTGCAATGGAAGTCTTATTGAACTTGAATCCACTGCACATAGAAGTAGAAGCGCAAGCCTTGAACGTGGCTTACAGACTTGCGAAATCAGGAACAAGATCCAAAGTCATGACTCGCATGGGGCATGGGAACTTGTTCAGAAGAATTGATGAGGACGAGGTGCTGTCAATGCACTCTGACCTACAAGTTAAGAAACACACAGACGTTTTGTACTGTGCGGAAAACACAAAGACCAAACCACATAAACTGTGTAATGGGATTAATTGCTACACAGACGGCTCACTAACAGAAAACGGATCAGGGGCCGGCATATGGAGGAAAGATAAACCAGAATCTGGGATTTCTATTCCTTTAGGTAGACACACCTCGGTCTTTCAGGCCGAAGTGATGGCGATCAATGTCTGTACCCAAACCTTAATTGGGGAGGGTGTAAAAAACAGACTGATCACAATTTTCACGGATAGCCAGGCAGCCATTGGCGCCCTGAGAAGCTATACGACCAGATCTTATTTGGTTGAGGAGTGTAAAAACAACTTAAACACACTCTCGCTAGCCAATAAGGTTAGAATCGACTGGGTGCCAGGACACACAGGCATCACAGGCAATGAGAAGGCAGATGGCCTTGCAAGGGTGGGCTCAGAACAGACACCTCTTGCACCTGAACCCATATGTGGTATCAGCCTCAGCTACGCTAAAAGGCGTATAAAATTAGCTTTAGAGGACAAGGCAAGACTTTCTTGGAGAGAAACTAAGAAACAGGAACACTCGAAACTGTTTCTTAATGGACCCTGTAAGAGAAGAAGCTCAGCACTTCTATCAATGGACAGGTGGACACTCAAAAGTGTGACAGGACTCTATACAGGTCACTGTCGGTTAAATAAACACCTCTTTAATTTGGGGATAGTGGGATCACCAATCTGCAGATTCTGCAAGAAAGAGGGAGAAACGGCACGTCATATAATATGTGACTGTGATAACTTAGCTAGAAGGCGATACCTTCACTTTGGTAGTGATCGCATTGTAGACCCCAAACTATGTGAACTGATCGATCCATTCAGTATCCTCAGATTTGCAAAGGCCGTGGGCCTGTCACATATATAGGACAGGGACATGGACGGCGCACAATAGGTCTCAGTGAGGCCGCGGTGCACAAATGCCGGAACAAATAATAATAATAATAATAATAGTATATAGCTTGTTTTGTATTGTTTAAAATCCTCCTAAATTTATTTAACGAATTCCAATTACATTCGATTATATTTCCGTTCCTAATCGAGATTCCTACGGATGACTTGAAGAGGCCCATGGCTGGATTTTTTCAAATGATTGAGGGCTCTTGAGACGGTATTAAAAAAAAAATATATATATATATATAATGGTTTTTATATTCCAAAAGGTATTTTGTGAGTGACTACACTTCTTTTTTTTCCAAATATAATATTAAACAATTATTACGAGTGCCTCTGTTTGAGTGTTACTCAGAACAACATTTAAAAAAAAAATGTTGTATATGGAGCTCTTCACTAACGTTTTTGTACAATAAAAACCTTAATCGATACGTTTTCAATTATTTATTGTCTTATTGGGGGAACTAATATAATTCATGGCAATAATCATTATTAACTGCAGGATGTCATCATCCAATATTAGAGTAATATATTATTATTTATTCTCAAATCAGCCCCTGAGTCAATTTATAGTTTGTTTTGATATATGAGACATATTTTATGTTAAGCTAATTAATGCTTGTTATAGTCCTTTCTTCTTAAAACTCTTCATTGCTTCACTTCTAGCTGCTAAGAATGAGCTTCGATCCCCGTTTAACACTAGGAATTTTTCTTTAGATGATATTGAAGATAAACTTGCCACCTAAGGATAGATGAGTAAGCACTACTTGATTAAAGAAGTAAGCGAACCCGCTGAATAAAACAGAATTTTTAATGGTTCAATATTTAGTTTTTGTTTGCTGTATTGTTTCTTAATTAAGATAATAATTAATCATCTTGGATGATTTTTGCGCCATACCAGCGAACTTCTAAATTTTAAGCGAGAACTATTAATTATGTTTGGCCATATAAATTGCTTATACAAAATAGCAGAGGATAGAAAATATTTTGTGTGTATAATTTTCTATTAAATTCTTGATACTTTTTGGGTTTTTTTCTGTCATTTTAAATTCATCGTAATATAGAATTTCATAAAAAAAAGTATATAATTTGACTTTCCTAGTTCTACTAGTGTAAACCTTTGAGAGGAAAAGTGATAAAAGATTAAATAGTTTTAAAAAGGTTTTGGCCATTATTGAAATATATCTCTGCAGTTAAATGTAGTCTTCAGGTGGTATATTGGTATAATAATTTAATTAACACATAATTATTATTTTTCATATAGTATACCAGAAATATGATTATCATTGGCGTTATAAGGTGTGAATTATCATAAAGTAAGTAAGGGAAATAAAACTTTGATCATTGATATGATAATTTCAAGCAGCATCGAAACGCCATCCCTTGTTGGGACACGATTAAGGCAACATATGTCAGTAGTTTTTCAAGAACGATATATATATGCATAAACAAATAGAACTGAGTGCACAATCGATGTAAAAAGGAAAAAATAAATTGTGAAGTTGCTGCTTCTGCGATTAATTAACATTTCCTTTTTTTTTTAAACTAGTTAAAATCAAAAACAAATTTAGCAATACCTTCGCTCCAACTGTTTCATCCCGACAATGGTTGGCTTGGAATAGCGCAAAAAACATTGTAAAAGTCCCCCCCCCCCCCCCCGAAAATACCTACATTATTTGAGTTCTCCTTAAGCAAGGCCGACCCTACCATTTGCTCAAGTGCTTCTACCTAAGACCTAACGGAGCCTACCTTCCCTAAGTATCAGGTCTTGCAAATGGACTTTAATCCTAAGATCGAAGTTAAGAACAAAACAAGCTACATCGTACCTTACCCTCTGTACTTCAGGTGAAATCAAGCAAACTGTAGAACACTGATCTGAAGCTCATTCCTCAACATCTCGCCTACAGTCCAAAATTGTCTCTTTACCCACTTTACCCAGTCACCCTACCTGTATTAATAGTTTTTTTCTCTAAACTATGCACTTATTGTGAGATTTTTTTGTAGTCTTTTTACGCCTTAATGTTGCGAATTCGTTTATACTTTTTCCGAATTCATGACATGGCATGACAATCATTGTAATTAACAAATGCATTCTATAATCTAGGGTAGCTCCGTTCAAAATTGAGATTCCTATTGATGATTTGAGTCCTGTCTTGTGGACATCTGAGGAATCCCGGAGGCAGAAGGGCCTAGAAGATTGCAGTCAGCCCGGCACATCGGTCACTAATGAAGCTGTCAGAGCCGACAATATTGATCAGACCGACTGCCTTGTTATTGTCGGCCAGTCGTCTTCCAAAGGCCGGTCCTAGTGGCAAACGTAAATAGTTGCCAAGGCCCGAAAGGGGGTGATCGTCTTCCATTGAGACACGAGGATCCATCGGGTTTTGTCTGTCAATGTGGATCGTAAAAATTTCAAAATTACATGTCAGAATAAAATACAAGTCAAAGTTCAACGCGGAAAAAGTAGGGCCCGTTTTTCTATGTTTTAAGCGAGTTAACTCTCAAATCTCTAAAAAATTAAGTTGGTTATGGTAAAGGACCTATGAAATACGGTAATGCGGCTATAATGAAGTGTAGCTTTCCAATTTAAGAGAACAAACACAAAAAAAAAAAATTACTTACGCTTTGCTGGTGTCCCAGAGCTTGTTAGCTACATGATACTAGGGTGGACTTTTCCATGTGAACATTGGTGCTTTGTACTTATGTATCAATGTTAAGTGGCTTACATAGTTGTCATTTACATCTTCTGATCATACTTCGTGTTTTATAAAAGACTATCTGTAACCTCCACCTATGATGTACGACTGGGGAGCTTTCGGGGCACTTTCAGGTTTAGGGGAGCAAGGCCTGTGCTCTCAACATTGTATAACTTCGGGGTCGTATCGGTGGATTCCACAAATTAGTTTAAATACACAAACAAAGGCGCTGACGACCTGTGGGTTTTGCGCTAATATAAACCCGAAAACACTAACAAACAACTGTGGATAGGTATGGGTTCGGAATAATATAATAATGTAGTTATAACCAAGTATAACCTTCCATTTGATAAACTTAAAACAAGTAAACAAATCACTAACTGTAGGTTTCTCTGAGTTGGTTTGAGTCTAAGGTACGTAGACATAACCTGTATTGATGAACCAATGCAAGAGAATAGAAACAGAAAAACAACAAATTACTATCTCTAAGAAGTTCTCTGACAACTAGAGCAAACATTTAGGACTATTAGTACTCTCTGTAAATCGCAGTTTATGCAATGTATGAAATATTACCTGCAACAAAGTGGATGACATGCTTACTAGGTTCCATGAGTAAGGTCGGGGTTAACTTAGTCTTTTGAGCATAAATGAGGAGTTACTTAAATAAAGAATTAGCAGATCCAGTGAAGAAAACAGAACTAAAGTTTGGACTAAGGTAATAGCCCAGTGTAATCAGACACTAAGTAGCACCTCATCCCCACCTATCAACCTCAGAGAGAAAGGAATATTACCAGTGCATCCAGAGCCCTCAATTTTACTTACCAAGAACTAGGTTTGCCATGGTACGGGGTTATATGAAAATATAAGACATTCAATTGTATCCATTCTATATAGTCAATTCTGCCATGGAGTGGGTTTTACAATTATTATTAATTATTAATAATTAAATAGTTAGCCGAAGCAAAAATATATCTACTGGCTGGGACGGGCCATGGAATATCGGGATAAGAAATATCCTTTTATGGTGTAAGTTGTCTGAGACGGGGAACAAGAAAGTTGCAAACATGAAAACTCCATTATACGCCGTACTTTTTTTTGTTGCTAAGAAATAAATAAACGCTTGTATCTAACATTCTTGTTTGATGCGAGCTGAAATATATAATACTTGTTGTTACAAAGATTAATATTTAGTGGATAGGCTTCACTTTCCAACAGATACGTTGTTCTTCTTTGTCCCTTTATTTGTAAGTTCAACTTTGATCCAGTACTACACTTAAATCACAGAAATACACAAATAATTACAAATAACAACTAAAAACTACATAAATCAAACACAGATCTGTTTTATTTTTTCAAAAATGTCTCCACCCAAACCCTCTATCTAATATACAAAATAAGAGACAACAATAAATATACATTAAAACGATATGTTTAAAACAGAGCAAAACATATATTCTTGTACATATAGTATCGTGGCTCATGCAGATTTATTACAAACTAAATCTACCTATAGATTGTACTATTAGGGAACATATTCTATTCTTTTACTCTGTAATATCATTATTATAGAAGTTTTTTTTTATTTCCTCTAAAATTAAATTATTTTATTACCTATATTCTGAAAGCTGTAATAAGAAAATGAATGCCTTCCGTATTCATAATCTGTCCTTCTAATTATACCAAAATATATGCTATTAAATACAATAAATATCTTATTGTATTCATTTATATTTTTATAATAAACAGTACCTACAAAAAGGCATTATGTTTACCTGTTTAGGACTGTCAAAAATAGATTTTTAAACACAAAATAATGACTTGTCCTCACTAAAACTCAATAAACTAAAACTTAACTTCACTGCGTAACTCAACAAAACTAGATTTCCGCTGTAAACAAAATTGTAAAAATGTGGGTTGGAGAATATTTAATCATAGACATGAAATTAACAGTTGCAGTTTAGCTGCGTTTTTAATACACTTCCATGTTCCATTCAACCAAGTACAACGTGGTACCAAAATACAATTGAAAAATGCGTATCACATATACTTTGATAAAATAAAACTAACTCTGTGGTATTGAATTTTCATCATGCAGAGCAATTTGTATAAAAGTGTGGATTCTTTTTTTTATTATCAATATAAAAAAAATTGTAAATAAAATAATAGTTAAAACAAAACGTTCTATTTCGAATTGCAACATAGGTAGAACGTTTTGGGTTGAGCCCGAACGGTTAGTCGTCTGCCTAATCCCTAACTGAGCCCAAGCATCGTAGGCCTTTATTCGATTATCCATACTCCTTCTCCCGCATTTGCGAAAACTTTACCTCACAGAAAGATCGGCAAGATGGTCATCGTAGAGCCTCATAGATTAAATACTATAGCATATAATAAGCTATATAGGAAATAACTTGATTATAAACTCCAACTGAAATTTATTTAAAAATCAGAATGTTTGTACTGAAATTACAGACAATACTGAAATTGTAACAATAATACTATGTTAATATACTGGGACAGATGGCAGAAACAATGGCTTAGAGAATAATGTCCAAATAGAAGAGAAAGATAGCCGACACCAGTGTCCCGATGTCATAAGTCGCTTGACACTTAGGACTCCTCACTGAGTTTTCAAGGTCATACATGAATAAGTATTAGACAAAATTATGTAGGCAGGAGGGCTGAGAGGGAGACTAAGTCTCAAGCAATTAGACAGAAATAAATTGTAAAATACGTCGCGATCCCGGAGGAGTGAGGATATCTTTTGGTATAAAAACACATAGGACTCTAGAGCGTCTGTTCTGTCTATTTTTCTAATGTACGAGGCGTCATCCAGCTTACCTGGTGGGACTTATGAATACTTGGTGGTATACTTATTTATAGGGAAATATTCATAAATTACAATTGATATGGAGAGGACGATCCTCCCCAATTCTTCCTAAGCCCTTTAACAACTGCTAAGTAGCGGCGAAGCGGCTACAGTAAGGCCGTAGGGGATTTCCCCGAACCCCGCCTTCTTCTCCATAGCCGGGAAGCTATATATATAGATCTGATAAAAAAGTAGAGAAGGAAAAGAGGAACAACAGACAAGCTCAAGTTCTCAAAATAGACTGCTTTATTTCTACCAGTAATCCGACTTATGTCCCCAATCCGACAAACATCCCATGATCCTATCAATTTTCAATACAGAGTGGTCTCTGACTTAAACTTATATATATCCCTAATCAATGGATGTATTTTTACGCTGCCCTCAGAGCACTGCTGAGTTTATAAGAGCCATGAA
Source organism: Acanthosoma haemorrhoidale (assembly GCA_930367205.1). Lineage (NCBI taxonomy): Eukaryota > Metazoa > Arthropoda > Insecta > Hemiptera > Acanthosomatidae > Acanthosoma > Acanthosoma haemorrhoidale. Next base: position 81,640,225 of record OV884009.1, on the reverse strand, counting down.
TGGGAAGTATGCGTATTTAGAGATGATGACAGATACCTTCCTGTCATTGGATGCAATGATGAGTAGCAACAAGCTTGGCCTTTCATCAATTGAGACTAAATATAGAGATAAGACTTCATTTACATTCTCTAGCAAATTCATTGAGAATTACATATTTTCTTTACTTTTTGGTTGGTACATATATATATAGTAAACACTTGATGAAACAGAGAGTAAATGCAATATTGTAAACATAACACGAATGAAATCATTGATCACAATTATCAATTTGCATGTTAGGGCAGATTCTTAAAGAGAATCTTAAAGCTATAACTATTCATTAATATTTATATATATACCATGATATTTAAAATAATTCATTTTACTGCTATTCACATAAAACATAATCAATCTTTACCTGTCTTATGTGTAGCAGTGACCTGTAGCCCTTCACCTGAAAAAAAAAGTTTCTTAATCAGTATTATAAAATATCAGTAAGCAAATAGGGAAATAGAGGATAAAAGAAAACATTTAAAAATCATTTTAAAAACATATACTTTATAAATGAGAGAGATTTATGAATTCAATATCGTATGTATGGTATTAGTGTAATTATTTATCACAATTACCCATTATTAGGGTGATTTTTTATTCAAATAAAATTTTTTGAACGAATAAAAAACAAACTATTAATTATCGACTAATCATTATTTACGCTAGACTGGGCAATTTATGGATGATTTAGGATGAACTAATAGGAGAGGTTTGAATGGGGGGGGGGGGAGATCTTTGCAGAGGAAAAGGCCAAAGAACAACACCTGTCAATGGGTTCACTTTCTTCAATCACCCCTCAACCACTTCCCCGACTGCGCTGTTATAATTACCAGCACCTTCCTGACCCAGCCGCAGCTACAGTGACAACCTGTTGGACCAATTTTATCCACTATCTCAACCGTCAGGGAGGCCGTACATAGGTACTCATTCCTGGAACGTCCATTTTTTTCCTCTGTGTTATTCATCCAGCAAATAACTAACAATGTCAAAATAAGCGTCTTTGAGTTCCATCAAGACATGGTGAATTAACGAATATATCAACTTTCATATCTGGAAGTGCTAAGAGAGATAAACCGCAGCTTATTACAGACCATCAGAGCCCCTACAGAACCGACTATTGAAATGACGATTTTTGAAATATAAATAATAAATTCACAAGATTGACGATAGTTATTAAAGCGAATTATATTTAATGGATTTATTAAAACTCTCCCGAATTAACTTCCTAGTAACATACGCCATACCTGATCCTTGGGAACCTACAATGATCCCAGTCAAAGCAGAAGAACTTGTCAAATTAATTTGACCAACAGCTGACAATATTGAAAAACAACTAGTAGATAAAGAAGTTATCAAGAAAGGAGAAACCGGTTGAAGAACCTCCTTCCGGAATCTTGTAAGCGAAGTGGGGAAGTTATGTAAAAAGCGGAAACAAGTGTGGCTAGACGGAATGTAAACGGTAAAGGTTCTGCAGGAAATGATTCCTTATAGGGCAGCTAAAACGCCACAAGACTATAAAAATTCCATTACCTAACCGACGAAATCCCCTTCACCAGCAGCTGAAGTTATCATACTAGAAAAACGAATCACTTTAACAACTGATAAACCTCTACTCACTGCAACTAAAGTGGGAAAAAGAGGCATTTCGAGAGAAAGAGGTATCGCCAAAAAATGAGAAAACATAATTGGCCAAGGAACCATCACTTGCGAAATCCCCAAAACTCGTGAGCAAAGAGGAAGGTGTCAAAAATCAAAGAGGTGCCCCCGAAGAAGCAAAAAACTACGGAACTGGTCAAGAAAACATCACCTCACCTTCGGGTACCTCTGCAATACCTACTTCCTTCTCCTTTGCTGGGAAGGTGACGTCTGATTTTGGGGAATTACAATTTTGGGCTTTATGACATATGCCGATAATATATGAAACTTTATAGGAACGAGAGTAAACGGAATATTGTACATATGGTATGAGTGAAACCATTTATCACAATTATCCATTGCCTCATTACGGCAGATTGTAGAATTTTTTTCAAATAAAGATTTTTCTGAAAAAAAAAAAACCTATTCCAACATCACCTCACCATCCAGATAGAATAATGGTGGTTTATGAAGGAATAATTCATTTATTTCTACTATTAGGGTTTTCATTTTTAACAAAAAATAATGTTTGGCTTGCATATTCCTTATTTTTCAATATTTTTACATTTTATAACGTTTTGTTTGCTAATATGTATTAATTTCCAAATTTTCTTATTAAATTATCACTGTGTTTTCTTATTGTCTGGTATTTTTATAACGTTCCATCTACATGTTCATTTACTGGAATGATTTTAAATATCTATGTATTTTATTACTTTTTTAAGGATTACACCTAATATTAATACGCAATAATTAATCAGTATTCCAAGCTTGCTAACCTCAATAAACGGATCTATGGTCCGGCTGCCCTCAGTGCGCTGGTGAGTTCATAAGAGCCATGAATGGGAAATATGCTTATTTGATAATTGCAAACGGTTATTGTCTAATTAATTAGCGGCAGTAGAGGCAGCTCTCTGTCTTGCTAATTGGAGATGATGGTAGATGCATTCCTGTTATTTGATGCCATGATGAATGGGCTAGCTATTGGCCTTTCATCCCATGCCACTCAGGCAAGGCAACGGAGACTAGATAAAGCCTTCATTAACATTCTTCAGAATGGCATATTTTATTTACCTTTTAGAGTTCCTTTTTATGTTATATTTTCGGTTGTCAACCAAAAGTGTCATTGATGGCCGATAATGTGATATTTACAAACGATGTATTAGTCACGGTCGATGTATTTGCATGTGACATAGGAATGTACAGAACTGAACATAGAAATTAAAGCGAGCTATCGCAAAAGTTCCAAGAATTATTGGCTTCAAAAGTTAAGAGTTCTGCAGGTCACATAAGTACACTATCAAATGAAACAAGAACAAAAACACTAAGTTTCCCATGTTATCATTCATCATAAAATCAAGATTATTGGATTAAAATTAACCTAAAAACTATAACTATCCTATCAAATACTCAAGCAAAAATACCTATTGATTAACGGAATTAAACCCTAAGAGGGTAGAATTAGAGGCGTATTTTCACAGGGTAGGGGCTTTAGCAGGTCTGAGAAATGTAAAAAAGCAATAAATTAAGATTAAAACCCTACACTTAGATGATAATAATTTTAATAATTAGCAAAAGAAATAAATATACTGATAGGCCTAGAGATAGAATTCTCCTGTCGGGTAATCGACCAACAGAGCAAACCTTGCATAACAGATGACTCGGTCAATATTAATTCTCTTTGGTTCTACATAGGTACGCAACATTGCATCATTGGCGGAAGGAGTCGTACAGGCAGAAGCAAGATGGAGTTTCATAATTTAAATTTTCCGAAAATTAATAGTTTGGCTATGTTATATGAATAATATTAAATTGTTAACGTATAGGGGCATATTTATATTGTTTATTTTCATTTCCTGTGCCCTGTAACATATTTTATAAATGCATTATATTACATTCTAAACTAAATTTTGCTGGTTAATTATACCAACATTGTATGAACAATGAGATACATCTGAGATAGCTTTGGTCCACTATGTACTTCTAAATCTAATACTCCGACCGATGATGATTACACTCTTCGTTAGTGTAATGTGTATGAGTACACATAACCAACAATATTTGACGGCCGGATTCTTGTCTCACTAAGACTACTAAGACTGCTAAAGTGGAACCTTTTAGACTCGGTCGTTTCCTTGGTGACGTTGTGACGTCACTCCTGTGCCCCTACATATATATATTCATGATATTTGAGAATAAATATTATGAACCCTCACGGATGGTAGGCGCCCACTTTCCCTAATACTATTACTTACTAATACTACTAGGAGTGGGGATGAGCTGAAGACGGTAGTCTTAGCACAGCCGTCAAAAAGAACGCATCTGGCAAGTTCCCGAATTGGCGGTTACCAAAATATTGAAATATTGAAGAATGCATAGTAAAAAGCAGGCGTTTGTTGAATTATTGGAAGATTCTTGATTGAAACAGAGAGGGGAAAAGAAGAAAAGAAAAGCAGGTGATTTTTTATTGAATACCATGGTGTGTTGAGCCAGATGGGTGGACAAAGTTGTAGGTGGGTGTCATCAACACTTTTTTACTATTGTGGATCCATTCATAAAAAATGAGCTCAATTTCATATTTTGTAATTATTTGTAACTAGCATGATTTAAAACGATTTGAAATATTGTCAATATTCTATTGTTTAATTATAATAATTAATTAAAAACATTTTTATTTGAATATATTTCACAATTCCTAGTTTCTCAATTTAATAATAACCACAACATTAGCCTTGAGATCGGGCGATTCAAATGGGATAAATTTCTATGTCAAAGACATAAAACAACTTGAATCAAAGATCTCATGATGGACCTGCCAAATTAGTTAAGTTAAATTTATTAGGTAAAGTAAAAAGAGCGATGGTAAAATAAGGTAGGTTTCAATATGTTATGGCTAGTGGCAAGACAATGTTAAGCCTAATACTACAGGGCCTAGTGTAAACAAAGCCTGTGTATAGATAGAGGATGAGAAGATAATAAAGCCAGTTAACATATTACCATCCTTATACTCTATTTTTTGATCGTCTACAGCCGGGAGACGATAACTTATATATATACAGTCAAACCTGGATAAGTGGAATATCTTAGTGGCAGGATGTCAATCCACTTAAAGAGGTATTCCATTTAACGAGTATTTACTTATCCAGGTCATTATTGCCATATTTTCTTTGTCATCAGGCGCTTTAAAACATTTCTTCCTTATTTTGTTCTCCAGCTTTTACAATCTCGTCATCTATATACGTATATACCTTCAAAGATTCTTTGGATGTGTATTCCACCTATAAAAGTAAATATAGAAACTTTCCCAATTGCAGAGGCCTAGTTTCCTGGACTAGCGGCATTTTTTTTTAATGTCCCCCTTCGGTGAGTCTAGGTCGACCGGTGGAGTTATTGAGGCCTTCGACTAAGCAACACCACTCTCAGTGCCAATTTAGTTAGTTATTAGAACGTAGTTTTCAGATTTCAGCAGTTTCTAATCATCCTTTAATATTAACCAGCTTGCTTATTACAAACCCTTGCTTCCGAATGGTTGGACCATAGATATTTATTACCTTACTACTGCATCGTTTTATTTTGTATTGTACTCCTCGAGTGGTGCATATAATTAATGCTTTATAAATGAGAGGATGGATTTGTTTAAATATCTAATTTAGAGGAACGAGAGATATTAGATATCCCAACAAATTTAAGAATTGATTACGTTATAATAGGAATGTTTGCTATAGGTCCTTGTATGATTGTATTGGATAATATAAAGAATGTGTGGTCACTTAATACATATTTAAGAACTAAGGTATTATACCTTATTTAATTTAATACCCTACTCAATATGATACCAATAATTTATCACCACCCAATCCTTTTTTTTTTTTTTTTTTTTTTGCAATAGCTGGTTTTATATTTAGCATCTTCTATTCCTCTCCCAGTAACCGAGACAGTACGGTACTTAGGCTTCCATCTCGACAAACGACTGACCTGGAACCCACATACGAGACTAAAAAGACAAGAACTAAACAGACGCTTTGGACAACTGTACAGACTACTTCAAAGGACATCCCATCTCTCAATAGAAAATAAACTACTAATCTACAAAGTTATACTTAAACCAATCTGGACATACGGAATAGAGCTATGGGGGACAGCAAAAAAGTCGAACATCAAGCGTATCCAATCCTTTCAATCCAAAGTCCTGAGAACAATAGTAAATGCCCCTTATTATGTCAGCAACAAAACCCTTCATAACGACCTTAATATACCCTACATTCTAGAACTCATCCCTTCCAAGTTTATGAAATTCCACAGTAGCCTTTCCAACCACCCTAATCCTGTAGCACAGTCTTTGCACTGCGCCACTCATCCCTATAATCCTCCTCGGAGACTGAAACGGCAGTGGCCTCGTGACCTGCTATAATCGCGTGACAGTGGGAGTCCTGGCAATGGCCAGTTTCTCCAATCATGTCCTATTGTATGAATGAGTGAGTGAATGATGACTGTAAATATGGTATGAATGAGATCATTTATCTGTATTATTATTGCCTTATAAAAGGCAGATTGTAATTATTGCACAATAAAGTATTATTAAATATATTTAGCATCACCACAGAATCAATGGGAACACTTTATCATATCTTATGGAAAAGTATGGCTGAGTTGCGACAGTCTCTTTCAGAGTGTTTATTTTGACGCCCAAATTATTTAATCACAGCTAATGGATTAATGGTTGTTAATCGTGTTTTATGGAGATAGCTACGTTTCCCACGTCAGCCCTATATCAAATGTGACTTTCATGCAAAATTTTACGACCCTAGCACGAGCAGGTGACACGAAAAAACCTGACAGGGAGGAACACGTGTGAAAACATAAGGGTTTATGCTTTTGAAAAAAACAACGAAACCATAAAAAGGGTGGAAGGTAGGGATGACGCTGGACCGGCTTAGCTAATCACTGGAGCTCCGCTCCGGTCTGCTAGACGTGCGTGACTCGAATAGCAATTTTCTTTTCTTTTTCTTATTTTCTTCCTAGTTCCCCGAGTCCCTTCGGCCCTATCATACATTGAAAGGCTTCATCAATCGTATTGTAGGCACTCTCTGTCGGAGGCTTTTCCAATCTAATGTCATGTCCAAGACAAGATTTATTCTATAAGCATTATTATGAGTATAAATAAGGAGTATTATTATAATATATATATATATATATATATATATATATAATAAATTATTTGATAAACGATAATTAACCAGAGCATTTTTTATATTCCATATATTGGTTGATTAAATCATTTACATGGAGTATGAACTAAACAGCACTTTTTGAATAAAGCGAAAAAAAGTATACATGAGTTATCCCCATGGCTTGCTGTGATTTTTGCGAACTGACATGAACGGACACGGCATATTCCCTAAAATGACAGAGAAAAAATATTTACTAGGTAAGTGGGGCTTCAAGCAAATCAAAATATTTTTAAACGGACGATTTTATTGACAGTCATCATGACTTTTTGTATTTATAGACTCCATAAATATTGCATGGCATTATTCAGGACACGTTTTTGTATTTTATTTGATATCCTACTTGATTTGTTAGAAAAATATTATTTTTTAAATACCAGAATTTGATTAATGATCCTCCAATTTTTTTTAACAATGCTTATATTTTCAGCACTATTGAGATACCAAATGGAATTGCCACTTTATAGCATATTTCTACGTAAGGACATAGGTTTCTTTAAAGTTTCAAAAGTTACTTCATTGATTTATTGTAACTATAGTTTATTATGGTACCAAGCCATAATACACAGTATTATTATGAAGATAATACCTTTAATCAGACATCCTTCTCAGATAGGAAAATAGCCAATCTGGACATACGGGATAGAGCTATGGGGGACAGCAAAAAAGTAGAACATCAAACGCATCCAATCCTTTCAATCAAAAGTCCTGAGAACAATAGTAAGTGCCCCTTATTACGTCAGCAACAAAACCCTTCACAATGATCTGAATATACGCTATATTCTTGAACTCATCCCTTCCAAGTTCATAAAATTCCATAGTAACCTATCCAACCATCCTAATTCCCTAGCACAGTCATTGCACTGCACCACTCATCCCTATAATTTTAATCGGAGATTAAAACGGCAGTGGCCTCGTGACCTGCTATAACTAAGTGCTAGTGGGAGTCCTGGCAATGGCCAGTTTCTCTAATCATGTCCTGAGCGTCTGTGGCTCTCGCGCTCTTGGTCAACCTCCGCTTGTTCTTATCCAGTGACGCGGCTGACTTAGGAGCGTGGGGGACTTCCCAAGACTCCGCTGCCTCCTTCGCATGCGAGGTGACAATCATGTGGACTTGGGGGGCTCCTGGGCTGTTTGTAAATATTGTATGAATGAGCGAGTGAATGATGTAAATATGGTATGAATATTAACATTTATCTCAATTACTTATTGCCTAATAAAGAAGGCAGATTGTAATTTTATCTTAATAAATTGTTAATATTTCTTTTTTTTCATTGTGTTCCTCACTCATTTTTGGCCAAAAAAACTAAATGAGACTAATATGCACATATTTTACAAATAATCAACAGTATAAACAGAATACAAAATAAACATTCTTGATTAGGACGCTATGATCCTTACTTATATTTTCTTACTCAAAAATTTTTATTCACTTTTTAATTTTATTATGACCAAAAAATTAAGTAATGAATAACCCTTGTGTACGTTCTATATTTTATTATCATTCGTCAGGAACGTTTCATGGGATTTTATTATAGTTAGGGCTGTTTTTTACGCCACAAGTAAACAAATATTAACTCCGTGTAATGTCTTCCTGTCGTCAGCCAAAACGTGCACAGCTTGATAGTGCGCTTTGAGATATATTCCATGATTTTTTTAATCACGTGGTGCCTCTCTCCTCGGGCTCAACAAAAAACAGAATGTTTCATTAACTCTTTTATAAGTACCATCCATCGGGTCATATGGAAGGATACAAGCAACAAATGCCTCTCGTCTCATTAATATGACAAATAAAAGTACGCAAAGCAAGTTGAGCTAACAAATACGTTCTGTAGGACATTTAAACTAAAAAGGGTTCTGAAAAAACTGTTGAGCGTACAGGTGAAGTCAGGGAGGTGAAAGTTGAGAACAGGCTTGAAGTTGGGCAACAAATTTATCTGACTAATACGAGAAGTTTTGCTAGGAAGCACATATACCGGACAAGTCGTACAGGCGAAAGAAATGATGTTTCCTTCGTGATCAACGGAGCGTAACAGATTTCACCTTCCAATACTTTTCCTAGCTCAATCATTCTTCAATGAGGGATCAAGAGAGAGAAATGTTTTAGTTAAATGATGTCCAACATTGTCAGATTGTTGTAGCATAGCGTACTGATCAATCTACATTAGACATTTGTTTTATTTTATGAGCTATAGATAAATTATTTTAAATCAAAATAATATTTATAAGATTTTTATTTGAAAACATTCTAGAATTTCCGTTCAATCCAACATTAAATATATACATGTGTATTCTGTCCAGGCGTCCCCCCCCCCCCCCCCACCACTCACCCTCAGTAAGCTAGTGTAAGGGCTGGAAGCAGCCCCCCCGTCTCCTCCTACGACCTTTCCGCTCGAGGTGAACAACAGAGAGAAGGGAAGAGAACCATAGACGCTCCTTACACATTGTACAGATGAGTCCCGCTGGATAAGCAGTTGACAAGAGGATTTGGATGAGGGGATAGGTTTTGTGGGATTTAGTAAATCTTCAAATAGTCAGCACATTGAGAAAACTGTGAAAGGACGAGTTCGTAATGTATAAGGGTTCGTGAGCTGCAGTTCTGAGGGCATTTGATGGGAATATTTAGATTCGTTTGATGTTCAAAGATTTGTCTGTCCCCCTTGGTTTTATTCTGTAAGCCTAAATTGGTTTTAGAAATAATAAAAAAAAAAAAAATAAACAAACTAAATTACTAGCGGTTTATGCTTTACGTGAAGAAATTTTTGAAGCATTGAATTCCTAACGGAGAAAAATATATATATTTATATATAATCGAGTATATGATTTTTTTCCCTTATTTTTGATTTTACAACAGCGATATTTTTAATCATCTAACTTCTATTATTATTTTATGGCACTTGAAAAGAGATTTGTAAACGTGTTTTGGAGTGGTAAAAACTTCAAAGCCGATTTATATCTACATCTGGTTCTGATAAGAAGCAAATAAAGAGATATGTTAAGTGGGACAATGGTTATTAACAGAAATACTTATAAGATACACACATTTGTAAGTTTTAAATTCATGAAATAATACATATATTTATGAAACTGTTGGTGAGAATATATTTAAACAATAGGAACAATTTTCGTAACAGTTATTAGTAAGAATCGTGGTATTGAATGTTAGGTAGAATACCAACAAGGGTATGGCAGTTTGTGAAAGAATCAATCTACAAAATGAAGAAACCTCATATTATGATTTTTCAGAAAAACTACATCGTTACATAAGGGGAGATGTTCACTGTATGACATAGCAGATAAATGAGAAAGATGCAATGGGTCTGTCTGGAAAGCAAGTACAAGCAAAAAAGAGAGCTTTCATCGACTAATGGAAAGTTGGCTTTAGATCTTGTTTTTGAAAATTGTCTAAGTAGATACATTTATTTCGTAGAAACATACTTTCATATGATTCTATACTCTTATTTATATTCTTGTTATATAAGTATTCTTGCTAATAACTGTTTCACCATTTGTTCCTATTCTTTAAAGTTTATTTTATTTAAGTATAAATTAATAATTTTTCTCCCACTACAGTAGCCATGTTGCGTAGGAGTTTATTTGTATGTACATCCTCCATCCAACAAGTGAACTGTATGTGTCAGTACCTGTTTATAACATTTAGAGCTAGTTTATACATTTTTTTTTTACAAAGTAACATAACAAAAAGAAAAAGTACAGAGTAAGATGGCGTCTTAAGCATTGCTGTTATTCCTTGTGTCTATTACCTTCCGCTTCCGGCTGTGCTTCACAAACTGTTTATTACATAATTATACTTTCACCTTAATTTTTATCTTGTCAATAATAATTTATAACACACCCTTTCTTTTTATTTCTAGTTATCAGGACTGGATACGACCCTTACTTAAGAGTAAGGCTAACTTTATTTCTACAACGATGGTAATCATGAACCTGTCTGATGTTAGACGAGCAATTTAAAACGTTCCAATAAGATTTAAAGATTGAATGATTGCTACTCTTTTGCGGAATTGATTGCCGTTGGTTGAGAAACGTTAAACCGCAATGGCGTGGCACACACCCCGGTAGCAAGAGAAAAATCGTTGACTGCTAACGTGGAAAACAAATGCCCCCGCTTGAAGCAATGGGCCGGAACTAAAGCACCTATTCATCGGTGATCAGGAATCAGGCTCGCACCCCCTCCTCGATAGAGATGTCGATATTTCTTCTTCCGCACCTTCCCACGCACTCCAATTGTACCTCCCCCGCAAACCAATCATACCAAAACACACCGAATAGATATTGTCGAAAACCATGACTTGAAGAAAAGATCGCTGTCCTGGGACGTCGTAAGTCTCACAGAGCATCTCAGTTCCAAAGTACTGGATTCCATGAAAATAAAACAATAATATGAACGGTTGAAAAAGGGAGGTACTCAAACGTTTACTTTACCATCCAATATTACCAACTAAACAGACAGAAAAACTTAATGGACTTCAAGCCTTTGAACACTGCGGACATTCCACTGCTATGTTGATTGAACAAGAAGAAGAGACGTTATCGCTCAATACGCTTCTACCTTGGCACTGCTTACGCTTGTGTTTTCTTGTTCGATTCATTATGTACGTGGAGAAAGGTGAAACTATATTACACCACAACTGAGCGGTGTTTGGAGCTATCTTTTGGGAGATCAACGAGTCATTTTCGTAATGGAGTTTCGTGACAGTTTGGCCAAAATATTATTCCCGAGTATAACTGATCGCATCAACCGACTTCAGTTATGATTTAGTTGCTTACCACGCCCTTTACAGGGAGGTATATGGTCATAAACCATAAATCTTATTTTGTTTCTTCTTAACTTCACATAAAGGTTATTTGAGTTAATTCCAGACTCCAAAATAATGATTTTATTTGGCTTTCAAATTGTAATTTACCCCTACTCCATCCGGGGACATGCTTTCTTCTATGATATCATTGTTTTCTTTCTAAATCGTTTAGGAAGAACTGCTACGGAAAAAATCAAGTTTTCTACTGACTTGTATTGCGAATTTTCGATTCTTTCAAAGGCGCTTTTTCTCTTTGACCAGAAGGACAAAACAATAAAAAAAAAGGTCGTCATTTTTATATTATTTTTGATTATAGATTACAGGCTAGTTTACAACAGAGGTGTTTCTAAGCTGTTGCGGAATACATCTATGAGATTTATCACTATTAGTAAACAAAATAATGTACAATGAATATCAATAGATTCTTTGGGTTGTACAATGTAATCAGTTGGACAAAGTTAGCAGTTTTGTAAGTGAAAAATATAAATACGTTGGACGATGCTGGAGAGTTTTTCCTTCCAAATAGATTGCTAGAGAAAGAAGAGAAGTATGGCGAAGTGACAAACACTTCACACTCACGTGGCGGCTGTCCACTCCGGCTTGGAACGAAAATAACGACTACTGTACCCAATCTCACTCCCGTTCCAAATATTGTCACTACATATCTTCATCCCTGCCTTTCCCAGTGGCGGCCCACTGTCGTCGGGTGATATTATTGTAGGGGATAGTATTATTCCTCTTTTTGTAAGTAATTTTTATCATTCGTGATAAGTGGAGCGACGAAATTAATTTTAAATTGTTTTCGTTTCAAATATATAGCAACTAGAATGACATGAGGTTGACATGAAATTTGTCTTATCGGCAGCTTAATATTTTGATAATGATACAACTTAAATGTTTTGATAGTTAAAGTGTAATATAACTTTTCTTCCAATCGCTTCTTAATTCATAAAACTTAAAAAAAAAAAAACTTCCTAAATCAACGCGCATTTACTCAAAAGTAGAAAAGAGACAAATGCTAAGTAAAATAGTGGCTATTTCATATTATATTTTCATTTTTATGGAAATTTCCTACAATTGAACAATTATAAACAGATCACTATTGTTTTCTAGCGTGTTGGGGTAGCAGCCAGTCCCCTCTCTCCAGCCTTGAACGGTTTTAGTGATGAAGTCAAAACAGTAACATAGAAGGTATACCAGAATATGTAATAACAATTTAGTGGCAAGATGAATTGTAAGTAGAATTGTGAATAGTGTTTTCTCATATCTTTCTCTCTAAGTTGGCTAGATGAAGATACAGTATTTACCTTCCATCCTAAAGCTTCTTGAAATTGACGCTGGGCTCTTTTTTATAATAATTTTCCAGAAGCAGTTTTTGTCTAGTACGATTCCATTAGTCTCTAACTCCTTATTGTTGGTTAAATTTCCTGATTTCCGCTAGGCTGGAAATTGGAATCACCTGTTCCCTGTTAAGGCCCCTCTATGTTCGTGTTATGGACGCATCCCCAATTACCTCCATTGTACCCGTCACCCAACCAAATTCTCTTGTTTTCCAATTGATAAAGGCCTTTCATCGTTATTTTTAAATCGGTCATTCACCTCAATAAAGTTAAATCCAACCTAATCTTAACTTTAGTGGATATACTTGTACGCACGGCTTTGTGTTATATATTTATTAATTTATTTTTATTAAATTATTTTACCCTGTCATTCGTTTAATAACTCACTATATGGGTTGAGTTACTCCAGCACATTTATATATAATTTAGGTGTTGTTGTCACCCCTGGTTCTAAAGGAGTGCCTGCCGATTTACTATCGTTTAACAATCCTCGCCTAATGGACTGCGAGAATAATTGGCTCATATGTTTTTAATTCATATTTAATAATACAACCATTAACATTTATACTTCTTGTTATTCCTAATTATGCTAATAAACTAGTTCAACATTTATGTATGAAAAGAACAATAGTTATTTTTAAGATCATTAAGAAATCAAAGGGAGGCCATTAAAAAAAATTATTGCACAATTACAAAACGAATATAGAATTTTATAATCAAAAGCACAACACATGATCTACTGAGGGATAATGCTCGTGTCTTGACAAAATTACTTAATTACTACTTATTATTACTATTACTATTATTGTTATTATTATTATTATTACTACTTGTTAAACACAAAATATCTAATCTAACCTGTTGAACCTTTATATGTGCTCAATGGCCGCCATGTTATAAAGCGGGATCCGGTGTATCTGAGGCTTTCTCGTTTTGAAGTGTGTATTACGGGAAAGGGCAGTTGCTAATTAGGAGTAGGTACTATGAGAAGGCAGCTATCATTGAGTTTGGATGGGGATCATCTCTTCCTGGAGCCTCTTCCATCAGGAAATGCTGACTTACTCCAGACTGGCTAGTGTACAGGTTTCTCTGAACTCTAGCTTCGCTCAAGTTTCTATAGAAGGGCCTAGGTTTAACAAGATTTTTTGGAAGTCTCAAGGTTTTGTTCCCCTTCCGTCGTCACGAGACCATAAGTTATGAAGTTATATTCAATTCTATATATATGTACATTTTGACGTGAAGGAGGAAAGACACATCTAGTAATTTTGCATAGTAATTAAATAGGTGTGGCGTTCATCCATGTTTACTATACTTCCCTAGTTGAGAGTGTGCAACGCAATATCAAAAATTATATATTAAACTTTACTATATATTTACCAGGAGGAAATACGTGGGCATACGAATCTTTCAACCAATTTTATTACAAAATTACCAATCAAATAATTAATAGGTTATCTCACTGCGAAGAAAATTGTTAGGTTAATTAATATCATATGATGCATACTGCAGTGAATACGTAAATGTGCTCATACGATTATTAAATAACCTTTATCAATTGTTGTTAAATTGGGGGGGAAGTCTTCTGTATGATTTACTACGTTAAGTTTTACTTAAGTCTGGTACGCGGTTCAATCACCAGAAAATAGCACCTTCTACACCAGAGATGGTTAAAAAAGAAACAGGAGGTAGGCTAGTCTGGGCTGAAGACTGGATCCAGCAGAATGTTTTCTGCAAGTGAAAGAAAATTAGGCATGAAAGAGAGAGGGTGGGAGGGGGGTGAGAGAGGTAAGGAGAGAGAGATTCTAAGCCTGAGTAACTCAGTAATAGCTGTAACTCTGAGGGGGGGGCTGAGTGGCATGAACTGGTCTAGGCTCTTCCAGACTGTCCAATACTGAGCTGGACTAACAGTGATCTGGGACTTACTCTCACTAATAGAGAAACTCTTTTAGGGATCCGAGAGAAACTCTTTATTTACTTGTATAATTTACTGTAAACTTCAGTACATTATTTGGGAATATTTGGATTATTGCACTATTTTACCAGATGCTACATTGCCAGAGCTAGTGTTGTAGTTACTTAAAGACTTCAGGACTTTCCCGCATTACCATATCGTTTATATAGAGACCTGATTGCATTCTTATTAAGTAATAAGTTCTTCTATTTTCATCATTGCAAGATTGTCTCAAAATAACAGTAAAAATGATTCAAGCTATCTGAAGTTGTATGTTAAATGTAACTACACTCTACCTAAATACCTGTTTAGCTTTTTGAAATTAGTAGTATTTTGAGCACACAGAATAAATTGCAAATATAATGTTTTTCAAGCGTCTTTTGAATAAATATTTTAGCTATTTAGTATACTTAAAAGGCGATTTTCAGAGATCAAAATGAGTTAACAATAGTTTTATAAGTATTTAAATATATTACTGTTGAGTTGCCACTAATCACTCTAGCCCTGGTGACAAGTGCGGATTGTTGTAGTTTATAACATGGACCATGTTCCATGTCGGCGTCATATCTTACTCCATTTTATGATAGGGATGTGTCCCGACAATACACTGTGTTCAGGAGAAGAGGTACAGAGGTTTCATAAAGAATAAGACCAGTTTTCAGAGTTCGGGCTGGAGACCGGCAGCGTAATAGATACAAGTCGTCAGAGGGTATGCTAGGAGGCTAGGTGACAGGGTGACAGGCTCATAGGTGCTGCAGAGAGAGTAGACTAGTAAAAGACTGAGTGGACTATTCCAGGGCCTCGGGGCCCTGGCGTAAAGCCACCGAGTGATCGCGGCTGTCGAGATGATGAGACATTATATATGCACCAGAGTATAGGGTGATTTAACACTTATGTAGTTAGGGTCACTACAATTACTAAATAACTGTCATTTTAGTCCAGGACTGCCTTCACTTGTTTGATCGATGTAACAGAATCGAAGTCGTAAAATATAATAGTAACGTAATAGGAAGAATAAATGTCAACACTTCTGATTCTTGGATTATCTAGTATATGAAGACATTTACGTACTAATTCACTAAAAATTACGCATTTTAATGTAACAGTTGACTTACCATGTTGCGGCAACTTCGCCACTGCCAACACCATCAGATGTTAACCTCTCCTCTGCTTTGAACAAGCCGATGTTATATGTCTCAAATTATAGTGCTACGATATACCAACTACAGATAAATAATGTTCAAAACCGATTAGCTTATATACATGTAATTAATAGTACCAACGGCACGTAATTGTAATATATTTGGTATTTAATAGAATCAGCTGACTAGGCTAGTTCAAAGGCTGTCACAATGCAGAAAATCACGTGACTGATTCTGCTTAGTGTACTTTCGGCCGTTATATATACTATTTATATCTATATACTAATTATATCTATATACTAATTATATATACTATAGGTCGGGGTTGGCTATATAAGCCCCATGGTCATTAACTGCCCTGCTTAAACACCTGTTCCTCTTCTCGATCGTGCACTCTCAGGGCACACCCTCTACGATCTATTGGAGTCAGATCATCACACTGAACTTATCTATTTATCCGCCAGTATGCCAGAGATTCTAATTTAAAATCTTAATTAATTTTTACAGTAAGGTTACCAGTTCGGTGTATGGACAATGAATTGGTACAATTTAAAATATAACATGATTCATAGGTGTTTTGTTTTAATCTTTTTATTAATTCAAGTCTAATTATTTATTAAATTATGTCTTTTTGTATGTAATTGTAATTGATGGCTGATTATATGAAACGTAAAAGATATGTTAGGAGAGGTTTAATTTTTTTGTGTCTAACACGCATAAAAGTACCAACATAAAACGTCTTTATTTCAGAATTACTTTGAAGAAAAACAGTTTAAGAAGTTCCTTAATAGTTGAAAGGTTGAAAAATCAGGGTTGCGGTCCAGCACTACAGACAAGAGCACATTCCAGGTGATCTCTCCGTGTAGACTCTAACCGACAGGGCGCCAGGTCCTGTGTTACGTGCCTGCATCGTAGAGCCAGGTAAATATATGAATTACACCTACTCCCTGCAGATCCGGCTCGCGTGAGTGGAATCTCGTCTAAGACCCTGGCGATAACGGGCGCCGCAGTGGAGAAAATCAAAACCAGTTTTCTTCTCGAACAAATTACACGCCACCACCCTGAAAGTTGCACAACTGTATAACACAAGATACACATTTTCAACCCCATAGTTGGCTGTGCCGTGTTTTGTGTCAATTTCCTGCCACAGATGACAAATTGCCCGATAAAATTCTGTCGCTTTGACCCCTTTAATGACCTTTTTTTGTTTTTGTTACCCTACATATAAATAAGTAAATATTTTAGCCATCAGTATTAATTGCATTTAAATTTGAGTTAGTTATAGTTAGCATTTTAGTTTCAGAAGAGGCCTCTAGTGTCTGACAAGTATATGGAATGAGCCCATGTTACAGAAATGAAATAAGGAAATTATCTCGATTTCTCAAAAAGAAGATTCATTTACTGTTAGGGTTTCGTTGGTTTTATCAAAACTGAAAACCCTCACTCAAGAGCATCAATAATTAATAAATAGTTAGTTTGCAATTGAAAAATAAAATCAATCAAAAATCACTAATTGAGTGTCCCCTTGGTCTTAAAGTAAGCACTGACTTATAACTGTGGATACCCCGATTCAATCCCTGGCTAATTCAGTGATTTTTGAGGTGAGTGAATTCAATCTCGTGAGGATAAACGAGTAGCTACTTGAATGAAAAAGTGTCCGTTTTAGAGGAAACGCCCACTGCAAGTCAAAGCCCCTTCAGCACCACCTAGCAACGACGGTAAAAACCTTCCTTTGTCCTCACTTCTTCATCAAGCGTTTTGTAAATCATATTAAGCAGCGTATCTAATTGAAGATATCTACGGCTTGACTAATAATGTGAACTGTCTCTACAGGCTTAAGTGGTCTATCATTACAAAAAGTCAATAAAACTGTCAATAAATCTCAAGCACCTAACACTTGAATTTTTCAATCCATTGAAGCTTTTCACAATAATGTATTTCTTTTCCACATTTTGATGAAAATGTATTTGTGTATAATTTCAACAGACGCCATTTCCGAAATTCCGCCAGGCGTTCCGAATTTTGTTTTGTATACTGATTAAACTGTGAATATAATTTAGTTTAATTAATTTTAACTTTGCCTGCTGTTTCTGGAACAGAGCTTCATACCAGAACCAATTATTGTTAATGTAGCGAATAGCTACTATAATTAAACCACCCAGTTATTCCTAATTATATTCACGCCAGCACAGTACATCGTTTTTCTAGGAATGGTTCTCTTTACAATGCCAATTATTACAGAAAGTTAACTATTAAGTCCCAGAAATTGAACCATTATTACAAAATGACTTTTCATTTTCTAGAATTCTGTTATCTCCATCTTTTTATTATTAATTATTGCTTCTTTCCTTCTAGTTCATAGCCAGTGGCCATGGTCCGGGGTACAGCTCCCCTCCCCGAAATTATTAATTAAAAATTATATAATATGTGTGGTCAACACAACGGTTATTTGCATAAAACATATAATATAAAAATTAATACACAAAAATAAATGTTTATTTATAATTAATTACTCTTAGAATGTCTCTATTCCACAAAAATATGTCTACTACTTGTTCTGGGTATATACAATCAATGGTTAGGAACACGTGTGAATTAATGATTTGTATAAGTATTCCATGCAGTAAATACCGTTAAACTTTAATTTACTGTTTTCAAACTTAAAATAAACTGTGACAGATATTTAGATAAATGTTCTGTATGACACATGTTATTGATTAAAAACATTTATTTCTCTATGATATCAATTCATTCGCTTATAACACAAGCCATATTTATCACCATATTTTTTATTTGAGCAATAATAAACTTTTTTATATTTCCTTTATTGTGCTAAAATTACAATCTGCCTTGCTAGGCAATAAGTAATTAAGATATACTATCATTCATACCATATTTACAATTCATCATTCACTCGCTCATTCATACAATAAGACATGATTGGAGAAACTGGCCATTGCCAGGACTCCCTCTGTCACGCGATTATAGCAGGTCACGAGGCCACTGCCGTTTCAGTCTCCGAGGAGGATTATAGAGATGAGTGCAATAACTGTTCTACAGGATTAGGGTGGTTGAAAAGGCTACTGTGGAATTTCATAAACTAGGAAGGGATGAGTTCTATAATGTAGGGTATATTAAGGTTGTTATGAAGGGTTTTCTTGCTGACATAATAAGGGGCATTTACTATTGTACTCAGGACTTTTGATTGAAAGGATTGGATACGCTTGATGTTCGACTTTTTTGCTGTCCCCCATAGCTCTATTCCGTATGTCCAGATTGGTTTAAGTATAACTTTGTAGATTAGTAGATTATTTTCTATTGAGAGATGGAATGTCCTTTGAAGTAGTCTGTACAGTTGTCCAAAGCGTCAGTTTAGTTCTTGTCTTTTTAGTCTCGTATGTGGGTTCCAGGTCAGTCGTTTGTCGAGATGGAAGCCTAAGTACCGTACTGTCTCGGATACAGGGAGAGGAATAGAATTAAAATAAACTAGTGGACAAGACTTGCGGCAAAGGGTGAAGGTAATGTGGGAACATTTTGCTTCATTAACTTTGATCCGCCATTGGTTGCACCAATACTCGATCTCGTCAAGGTGTTTTTGAAGGTTATGGGATGTTATGTCGGGGTCTGGGTTAGATGACAAGACTGCTTTTGATATTTCAAAAACATTTACACCCAAGCAGTAAATTATTTTGAAATAGTTGAGTAAATATTTTATAGGTATCTCGGAAGCTTGGAAGTGGGTAGTACAGTCATCTGGGGATTTTGCCTGATAAAGTTTTTTATACGCCAGTTTTAAAACTTTATAGGCGCACTTATTGAATTTTTACTTTGACCCCACATATATTTTCAGCTTAAAACTTTCTGTTGCAACCTATAAAATATTACTTTCGCTATTGCCAACATTTCGTGAACCGAATTTTTTATATAAAATATCTTTTATACTGTGGTGTTGGCAATTTAGAATTACATTTAGCAAAGCCCTAAACCTCAAACTAAGAAAAAAAAACTGCTTCCCGAACTGAAATAACTTTTCCCATTGGCGCTTCAAACGCCTCGATTGCAGTTGTGTTTTTATCTTGTTTGACCAACTGACTAAATAGTGGGCGAAGTTAATCAAGTGTCTGGACATTTGAGGAAGCGTCTAGTCGTATAGTCAAAGCGTCGCTTTTTGGCCATCTACCTAGTCATTTCAGTAAATGACGAATATGACTGTCTGCCAGCGACATATATATACATATTGTTGCATTCTTCTTTCGTAACAATTTTATTTGGATTTATCTAAAAGATTGTCCCTGACCTAAAAGTTAGTTTGAGATTTCATGCTTACTACAAATTTAATTTTAAATAATTAATAGTATATTATATACTTGGAAGGTTAACCTTGTTAAATAATATACACTAAGCCTTATATATTTGTATAGTGAAATAGTTTCTTAATAGGCAAAATAAATGTTCATAAAGAATAATTAAGCGTAAATACATATAATGGTTTTACTATAGTGACTACCATGATTCATGTATCTTAGTTGTGGAATTTTGACTGGAGATAAAGGTGACTCGGTATATAGGCTTGGCTGCTGGTGATTTGGCAGAAGGTAGACTCCAGTCTCACCCTGGGTGTGGGACAACCAACCATGTTTCATATAACTGTCTGTGAGTATGTTATTTACCGTAGTGGTCGTAAGAATTACTTAACCACTCCAAACTTTTAAAAATGCTATAACGGCATAGAATATGCTTATGACGCAATACCATGATGTATGGAAAACAAATCACACATTAATAAAGTTGGCCCCATATCATTTAGCTGACTAGCTTCTCCTTTCCATCTCAGGTTTTTTAAGTCGCTAATATAATTTAATGGCCTAATATCCTACTTAAGGTTGAGGATATAATAGTAATAAAATATAGTAACATTGGCAAAATATATCACCAAAAAATAATTTTTGTTTATTATTTTCGAGCTGATTTCAATAGGATTTTTTAAAAATATTTATCTTAAATAAAAATTATTTCGTACCATTTTTTGATAGCATGTGTTTAAAACTATAAAAATATATTTTAGCGTCTTACATTTTTTTTTTTTTTCATTTATGGAAAAAGTATTTTCAGTGACAAATAAAATGACGAATTAGTTGTTTCATATTCTTTTCAAAAATTTACAAGAAAAAAATTGGGAGGGTACATTAAATACCTTGAGAATTTAGGAAATCCAAAGTCTTCTTTGGATTAGGTCCAAACTGTTGTCAGAATAGCGTTTCGAATATGGCTACTGTTACTTGTTAATTTTGATCCGGTTGGGTTTACTCAGTCCTTTGTCATGTGATATAGCAGGGTGATTGCTTATACATGATTTAACAGCATAAATCTGATACTGAGCAATATTGTGTAATATGACCCCCACCTGAGTGTCAGTCTCAAGTGTTGCTCAATTTAAATAAAACACAACAATTTAATCAACATCTCATCCGTCTTTCAAACAATTTTAATCAACGTAGGTATATTCTGACAAAAATAGCATTAAATTCATTAATGCACTCTGAAACGTAATATGTTTATATGAGATAAGGAGTGAAAAATCTAATCTCGTTATTTTCTAAATATTAATATCTATTATTTGTCGTATTCACCCCACCAACGCATTATACTTAAATACCATATCTAACCTTTATTGATTTTTTTAATATTTAAAATGTAGCATTTAAGTAATATTTCATTAAAATCAAATCTAAGGACTAGATGCTAGTCCTTTCTGTTGGTCGCCACCAGACAATGGTGTGAAGTTTTGCAAGGTTGAGTTTGTACAGCTAAAGACTTGATGTTGACTTGGCTAGAAGGTTTACAGAGTTAGTTAAGAAGTAGAGCAAGCCGTCAAATGAGAAAATCTTCGATTGCCCTGTCCAAATATTATTTTTTTTAATCTAGCTCATATGGGGCAAGAAATGTATGACGTGTCATGGACTTTATCATTCTTCAAACTATTTATGAGAGTATTGTGGAAAAATGTGGATTCTTTGAGAATACCTAATGGCTCCATATGCTATTTATGCAAATTATTAATTAATCAAGAAAGTTGCTAACTACCTTACACTGAAGTTGTCCCAAAGACCCTATGGGCGGTATCTCATGTGCTGAAGTTTTGTTGCTACCGAACAAGACATTCACAAGCCTTATTAAATTTATAATCACCATAAAAGTTTGAAAATGACATCTATTTCTAATAAATAGTGCGAGAAGAGTGCATGACTGTTCGAGTATATTTCATGTCGGATGGAATCACCAATATGAGTGCTTGAACATGATGCTGACCTCTGCGTAACAGGTTTCGCCAGTGTAAAGACGAAACAAAAAATGAAGTCGACCCATCACACAATATATATATATATAATTCCTTTATTGTGCTAAAATTACAATCTGCCTTGCTAGGCAATAAGTAATTAAGATATACGATCATTCATACCATATTTACATTTCATCATTCACTCGCTCATTCATTCAGGACATGATTGGAGAAACTGGCCATTGCCAGGACTCCCACTGTCACTTGATTATAGCAGGTCACGAGGCCACTGCCGTTTCAGTCTCCGAGGAGGATTATAGGGATGAGTGACGCAGTGCAGTGACTGTGCTACAGGATTAGGGTGGTTGGAAAGGCTACTGTAAAATTTCGTAAACTTGGAAGGGATGAGTTCTAGAATGTAGGGTATATTAAGGTCGTTATGAAGGGTTTTGTTGCTGACATAATAAGGGGCATTTACTATTGTTCTCAGGACTTTTGATTGAAATCACACAATAAAGGGTAATTGTTTTATTGACAGTTGTGCAGTGGTAAGGGCTTTTTGTGATTTGTAAGAGTGTGGCAGGACATCGAGGCCTTCAATGTGGTATCCTTTTTAATATGATTGAAATTTTTTATTTAGAATTGACCTCTCATACCTCTATATTTTCCACGTCATCTTCCAACCTCGAAAATATTACTTTCATAACTACCGTCGTTTCGTAAACCGAATCTTAATAGATGACAATATAATTCATCCTTACTTCAATATATTTAATTTAGTAACTCTAATCAATTTGATAGATTTTTTTAATAATAATTAAATTTTTAATGACCCTTCCTAATTTTTCTTCTAGATTATTTTATTCTCAACATCATCAAGGAATCAAATGGACCCTTTCAAAATTTCATGCTTCTAAAAAAAAAACCTGTGGAGATTAAAAGCGAACACAGTGTCAATAGCGGTTTTATTCACTTTTGGTGGTAACAGTTGAACAAAACACAGATTACATATTATTGACGAATTCAAAGTTTTTTCTATGATACATCAAAAATGTTTTTTTTTTTAAATCAAGTTAATTCTTTACAAAAACGAAGAGGGGTTTGGCGAAGATCAGACAGGGTGAAAAAAAGGGTTTCTGATAATGAAATACATCCAAAATTGACAAGAACGCATGCCTCATTCCATAAAATAAGAAAACTGGTTGTTCCGTGGTTCAGTCTCTTCTAATTTATTTTGTATTCATTATTTGAAAGAAATTCTTCTGCGTTAGTTTTGTGTACGGTGTATTTAATCAGATACAGGCCGATACACCAAACTGCCGTGGAAACAGCCACTATTAAATTGGCTACCTTTGTCAAGAGATGTATATTTAGAACTAAGTTGGGGCATGCCGGGTTGAGTTGTGACATGGTCGGCTATAACAGCCATGGGTCACTGGGCTCGGAAAGTTTCATACAACAAACAAATTAGGTCTGGGTGGGCCATTTTGTATTGGGATGTCAACTAACGTAGACCGGCCGCTCTGGCGTCAAACTTCTCGTCTCTCCTCACGCGGCTTCATTCAAATAAGTTTTTCGACAAGCCATATGAAATTAATTTTTTCATAATGAGCAGCTCTAAACACAATTGGTAAAGTTCTATTTGCAAACAAAGTAGCACATGTTATCAAATTTCTTTTTTAGCCTAGGGTTTCGTTTCCTATCATTGACTGTTCACTTATTCACACAAACCGGTAAAAACTCCACCAATTCGCAATTTCTCTTTTCACCATCAGCTTTAATTACCATGTAAGAAGACGGTTCTTTTCTTGAACGGTAAGTGTCATATGACGATTCGAACGAAGAAACAAGCGTTTAATCTATTTTAAAAAAATCGATATCCATCAAAAAATTTGACCAGATTTACAAAAACAAAACCTGATGTGAATAGAATTTTAAAACTACCAAGAAAAAGTCCTGGAGAGATTCTGAAATAAGCTCCAGCATTTGTAAAAATATGTTTTGGTGATAGTTCTGCCAATCAAAGAATCCAAGAAAAGGGAGTATATATCAGCTGTTGGAAACAAACCAATAACTGAAATAACAACACTTGTAAATTCTTTGGGGAATTACTTTCCCTCCAAGTCAACAACTGAAAACTAAAATTTATCAACTACAAAGATAACAAGTGCCAACAAGAGACTATATCAAACATCGCTCAAGAAAAATCGAGCATTTATATATATTTGTGTATATGACTTGTTGAGGAACAAATCTTGAATGTGCTTCATTTTGATGCAAGATAAGAGCTCTGCTGCCAATTTTCGAAACGGGGGTTTTTCTTCAACCTTGGAGAAATCCAGTACTGATCCCGCTAAAAAAAATACCAAATTATAAATGTAAATAACTTTCATCTTACATCTTTAATATGCAGCACTTCTAAGTTTATTGGAAACATAGTCAATGACTAGTACATCCCCTTGGAAAACATTTTATTTAAGAATTCCTGTGCAAAATAAAAAGAAACTATTTCACCATGACCAATTAGTTACCCTAAAATATAATATTCTAACATTATTTTCTAATATTTAACATCTAGTAGCCGTATTTTAAGATATCACGAAATCATAAGAAATGTAGAGATTTAACGTTCAGGATATTATATCATACATAAATATATATTTTAACCTTCAACCACGATTGCAAGAGAGAACTTTTCAACTTATAGAAAGAAGCCATATTACATATAGACCGGTCTCCACAGGAAAATGGAACGCCCTAGAGATCACCTATGTGTGTTACATTAAACCTCCAGTTAAATGTAACCTTTCTACAGATGGCACCACTGTATTGTTGAGGAACAAATCTTGAACATACACTCCGTTTCAACATTTGTTTTAAATATACAGAAGTGGCCTAATCCCACTTGTTTTATTATATCGTCTTACAATATACGTCTTATAACATTTACAATACGTTATTACAATATACGTCTATCTATCATTAGATGTCTTCTGAACTTCTGAAGTTGTTCAAAAAACACTGAACAGGGATCCTACCAAAGAATATTAATGACACTACACCAAACCGTAAATCCTGAACTTAAAAGGAAGTGCTTATTACTCACGTGTGCAGGGAAGCTTAAATCTTGAAAAAACTGGCCTCACATTCAATCCAAGTCTTAGAAACAGAAGAGAGGCTCGACCATTCACCAACATAAACGGCTCATATCCTTGTGAGATCCTTGCTCTTACAGAAGGTGAAGGACCAGTCTGTGATCTCCGAGAGAATGGACCTTTGGTTGACTATCAACGTGGTGTAAACAACTCTTTCAGCTCTTAAAACCAACTCGAATGTTAAATCAAATTTGAATTTAACTCAAAATCCTATTCAATAATTGTATTGGTGTTAATGAAATACATATTATGCCATGCTGAAATTTAAATGAATTCGTTATAGCTTTCTTTCTTGATAATGATTGTTTTCAAATAAATAAATTATTATTTGTTTTCTATACCTTTTAAAGAATCCAAAAAAATGTTCGCGTGATTGATTAGTATACCATGTAGTATACTATTTATTTACAGTAGACACAAGGCCACTGCCGCTTTAGTCTCCGAGGAGGATTATAGGGATGAGTAGCGCAGTGTAATGACTGTACTAGAGGATTAGGGTGGTTGAATAGGTTTGGATGGAATTTCATTAACTTGGATGGGATGAGTTCAAGAATGTAGGGTATATTTAGATCGTCATGAAGGATTTTGTTGCTGACCCATTAAGGGGGCATTTACTATTGTTCTTAGGACTTAAAGTACTTTCTAATTTCAGAAGTTGAAACTTCAATGAAAACCCGATAAATTAATTACTACTATTACGACAACTGCTCTGCATAATACATAATAATAATAAGCAACAGTCCATTTCTACTGGTGCGATTTCAATTGAGTTGGTTGAGAGGGTTCACTGGTCTGGCGTCATTTGGAGCAGATCTGTAATCATTTCTGATCCAGAGCCAGGTCTCAGCCACTAATGACGGCATTCATAATTGAGATAGCATTCAATTCGAAAATCAATGTCCTCGGAATTCCGCTGATCTGTCATCCACGGCATCCAGTGCCTCCGCAATCTACAGAAGCTATCGTTTAAACGAATCCCTTTCCATTTATCACACTATTGCCGGTGAATACATCATAAGGAATATCTGACCCACAATACCGTCCCCGACCGTTTGTCCTCCCTGTAATCAAACTCCATATTTTCATAGTCAATTCCGAGCGAGAATATAATAATAACATAACTTATAGAATAAAAAACAACTAATAAATTTAAGTCATGAACATGAAAAAGTCTATGACTAGTTCTCCTAGGTTAACCTTTATTTTAACCGATTTTTTATAGAGATCAAGGTCCCGTCAGATCAGCTCGCGGTCGGGTTAACTTAAGTCATAAAAGACGCCATTTCATTCCAGTTGCTCACTGGGTAATGAACAGTGCCGTTCTATGCGCTAGCTTTTTTTGCAATCACGCTGAGTTTAAATGAAGAGAACTATGTTAGGTAAAAATAAAAAATACAAATGGATGCTGAAGTTAGTTCTTATGTTGGCGAATTTTTCTTAGAATGGAAGAAGACTTTATAAAAATTAAAGAGGGAAAAGTAAGAGTTTTTGTATGCACATCTGTGAAGTTGTGCGAATAAAACATATCTTTATGTTACTGTTACTGAAGGTTGCAATGCACCTGTTAACAACAATTAAGAATGTGAAACAAAGTATATTGGTAGACTGCATACAAACCTATATTATAATACGCTCGGAGGTACTAAAAGTAAGTGTTAGTATAACAGGAAAAATCTGTTTCTACTCAGATTGTCACAGCCTAACTGACCTTTCCAGGGACAGTCTCACCTGGAGAGTGGAAGAAAATCCTTATGAAACAAGCAGTCAGTTACAACTGGTGCCCCATATGGATTGCTAACAGTAAGTCACCCACGTGCCGGCGCAAAACATTTCAATTCCCACTAAATACATATGTACCTTTATCATTTTTTAATAAAAAAAACCTCACAACGCATATCACATATTATCAATCAGGAAGGTACTCTTGTTTTATGGAGAGGTTTATGTTTATTGAAGAAATATAAATCACTAAATTGAGCAGACGAATGAAAGAACAAAAATCAAATTGACCTCGCATCAATTTGCGGCATGTAAAGAACCGTCTAGAAGGTGCCTCGACAACTTTTATTATCCCATACAGGTTGCTGGGAACCCATTTCCTCTCCAAATTTCACGTGTGATGAAAAGGACTGATCCAATCGCCCTATATACATCTTGAGGCTACGAACGAGTGACCCCGGAACCCCGAGAGCGAGTCTATAAACCTCTAAATAGAATATGCCTCGGGCCCAAGGAATTTGATGTTATTTTCCGTTAATTTCCGCTTTGAGTTCCAGTAATACAAAAATCTATATCCAATATAAAACTTAATCTTTGGGAGGAATTCAATAAGGAATCCACACATCTCTCTTTTTCTGATCGCTTATCATTTCCAGTTTTCAACCTCCTTCGAGTCAATTACATTAGAACAATTTAGAAACATAGAGTATGATCACTTACTAATACATCTACATAAAAAATTGTTCTTAAATGTATGAGACATAACAATATTTATTTTATCATATTTACCTTTTTATCTGTCTGTCTCGATGTCTTAAGATAGATTTTGCGATTTTCATCGGTGTTAACACAAAAAAATTATTTGAGTATCTTGAGATCACAATAATATAAATCAAGTGTTTAGAACGTTCAAGCCGATTTCAAAAAACTCTATTTAACCCCGTTAATGTGTGCTTACTCCGAGCTTTCTCGGGACAGCTTAAGAACGTTAGGGGTGTGCAGTGTTTAAAAAAACAGACATTTTGGAGTTTATTAGAATTTTATTTCAAAATATCATACAATGTTATTTTCATATTTACCCGCAGGATATTCCCGTCTATTGGCTATGTAGAAGGAGGCAAGGATTAATCAATCATAAATAAAGAATTATAATTTTATTACATAGCATTATGCTCAAGTATTTATCCTGGTGGTATATCAGAGGAGGGTTATATTTGAAATGTATTTCGGAAATTGTGCGGAGATCAGAATTCGGCATAGGAAATAACTTTGATATAATTTAAAAACGTTTTCGTTTTTCTTTTCAAGCTAATTGTAATCACAACTGAGGCGAAGTCCCTGTGAATTCCCTCACGTTTAATCCGTTAAAGAGGTGGGAAGGAAAAATAAGGGGTAAGTAATATCACAATTACTTATAGCCCAATAAGGCAGATTGTAATTTTATCATAATAAAGTTGTTGTTGTGTTAAGATTAGTACCAGATTTCTCCCTTGATAAATTAATTAATTGTATGCATTCATAAACGCGTGTTTTTTTTTTCCTAGCCCCTTTAAATTTACAGATAATTACCACTAACAATTAATATATATGCAAATATAGATCCTCAGGCGAATCTATTTACAAATTATTTTTGTATTTCCCGTACCCTCGCTACATTACATACAGGTTTGGTTATTTTATAAAAAAACACATTATACGTGACTTGGCTGAACTGACTCTAATAAAGATGATTTTTTTATTAAACTTAAAACTAACTTACATACTAATTCTTAACCTAATTTTTCCTGGACGGTCTGTTGCCATCGATGCGGGAGGGATGGTGGGGTCATAGTGTCAAACATTGGGTTAAACTTGATGTGTCTCCGGCAGACGAACTCACCTACCAATTTTTTTTTATTTTTTTTTTTATTTTTTTTTTTTTTATCCCTAGCTCTTAAACTTACAAAAATAGGATGTGGGAAAAATAAAGGAAAATTATTTTGGGCTAATGAGTGCCTTTCACTAAGGTGGTGGTGAAAAACTCTACTGAAAGAACTTCCTCATTTTTCGGGTATCAACTATTGTACCTGTTGATAGTTTTCATTTAGTAAGTGAACCTTCACTAAGTAACTTGAAGTTAAATATAATAGACCAATTGAGGTTTATAAAAGTAAATTATGAATTAAATAGAATTTTTTTCAGAAAAATTGCTAAGCATTTTAGTTAGTAGATGGAAGTTCATGAAAAAATACAGCTATCTCGATTAAACATGACTAAGGGCCTATAACAACTGACAATGTGAAAATAATATTGTCATAACAATGGAACTGTACTCGAATCAACGAAATAAAGATTTGGTACTGGTGTCGACTCCCGATCCAGCTAGTGCACACATTCGGTTTTTAAATATAAGGTAGGACTGTAATTTGGGAGGTCTCTGGGCTGTCTGTAAATATTGTATGAATGAGTGAGTGAATGATGAATTGTAAATATGGTATGAATGAGAGCGTTTATCGCAATTACTGATTGCCTTATAAAAGGCAGATTGTAGTTATAGCCCAATAAAGAGTATAATAATAATAATAATAATAAATAAATATAAGGTGTCACTATGGAGCCGTCTTAATTTAATACGCACATTAATTGACACTGGTCCACATTTTGATGCCAACGATGGAGATCTGTCACGTATTCGGTTAGCTAGTGTACAAAAAATATATTTTAAAACAAAATAGACGATACTGGGTTCATCCATTTATTCAGAATGATTATAAACTACCCCAAAATGGACATATCGCAATTCCAAGGAAATAAACTTTCCTTTATAGCATATGTACATCACTTCAAGCCACAATTAAGGGACCGCACGTTTAAAAACCGGGTACAATTGTTAATAATCGGCACTGTGGTATAAATACAGCTTTCATTAAATGCTAGATAGTGAAGATAGATGAAGCCTTGATGTTTTAAGATATTTTTGTAAGTCTTAAACAACGAGCGATAATGGAATTGAATAAAAGATATTTCATTTGAAACTAACTATCACCTGTCGTCTTGAACATTCAACTTGTCAGAATAGACAACAGGTCCTTTATAACGGTATTTTGATAATAAAATGTGGCCTGTTTTCACTTAAGCAGCTCATAAATAATTCATTAAGAATTGAAAAGATTAAAATTCATTGGTTTTATCTCTTGAGGGGTGTAAGTACCCCGAGTTTAACACTAAAGAAACGCTTTGGCGCGGGATCTGCAGAACTAGGGCACCGCAACTTATGTATAATTAAACTCTCATCTTAATTGATTTTGAAGAGACGAGAACTCTTGCACCAAGGAGCTAAATAAATTCCTTTATTATGAAAGGCACAGTGTATAAACATAGAGGAGCATGTTATAAGCATGAGGAGTTTGGAAGAGGTTGTAGGGAGAGTTCCTGCGATAACTATTTTCTGCAAACTAATGAGCTAATAAGACAATGCATGAGTGGGTAGGGAGAACGGTTACAGGCTCGTCCAAGCCCAAGGGGAGCTTACTTTTGAACAAGTAAGTGGCAATGGCTACACAAGGGAAAAAGAGGTTACAAACAATTGAGCTGATTATGTACTTGCCGTATTAAATACGATTGTTATTTGGTTAATGATTCATTTATTATTGGCTCTTCATAATTTTTATTAGGCTGTTTATTTAAATCATAATTCGATGACCTACTCCATTTGATCGTGAAACATTTTTTAATGATAGGTTATCAGCTAATTATAGGGGAGTCTTCTTTATTATTAGCGTTATTGTCACATTAAATGGAGCTACTAGACAAGATAGCATTCTTCTAATGAAACAATTTTTGAGCTTAAGTTACGAGTACAATATTTATAACGCATTCATGTTATAATTTAAATAGTTACAAATATTATGTTCGCAACTTAAGATCAAGCATTGTTTCATTAGAAGTATGCTATCTTGTCTAGTAGCTCCATTTAATGTGACAAAAACACTATAAAAAAGGTATAGAGTTATGGGGGACACCAAAAAAGCGGAACATCAAGCTTATCCAATCTTTTCAATCAAAAGTCCTGAAAACAATAGTTAATGCCGCTTATTACATTAGCAAAACCCTTCATAACGATCTCAATACACCCTACATTCTTGAACTCATCCCTTCCAAGTTCATGAAATTCCATAGTAACCTATCCAGCCACCGTAATCCCATAGCACAGTCACGTCCAAAGTGTCGGTGGCTCTCGCACTCTTGGTCCGCCTTAAATGGCTCGTATCCAGTGACGCGGCTAACGGAGAATCGTGGAGGACTTCCCAAGACTCCGCTTGCTCTTTCGCATGCGAGGGAGGTAACTACGATGTGGTTTTGGGAGGTCTCTGGGCTGAAGAACTTTAAGTATGGTATGGATGAGAACATTGATTGCAGTTACTTACAGCCCAATAGATGTAATTTTGCCGCATTGCTTGTAGTTTTATTGCAATAAAGATTTATAATAATATTGATTTTGTACAATGTATTATTCATGAAGTTGAAATCTTTAATTTGAAATCCTAGCCTAATATTTTATATTTTTAATATAAATTGAATAATGGAACTAACTCTCATTGTACGGATATTGTTGAGTCCTTCTTCACATCAAATAAAACTATTCATATGTTTATGTACAGTGTGATTATTATTATTATCCAACAATTTATTTTTTTCTTGCACGTAGGGTATTATATGGTAACGCTATAAAAAGTAATCCCATTGAAATTAATTTGAATAGATTAACTTGAAATATATTAATATAATAGTATAACGATATTTTATTACTTAAACAAAACAAAGATCAAGCCATGAAGGGATTCAAAATGTTCGATATCGGTAAAAGCTTTTAAATAAATCTGACTAAATTGGTAAAATATTCCATGCAGCTAATACATATAGCAAGACTAAAAAGAAAATTAGTTTCCCGATACTTTGAAAACAGTTTTTTTTTTCTCTGCATTTCAACCAGTATGTAAAATTTTAATGCATGACACGATAATTACAAGAGCTCAAGCCTATTATAATGATTCATTTATTATTGCTTACCTGCATTATTACGATAATTAATTATTGTGTTAACATTTTTTTTTTTCAGTCCCTGTTTCAGTCATAAAGAAGGAATACTTCTTAAGAGAACTACTGGACTTATATTTTAAATTATTAATAATGCTGTAATGACGAAATTCCAACAATATTTGCACTAGATGAAGATATTTTGGTAAGGTATTTAAGGTTTTGTACTGTTAAAATATTTTCGTACGGATTCTGTGGTTTTTTGTTGAAAAGTATTCGAAAACATTTCTTGGTAAGTTCTATTAATCTCATTGTAAACGTTTTTTATATTAACTGAGTTTAAAAGTTTAATTTATTTTTGCAGAAAAGTTGTAACAATGAATTGATACGAAATTAAAATCTGTTATCATCCAAAATTGTTGTTATATAAAATTGATTTTTGCCAATCTTATAATTTTTTTAAGTATTTTGTGTATAATTATTATATTAATAATAAATAATAATTATATTTAATTATAATAACACATTTTGAGAAAATCCATGAGATAATATGTGGTGAATGAAGAGGAAATTAGTGTTATTTGGTGTGGTTGGTAGAAGACTTACTGCCAGGCACTACACAAGTGAGGATGACATTAGGATTCCTACATAAGCATTAACGACATGTCCTATGAATACTATATGCCTCATCTCTCCGCTTTTATCCAATGTTTTACAATTCAGGGACCGGGCGACACATAGCACTAAATATCACTGTTTGAAAGAAATTTTCGGAAGGTTAATATTCTTTTTCTATGTTTTTTTTTTTTTTTTTCGAATTTGTCAACCACGAACACTTGGCTGGTGGGTATATTGTGTCTAACAGACCCGGTAACTCTAAGAAATAGTCCATTTTTGTTTACACCCAAAAAAAAAAATTATTATTCTTTCGCAGTGACAATATTTTAACCAATGAACTTATAGTGAGGTACAATAATTGCTAGATGTAACCATAAAATTCCCACTATCGAAGATCACATTTTCTTAAAACTCCATCAAACCGTCTAGCTAAATATCCAATGTCAACATCACTTCAAAGTCTTCCCCCTCCATACAAACCTCCTTAGAGATTGTAGCGGAGGTGATTCCGTGATCTTTTGTAATCAACTAGCCACTGGGAGTTCTAGCAGTATTAGTTTTTACCCCTCAGGTCCCGAGCGTCTGCGGCTCTCGGGCTCTCCTTCAACTACCACTGTTACGATGTGGCTACATGAATAGCGTGAGGTTCCCCGATCCTTGCCTCCTTCTCCGTACTTGGGAATGTGACAATCTTGTGTGTGAATTGAGGAATCTTTGGGCTTTGCATATACACCTATATTGTATGAATGTAAATTTAAATGCGGTATGAATGGCAGAGTAAATTTATATTTGTACATATGGTTTGAAAGCAATATTTTATCACAACCATCTATTACCTTTTAAGGTATAGTGTAATTTATTTCAAGTTGTAGTATTTTTAAAAAAAAAAATTTCATCTAATGGTCATGGGGAGGAAGGTCCTCAGAAGCTGTTATGCAAAGAATCACTCAATGTGCGCAACGTTGCTAAAGAGCATATCGTGTATGCCTATCAAGTGCAGTATAACAGGTTACTCACAGAGGGTTGAAGTTACGTTGACAGCAAGTGACTAAAAAGAACTGTAAGCAAGAAATGGCTAGAAATAGAAATGTTTGTAAACGTTTAGTCATAAATAATACGCTCTATTGTGGCCGTTGTAGTCACAAATTCATAGTCTAATTAATACAATCTAAAACAGCAATTATATTTTATCTATTTGTCCCTTTGAACATTGTCCTGAATACCATTCACTCCCAAAATAAACTGGATCATGTATAACAATTGGAATAAAATATTTTCTATATTAGTGCGTAAATATGTATTCTTGGGATAAAATCAGTAATATTATAGTGGAGTCTTACAAATGTAATGGCCGTAAAAAATGTTGAAATTTTTTAAAATTTCATAATTGTTTTTTATTCAGAACCAGGAGTTTTTTTACTTAACAACCCGAAGTTATGGTGAATTTATTTTTACAGTTAATTTATACTTGGAAGAGTTTTTCAATAATACAGCACAGGTCATTTTAACCAACTAATATATTTCTTTGCCCGTATTCGATTGGCATTGAAAAGAAAGCCTGATAGTTTGTACGTCTTGAGTAAACATGCTCATTGATTCATCATCGAACGTATCAATCGTGATCAAACCCATTTGTACCTTTCGGTCTCGAGTTCGAAGCCTGCAGCCTTCCTATATATGCCTGTCCCCTGTTAATCACTTCAGCTCTTGTGATATATTCCCTTTGCTCAGGATAATCCTTTTACATGGTTCATCCAATGTTTCGTCTTCTGAGTCGCTTGTCTTCCTATAAATTCTTTATTGAACATGTGTCTTTGTCTCAAATCATTTCGCTGTTCCATCTGTTTACCTTAACAACAACCTGATTCCATTCCGCGATCGGATAAACAAGGTCTCTTTGATCTTGTCTTTCCAACAGCCGACTCCACGGAGTCCCATCTGACTTGGTTTCCGGTTCGCCTTTTAAGTTTAGGTCTAACAACACTTATGGTTTCTCCTCCCCCTGGGTGATAATCATACTTGTCCCATACTCCCTTACCTTAACATATAAGGTCTAGGTGCGCTAGGTCTCATTTCATCGGATATTTTGTTTTCCACCTTTACTATGCACCATGTTATATTAGAATATAAACTGTTTTAGAAAAACAGATTTACTAATTTTATCAATACATAAATTTAAATTTAATTTAATATAATATTTAAATCAATTAATTATAACTGTGCACCAGCAATCAACACAAAAACTAAATGCAATGAAAATAAAAATCAGCTTTTATGATTGACGTACCATTATAGATATTCTCAATAAAAACTGTTTGTCTCCCGAACCATGTACAGAAACAAAAAGTAAGTACTTATAATCGATTGATACAATGGTAAAAAAATAATTTGGCCTTTCTTGAGGGTTATGTACGATAAATGTTGAAACAGTGCTCCTCTATGAAATAGTGACCTTATTAAATTATCCAAACTTCTAGGGACCGATCCATATCTGACCGCTTTCCCAAAGTTCGAATTAAACATTCAGGAATGCTAGTTCATCCCCCTGGCTAAAACATTTTTTCGGATTTGGAAGGTTCACTAAGGCCTGCTTGAACCCTTACCGTCCATTCCACTCCATCCAACGATGTTTGAAAGACTTTTGTAAACCATTTACAGCGGTATTCCTCTGTGACTGCCGCAGTCCATCTGAGGAATTAGTTTTAGAAAAATAGTGGGTGAATTCATTTTTCAATTGTGTGTTTTGAATATGTAATTGTGTCAAATATAATCATGCATATGTGTGAGCGGCAAAATATACCGACGGCAGTTACGAAGGCAAGGACTATGTCCAGCGTCATCTAGCGAGGCACTCTGAACTATGTAATGACAAACAGAAGAAGAGGTGGGGAAGGGTTCAAGTCCATTTTGTGGTGGTGACTGGTACAGTAGAGACGGTGAGCTTCACGAGATCTTTGAGCTGCCTACGGTGGATGAATTCATCCAACGTAGACATATCAAATTTTTCGACTCTCTGCAATACTTGACAAACCCGGTGTTTAACACGATAACCCCCGCTCCGTTCCCCCATCGATGGCAGGACGCTGTTGCGGCTGGAACGCTTAAGTTTTAGGTTCTAGGTTTAGGTTTTAGTTTGTAAGTTTTTTCACTTCAGCCTCCACTGGCTAGTATCCGGTGACGCGGCTGACGGTGGAGCGTGGGGGACTTCCCAAGACTTCGCTTTCTCTTCGCATGTGGATTTGGGAGGTCTCTGGGCTGTTTGTAAATATTGTATGAATGAGAGCATTTATCTTAATTACTTATTGCCATATAAAAGGCAGATTGTAATTATAGCACAATAAAGGAATATAAAGGTAAGTTTTTCACTGAAGGTGAGCCCCATCACCTAGATTTGTATTCATGTTATTTTCCTATTAAATTCAATCTGATTTTATGTAACCCAACCTCCTTCAAATGCATCTGCGCATAGCAGAAAGAGGAGAAAATTCGTCGATTATTTTTTGTTCATATTTTTACACATTGTATTAAAATTGAAAGGGGTTTAGGGGAAAAAAAACAGTAGAGTTCGTAGTATTGAGGGAGCCCCATTCCTTACTCACTTACTCTTGTTGAATAATTGATTATAACAGTTATTCAAATCTTGTTTTTTCCATTATGGATCCCGATATGGGTAACATTGATACTGCATCTTTATATATATATATTATATCCATAGCAATAATTTAATAACGACATACAATAATTAATCAATAGCACCTATTGAGCGTGTAATGCTTTATTTTTAAGTACCTGTGAGAAAATTATTCCTATATTAAAAATTATAGAGCTTTCTCACTATACTAGGAGCCTGTTCATTAAAATATAATCACGAAGACTGACGGACTCTAAGAAGTGGACAGAAGCGGTCACCGGCTTCGTTAACGTCGATCCTTCATTACGCAAATCTATTCACACTCTCTCAGAGACCAGGTCCCTTCAAATTTTTGGCACCCCCTCTTAATATTTCTTGTAATAATTAATGTCAAATTAAAATACTGGATATTTAACATTTGCAGAAGCAGTCTAAGGGAAAAGTTAATAATTATGAGAACTATTGCGGTAGGAGCTAGAAGTCGAAACCGTTATTATTGTTGTAAATATTATTTGGGATCAGATAGTTCGGTAATAAAAAGTAACCAGTTGGTCCAATGTTCAGTAGCATTCTCCTTGTTAAATCAATATTTTTTTTGTTTATGAAATAAAAAAAATAAATAAAACTCAGCACTTGATGTAAAATTGAGGAACTAAGACAATTTCACTTGATAAACATCGGTCGCTACAACGTTGCACTCACGAGTTTTTAAAAATGGTTTCTAATAATCTCTTTATATTTATATCAACCCATATTTGATAACATTATCTAAATTTTATTCTTTATAAGGAATTACTAATATATTATGTTAATCTCAATTGTACTTATACACACTGTAATGTATGAAAACTACAAAACCTAACAGTGTCATGTACAATCGCTTAGGGACAGTCCAAGGGTGGTTTAGGGTCTCAAGAAAGTGTAAAAAGCATGGGGTGAATGGCCAAATTGTAAAAAAATGAACCCTACTATTAATATAATAAAAAATAGTATATCCAATTGAACGATTTTGTTTACTCAATAAAATATATATTTGAAAGTATCACTTTATTACATTTACTAGTAGATCCCATTTCTTGCTAATGTCATTTCAAATTATTGTTGATAGCTTTGTGTACCTAGCAAAATGTGTAATTTAAAAGAAGGGGAGGTAAATTATTATGATTTTCTTTATGTAAAAACATTATTCCTCCATCTATTACCCAATCCCTCCT
This sequence comes from Acanthosoma haemorrhoidale, assembly GCA_930367205.1. Taxonomy (NCBI): domain Eukaryota; kingdom Metazoa; phylum Arthropoda; class Insecta; order Hemiptera; family Acanthosomatidae; genus Acanthosoma; species Acanthosoma haemorrhoidale. Next base: position 81,602,443 of record OV884009.1, on the reverse strand, counting down.
TTTTATGTTAAAGGGGATAGCTCTGGGGTTTGACCTTAATAGTAATTCTCTGATTAATCTAATTATATTATATCTAAATATAATTACCAGTACCGTAGAATAGAGAATTATATTAAAAAAAAAAGCGATTGTTTCGCCAAAAACACATTTACAAAAATTTGATGAGAAAATATTTTTTGTTATGGTATGGGAAGAAAAAAATCTGAAAAAAACACACAGCCAATATTGTTTATCGACCATATCAAGCACATGAGAGCTATAGAGCACCCCTTTAAATTTTCAAGTTGTGAGTTCCGCAAGACCGATATTTGGCGACCGGCCAAAACCTCCCTAACTGAACCCTCGAACTGGAAAATACAAAATAGGACATAACGTAACCTTTTTGGTTTTGGTCGACTAAATCTGGCGGTTGCTCTCATACTTGACACCGAGTACCGTTCGAGGGGCCTTCGCTATTTCGATATACATAATGTATTTCATGAAGCAATGATAAACATCGTTTAGCGATTGCACTCCTCCAATTAGGTTTATCTATGGTAAACTAAGCACTGCATTGTATGTACAGCGCTCCAGCATTGCTGACGTTGTTGCGTAATGGAAATGAATGGATGAACTGGTGCATTCCGAATCCTTCAACAGACCTGCATTCATTTGGGGGAAAAACCGACACTATTATCAAGGGAGTTTCAAAAGTCAAACGATCAAGAAAGATCTGCTGAAACATTCCGTTCACTTAGTCTAATCTAAAAACGGACCTTCAAAATCCTCGCACATGTTTACGTTCTTACAGTATTTTTTTTTTAATAATAGGAAGCCTGCTATGTAATATCAAAAGGTTAAAAAACAATGTGAAGGCATCGTACGGTTAAGTAACTACATGTCACGTGTATGTTTTGATATAGTGAAAACTTATGAAAAGGTTAATGACACACCTTTTAATTAAAATTGCAGTATTAATAATTGAGCCTTCGTGGTTTATCATAAGTGTTTTTTGCTATAACATGCGATGTACTTCAAGTAACAATTTTAAAATAAAAATCGGGATCACATTTGATGACAACTGGCTTGTAGTAGTCCCAATAAGCCCCAGCACAAGTCGAATTTCCTAAGTAGTCCAATTGATAAACGGCATTCAAAGGTTTCTTGAAAATTGTAAGGCTAGCAACAATAATTTAGCAAAAAGTTTTGTTCATAATGTTTCAAAATGGAAGAAGCTACATAAATAAATTAATTTTATTTTTAAGATCCATTTGAAATTAATTAGTCATTCAGATGATGTTTTTTTTGTTTCTGTTTTCCTACATACAAATAAGCGGATATTTTATTATCAGGTATTAATTCTGAATTAGTTTTAATTTAGAGAAACTCCAGCACGTGGCAACCATAAGAATGAGCTTATTTACATAAAATGAAATAAAGAAATTCTGTCTCACTCACTCTCTCACTCACTATGGTAAAAAACCAGAACGATAAGAACATACTTAGCAGGGAAACGCAAAAAACAATTTGAAAACCCATCTAAATTATAATTTTCAATGATCCAGTAATACAAACCGCACATTTAATGAGTTAGAAGGTTTTAATAGGATGTTTTATTCAAGTCATTATTTTTCTCATTAGTTGACATGGAGATTTTCAGTAAATGAACAATAAATCCATTTCCGATTCCCAATTCATCTCCTTTCTAGACTCCATCGGGAAACGTTTCCTTGTGGGTGGGGACTTTAACGCAGAGCACCAACATTGTGGCTCAAGATCCACAAATACACGAGGACGTGCTTTGCTGTCTACACTCACACGGAAACATTGCTCCACTATCTCTTCTGCCGCAGCCACCTATTGGCCATCAGATCCCAACCGAAATCCAGATCTACTTGACTTTTTCTTCTACAATAGTTTAGGAACACTAAACTATTCACTCAAGTGCCTCAATGACCTCTCCTCCGACCATAGCCCCTTATTATTAACCATTTCCAATTCACGAACTGCCTCCTCCTTCCTTTATGAGGGGCCTAGTTGATTGGGACCACTTCCACCAGATTCTTATAGACTCTGTAGACCTCAAAGTACCTCTGAAAACATCTCAAGACCTAAATGATGCAGTGCATTCCTTCACTACTTAGATCCAGAGGTTGGCCTGGGAGGCATCGTCATCCCACCGTTATCTGAAAACTCACAATTTAAAATCCTTTACCTCAGTATCTCAAAGACCTAATCCAATCCAAACGCCACTCGAGAACAGTGTGGCAAAGATCCCGACATCCTGCTGATCGTCGCTCATACAATCAGTACTGCAGGCTGGTAAAGCGGCAATTGGCATCCTTCCGTTCCGATTATTTGAATGCCTATCTCTCCGCTCTGTCTACCAGGGATAACTCCTTGTGGAATGTAACTAAGAAAGCCCTAAAATATCATCCTGTTTCACACCCACTCCGTCGTGATGATGGGTCCTGGGCGGCTTCGGATGGCGAGAGGGTAGAGGAATACTTTAGTACTTGCACTCCTCATCTTACTCCTCAAAACAATAATCATCGCCAAACTGTTGATGATTTCCTCACTTCACCTATCCCTCTCTCACTGCCACCAAAAACCGTCAATCACTCTGAGGTCAAATACTTTCTGAAAAACTTACCTTACCGAAAATCCCCTGGATATGATATGAAATGAAATGATATGAAAATCTCCTTACTCCTCAAATTCTAAAACAGCTTCCTCCTAAACCCATAATCTTTTTAACCTATATATATAATTGCATTATACGAACAACGCACTTCCCTCTCCTCTGGAAACATTCCATTATTGTCCTATTCGCCAAACCCGGTAAACCACCCAATGAAGCCTCATCTTACCGTCAAATTAGCCTACTCCCTATCCTCTCAAAAATATTTGAAAAACTACTATAAAAACGTCTGCTTCTAATTGTTAAATCCAAATACCTTTTTCCTACACACCAGTTTAGGTTCCGTCTACGACATTCCACTGCTCAACAAGGCCTTCGCGTTGTTGATCACATCCCCTTAGCCCTTGAAACCAAACAGTATTGCACTGCTGCCTTTCTTGATATAGCTCACTCAGGCTTTTGACAGGGTTGCACGCAGGTTTGCTCTACAAGCTCAAAAGATATTTACCACAGACCCTTTTCCTAATCCTACAGTCCTAACTTTCAAACCGCTTCTTCCAAGTCCGCTGAGGTTTAGAATATTCTAACTACTATCCCATAAATGCAGGAGTTCCATAGAGTAGTGTCCTGGGTCCCATCCTCTATAATCTATACACCGCGGATGTCCCCTCTACCCCCAATCCCTTCTTAGCCACATTTACAGATGACACTGCAGTCTTGTCATCCCAATCAGTTCTCGATATAGCATCTAATAACCTTCAAAAACACTTTGATGAGACCGAGCGTTGGTTTAACCAATGGTGCATCAAAGTTAATGAAGCAAAATGTTTCCACATAACCTTTATCCAAGTCCGGTCCACTAGTTTTTTTTAATTTAGATTCCTCTCCCTGTGTCCGAGACAGTACGGTATTTTGGCTTCCATCTTGACTAATCTACAAAGTTATACTTAAGCCAATCTGGACATGTGGAATAGAGCTATGGGGGGCAGCAAAAAAGTCGAACATCAAGCGTATCCAATCCTTTCAATCAAAAGTCCTGATAACAATAGTAAATTTCCCTTATTACGTTAGCAACAAAACGCTTCATAACGATCTTAATATACCTTACATTCTCGAACTCATCCCCTCCAAGTCGGAGACTAAAACGGCAGTGGCCTCGTGACCTCCTATAAATGCGTAACAGTGGGACTCCTGGCAATGGCAATTTTTTCCAATCATGTCCTTCGCTTATGTGCCTCTCGCGCTCTTCGTCAGCCTCCACTGGCTTATATCCGGTGACGCGGCTGGCGGAGGAGCGTGGGGACTTCCCAAGACTCCGCTTCCTCTTTCGCATGCGAAGGAGGTGACAACCTTGTAGATTTGGGAGGCCTCTGGGCTGTTTGCAAATACTGTATGAATGAGGGAGTGAATGACAATTGTAAATATGGTATGAATGAAAACTTTCATCACAATTACCTATTGCCCAATGAAGCAGATTGTAATTTTATCATAGTAAAGTTGTTTTGAACAATAGGAAAAAACCTAACGTCATAAACAACATTAAATAATTTCTAATGAAAATGACCACTTGAAATTAATCATTCATTTTTGGTTGTCCTTAATTGTGTTCATTCATACAGTTGCGGGGATACAGTTTAGTTTATAATTGAGGTTAACAATTTTTTTTCGTAGTTTGTGAGCCTGCTGACAAGGTCTATACCCGGACCGGAAATGAGGCTGCTACCCATCTCGACAATCCACCTGATCACTGTCCACTCTATTTCCGGCCCCTCCTCCGTGCGGTGCACAACAATCACACGAATTTCAGGATATTTCCCCAGATTCCCATTGCTGGTGAGGAAAATGTCTGCTTTTTGAATTCGTATTTATCTTTCTGTCTGTCAAGATGATTTTCAATTGATCTAGTTCGAAGTATATTTTTCTTGAACTCAAATATAAGACATTTTGCGTACGTAATTATGATTTAAATACATATAAATTATACTGTTTCACGTGGTTATGAAAAAATTACAATTCGATTTGAAATAAAATACACCTCCTTTCTCTTTCCACAAAATGTTACTTTTCAAGAGGTCTCATTTCATAGATCTAAGCCCACACCCAGGTATGATACTTCAATAATAGTAATTCAATTCATTAGCTTGTAGTAAATATATTTCTTGAGAATTACCAGTCGTTATTGTATATGTTGTTTCTCACCAATTGTCTAGCACCTAAGTAAAATGGCATTAACAAAGCAGATAGCGAGTGTGAACTCATGGTCATTCCAAGAACACGTAAACTACCTACAATATCTAGCCTGTACCTTTTCTCCTGAACATAGTGCACTGTCGGGGCACACCTTGGATGTCAGGTCAATAAAGAAATACGAATTAAGCTGCCCACCGACTAGGATGCCAACCAAGGTCAAAGACCACAGGTTTGTCTTTCTTTCTGACACCCGCCAGGCAGTAGCTAGGTCGACGAGACCTCCCCGGGAAGACGTGCCCAACAATGGTCGTAAACGCAAGGCGACCGGCACCCAGTACGTGTTTAAAAGTAAATCACTTTCATAAAGAACTCCTCTCCGTTCAGAATCTAAATTTATTTTTAATTTTGAAAAATATTATATTCAATCCATGCTTTTTCAATATGTAATGACTTAACTAAAGACTTTAAAATACAATGACCGTAGCAATTTAACAATTGTTGGCTTTTCAATAAAGTACTTAGCACAGTTAGCACTTTTATTCAACATCACATTAATTAACCTTGATTACTATATATATATCAGGAGTAGGTTTCATGAGAGGTTACATATTAGGTTACAAAATATAACTTCTTCCCTAACGAAACTTGACTGGAAACGTATTAAATATTATTTTTTATCGTTGCATCAGGAATACCGCTGCACAGGATTTTAATGAGAATAATGTTATTGATCAGAATCCCATTTATTCCCTCCAGTCATTTAAGTGACAGTTATTGGACAACAGTACAGTATTAAATTACACCATTAAAATACTTTAAATTTTAATACTATTATTTTTTTTGGGAATGCAACAATTTCTATGACAAGGACGGTGTGCACATCCAGTTTTTAACCATGCCATATTTACAGCTGAAGTAATTAGTATATAAGTGTACACATGGCTCTGGTGGAGTTGTGGTAGCGTAGGTCCATTTTGCGATCGTGTTTTCAAATCATTTTCAATAAACAGATCTACCCAGTACCAATGTTTTAGTTTTAAAAAATTTATCGTAAGCATCCAAATGCGTAGTATCAATTTTAATCAACTTTTAAGGCTATACAATGACCCTCTCAACCGAAACATTTATGCATTGCTTATTGAAAGGGCTTTATCGAAATGTATTTACCGGGAGGGGATCACTGGATATACAAAATAACAAACCTGCTTTATTAAATTATCCTATAAACATTTTATTTTATAAGAAATTTTGCAGGAAAGAACTATTATGGGAGCTCATGCGTATATTAGTCGGCTCTACATTATTCAAAATGCAGTTAACATTGAATATTTCAGCTCATGAAAATTTTATAAACTTTTAAAGCGTACCTGTGTAATCCAAAAGGAACATCGGATTGGTTCCCGAATTAGTGACTATTACAACATATGTATGTATTCCTATGCATATACAACAAGTTGGCAGCCTTGAGCCGAATGATGTGAAGGATATTTGCCTAATTACACACCGTTCTGCCAACACGAAGCAGGTAATTAACGGCAATCGAGCGCAGATTTAACTGATTAAATGTCCCCCCTTCATATTTGCACAGCACACTCTGGGGTGACAGGCCGCAAGTTCAAATGAAATTTCCTCTTAACAATTTCAAACGTAATTGTTCATTTTTGTTTAACAGCTTCATCCTCGTCATAATCTATCATAAAGGATTAACATAAGTATGTGAGCATTTCTTAAATTTGTTCTAAAATATTTTTCATTTTCAGTTCAAACTCATCATGTATTGTAGACATCATATATTTCACGAAATACCAACGTGCCTGATACTATAATAATTAGCAGCAATTTGATATAAATGATTTAATTTCAAAATAAATTTTTCTATTTTTAATCATCACTCTAGAACTTTTAAAAAGGTTTTATAAGCATTCTCTCAAGAATACAGTTGCAGATACAGAATTTATAAATTAGTTTTTTTTTTTTAGGAAACCAAGCAAGATAACGGAATTCCTCACCTAGACCACGGTGCTTTTCATATATAACATGTTAAAATGAATTCTAATGAATCACACAATTACAAGTTTTCTCACATATGTGCAATTCTAACGCATATTTCATATTATAAATCAGAACATTGTGTTCATTCATTTCATGATGAACCAGCGGAAAATATCTACGAAAATCCAACGAAAAAAAAGTAAACAGTGTTGACAAAACTATAGTTTTCAAAAATCTTATCAAAAATAATCGTTTATTATTGTTTAAAATTGAAATACATTTACTGCTATTATACTTTTGACGCAATTACTTTTTTTTTTTTACATAAAGCTATTTTTAAGTATTCCTCAAACAGGTGAACACAAAAGGATTTCTAGTTTTGAAAAAGAAAATAACCCTAAAAATAAGAATATTACCACATATAGTTGTATCCAACTATTTTAAATCATGAGATAATATACTTATCATAAAGTAAAGTACAGAGTTATGCTATAATGTAAACAATGGTTAAATTCATATATTTTGAATTTATCTTTGTTAGCTCAACTGACACATCATATTTATGTTTTGATCTATACAATTAATCAACGTAAACTATAAATTAAAGTAGTACATGGAAATGCAATTATTAAATGTTGTCATTACCGAGGATATTTTAGTAATTATTTCTGTTATTTTAGATAGTTTTGGTAAATAATACCATGCTCGTCTGTCAAACAATTCCCACAATGTGTAAATCAATACCACTGTCAGCAGTCCCGCTGAAAACTGTGTTCATTCTAAAAGTATAGCCTAAGGCAAACGATTACAAAAATTGATATTTGATTAAGATCAACCACCTTGCCTTAATAATTTATGATTATTAAAAATTAAACATTCATATTATCGACTAAAAACCATCTTGGTGAAAATTTTTTTAGTATTTTTCACTGGTTAAAAAAGTCAATGTGTTGTACCAACCTCTTCACCTGGAATAAGTAGAAGTTTCCCTCTTCTCGGAGCAGAAAACACCTGCCTGCGTTTCCATATTTTTATAATAAATCCTTAGGCGGCAGTTCAGAGAGGGGTGACTCGTTCACGAGTCGGTGCTTACTAGAGGGCGCGAGCATAGCCTCGGCGTCTGACCTGCCTATATAAGGCCGAAATGCGGAGCTTTTTTTCATTCATTCGGAACCCGGCAACTGGAGTGAACACACCTCTCTCTCTCTCTGTATTTTAATTATTAATACAGTGTTTTTATATGTAATGTGCCCAATGAAACGAAATGAAGGGATTAACTCTCAAGAGAGCATGTGATGCCTCCAGGAGAGAGGTAGACCAGTTGTTGGAGTGCCCGTAGCAAACCACAACCTTGCCGAAGAAGCAGCAGTTTGCCGGGATCTGGAACACGTGACCTGAAAGTTGTAGAGTCGATCCCCACCGCAGACTCCCACCCGCACAGCGCAAAAAATGAAACACGGCCTTCCTCACATTTCCCACTATTGTGCTTCAGTTGAACCTTTTTCTGGGACGGGAATTCAATACTACAAGATCCAAGGATCAGTTGCCTCACTATTTGTTGTTGTTTTTTGTTACGAACTATTTTTTTTTTTTTACATCAATCAGATTATTTTCTTTCAAGTAGTTTTTCTTCAAATGTATATAAATGAAATGAAGAAAGACATTCAGAGATAGTGGCAGGACTTGGTGAACGTTTCTTAAAATCTTATTAAAAGATTGTAGAAAAATGTGTAAGCTGAGTCATTAATATAAAACAAGAACTATTAGAATAGGCTGAGACGCATTTTTTTAATTGACGTAATGTCATTAAGTTGGCGGCATCAACTTTTTGTTGTTTAAACATCGTTTTAATAGTTATTGATACGCTGCCCTGATTTGAATGACAATCCCTACAATAGCCACCACTAGAAACTAGAAATTTAAGTTTTTTTGGAACTAATTAGAAATTATTTTTTCTTATCCGTCTTAAATGTGAGAATAAAAAATTATTGTCAGCGATATTATTACCGTTCTAAGTTTAGAGAAGTATAATGAAGTAGTTAATTTTATCACCAAAGTGTATAGAAGCAACAGATATTTCCTCAGCAGGTTGTCGGGATGAAAAAATAATAAATTTATTCACAAAACTATTCACAGCATGCTTTTCATATGAAAATTCAGGGCTTTGTTTTTCATTGTGTAGGAAATGTATATTAATGTTTGCTGGTCCTCCTTAATAAATTTTAAATTAGTACAATGTCACTTTCAAGGCAGAACATTATTGTAAAACATATCATCTCTACAGTACTCCAGTACTTATATTATTGTTTATAACTACAATTAGCTTATCCAGCATTAAAAATTGTGATTGGTTATCTATACCATCTGCCCAGTTCCAGTCACTCAATGTGTACAGTCAACGCTCATACCAACCTTTGTACAATGTGGCATACCTACAAATTCTGTTCAGGAGAATGTTGTCAGTGATTGATGTTACCTAATGATCATTGTACGTGAGTGCCATTCTTTGTTGTGTTGGCTATTGTAGGGATTTTTATTCAATTTAGGACATTAAGAGTGGATCAAAGATTATTTAGGTGGTTAACCTATCCACGGTTAGTATAGTAGCATAGGGTCTATTAACCCAAAATCCTTCCAAGGTAACAGAGAAATATTAATTTTTTGATACAGCTCACCTCAATCACTATCGTTTAATATTTCATTATTTAGAACAATCATAGAATTACACAATTAACGTTTACGAAACGGTTGTGAAAAAGTTTCTAATACGATTTTTATTACAGTTTTAAAGCCTTTTTGTGATTACAGCAAACAAATATTGTGATTGTACATTTACTTGGTAATAAAAAAATTGTTTTTTTATAATGCGTATCAAATTAAAGATCTCAAAGTTCTTATCAATAATGTGTAATTTGAGTTTGGATTTTAATGGATTACAGTTATCAAAATCCATTAAAAACGACACAATTCTTATTTTTCCAGAATTCAAGTTTGGGACCTTGTAATTCTTTTTCCTAATGTGATAATTTTAAGGTTTATTATTTTAATATGTAATAGAGCTTTTCTAAAATTTAGAGTTACATTAAGTCTTATTTTTATGCCTTTATACTAGTAAGTATTAAAAATTCTCATAATTAATTAATTTAAGCTTGAATTATCATATTCGTTACTGGGCAGTCACAAACTATTCTATTTTAGTATAAGACCATACTTTTAAATAATTTCCAGAACCAAGGTAATGTGAAACTTCTTCACTTTACTTTAGTTATTATAGTAACTCTTTTATCGACTAGCGATACCGGCTCAGCAAGTAATCAAAGTTTTTTTGGCATTCATGCTTTTTTCATCTAGAAGTCTCAATAGTACCTTTTAGGAACATTCATAATACTTCAGAAGCTCTTTTTTTTATGAAATAAATTAACCTTCAACTGTGGTGGTCAGAAAGACCTATTACTTATTAGTTCCAATTTAGCAGATTTATTTAAATTGAATTCCAGACGCCACAATACGTCATGTATGTGGACGTCATGCGAGTAAATGAAAATTCCTAATATTATGAATGAAAACATTCATCACAATTACTTATTGCCCAATGAGGCAGATTGTAATTGTATCATAATAAAGTTGTTTTATCAGAAAAGACTACTTTAAGATTTAAATTTTTTTTTTTCCGATGGCTGAAGACAGTTGTCAGAAATGGCGTATTTTTCGTTAGAACCGATTTTAATGGATTGTTTATATGAGATTTTCAGTGACAAACATGGCACAACAATAAAATAATAAAAGGATTCTGGATCGAAATGACCCAGTATCTTGGTCATGATTATTTTGTAAGGTTTTTGAGAAACTCGGCTGTTGAAGCACATATTTTCACATTCTATGCTGCTTCTTTCTAACACATTTCATAAATCAAATATAGTTTATTTAAGAAAGTTGAAGGTGACAAAAAAATTCCTTGATGAAATACCCTTAACTAATTCCATTAAAAGGACTTACATCTGTTATATAGACCTATCGGTAAGTATGCAGTCTTTCTCAAACATTACTATTTCTGCTGCAGGCTGAAAATCAAAATGATCAAAAGCACGGATTATAATTGAGGCAGGGATCTGAAAGCCCCATATCGCCAGATCAACAAATCTCATATTGAATATATGGCCATGTATGGCTGAATCCCATCCGGTGGTAGGAGCCACGATCTGCCGATACCAGCCCCTAAAAATTGATGGAAGCAGGGTTGCCAACACGCACTCGCTCTTCTTGCAAATACAGAACTTCTTTCTTTTTTATACTCATGTTTCGGGAAGTATCGGAATATATTTTATTACCTTAGCACTAATAGTCATGTATACATGATGTGTGTTTCATGTACGCTGTTATATGGTGAAATAAAATGTAAGTAATTAAACTGACGCTGGAACGTAATTTCGGTTCTATGAAATTCGGACATGTTATGATATTATTGATCAACTTCGAGCAAAAGTAAATAAATAATCTAGCCAGTAATTTTTTCTTTGGTTATTATTATGAATAATTATTTAATACGTTTTGTTTTTCAGTGTATCAAAGATTAATTGCCGAGACCAAAAGACGAAGTTCTAATTTCATTTAAGTATTCGATTAAATGATACAATCGAAGTGAAAGGTAGGAGACACATTCAACAAAAAATCCAGAAGATTTTCTACCTTTCCACCACTTGTCTCGAACCTCAAACCCTTACAAACAAATTAACACTACACAAAACAGTAATCCGTCCCAAAATGACCGGTTTGGAGTTACACTTGAGTTACGCGTCAAATTCCTGAAAATTGGAAGTCGTGCAAAACATAAGTATGCGCATAATTAACCTAAACAGACCTAAAATCACCCACAATCCACCAGTATGTACACACCCAGACAGAGAATTTTTTTTCTAACTTCCATATCCGAAAACACATTTAAAAAACAAATAGGAAATCACAGTAGGTATTCCCTCAAAAGAAACATCCTCAAACTCACAAAACACTGCAATAACAGTAAATTAAATATTTATTGATACCTAACTTAATTTTATTTTATTCTTTTTTTTATTATGTATGTTGTTAGTTTTTTTATACTGTTAGATTTCCACCATGTATTACATTAACAATAAAATATATTATTGCAGTGTACTCATATACACTTTTTCAGTGACCAAAGCAAGTAATAATTTTAATTTTTGCTTCTGAGCAAGGTTGTAAGATATTAAAATAAACTTATAAAAAAAAAAAAAGTTCTGGCGCGTAAGCTATTGCACTCACGAAATGAAATGAGAAAGAAAACTTTATTCTGGGTACTTCCGTGCTAAGAATTTCAAACAAGAACAAATGAAAATGTCTACCTGACAAAAAAATAAAAATAAAATGATGTGATTACATAATAAATAATAAAGGCTTTTATTACTCTTATGGGCCAAAAGCATAAGATTAACACACAAACTATAAATGAATAGAGATGAATGAAGGTTACTAGAACGTATCAAAATAGAAAATAAACAAAATTAATAAATAAAAAGTTTTAAAAATAGATATTATGAATTGTTCAGTTGAAGGGATATAAATTAATAAATGAAGAAAAAAGATTGTTAACAACACAGACAAAATGTAATTTCCCTAACATATTTTTAAATAATGTCAATCTTTTCGGGCTCATCGGTACTCCGGAATGAGAAATACGAGTACACCGCAAAAAAATATTTTATTCTCAGCCGTAACAAAAGCCAAACGCTCACAGAACGCAAAAAAAATAAAAAGTTATATAGAAGTTAGACCCCGGGCCGACAGCAATGTTTCAAACCGGACAATGTTAAAATAACAGTAGTTTTTTATACATTAGTCCACTCTTATAAAGATGTCAATAATTCATGAGAATAAAAAAAAAGGTAATCTGATGAATGGGGCAAGTGTCAAAGAAACAGATGAGTTGGGAGCTTTTGCTGTTGCCGGGAAAAGTTTTTATGGAAGGTAAATAAACTGAGGGGGGAGTCAGGCCCATATATCTCCCGCCAACCGGGGAGATTCTCTTATTAATTCCTTACATCTGGGTCTAATATTGACAAATGCTAATTATTTTTCCCTCATTAACGTCCCTCACGTACCGAAAGTGTAGAGGCTTCTCCATTGTACGGAACTTAAAACCTTCCAGAACAAAAATAAACCTTTTTTTTATAAAAAGTTAGAAGACCAGCAACGGGTACCACTAGACCTAAGTATCAGTGAACTTTCTACATTATCATGCGCATTCTACATACTTACAGACAAACATAAACACTCATCCTTCGGTCTCAGCGACAGATCTTATTGCAATAATGCTCGAATTTTGAGAGGCAAAATTAATAATTATCTAATTCAATAATTTTAAACTAATGGCAGTAGAACAATATAGAATAGTGATTAGCTATCAGTCGGATGAGGTTTGGCTGTTATCACATGTGTAGAGTACAGATGCATTGTGCATATTCCTAAAACAATGTACGCTACTTTCATTCTAAGAACACGAATGTACAAGTCCATAGTACATAGTTCTTAAACATTATCCACCACTTGTATTCCAACATGGACATAAGTGAACCGATTCATAGTACATGCTAAACTATCAAGAATTATCCCCTGCTTATTGCTACTTATGTACACAATTAGGGGGGTTTGTTATGGTATTGAAAACGAGCTTTAATTTTAATAACAATGGGTCACTAAGGAGAATTCTATGCAAAAAAAATCATTTTTCATGTTATATGTTTCATCGGAGTTGAAAAAAGATCTGGAATACACTTTTGATCAGTTCCAATAGCGTTTTGTAATTATAGTCCACTTAACCCCTAATAAATATTATATATTATTAAACATGAATTTTAATTTGATACTCTGCCCTATGTGATTGTCAAATATTTATTTTATAATTGTTATCTAATTTATAAATAACCCTTAATTAACTATTTTTAAAAGAATTTTTTTTTTATTATTGGGTCATAAAATATTTTTTGTAATTATTAATTTAAAAACAGAAAGTTAAACTTTGTATTTTCGTTAAGGAAGTTTTGATTCTTAATTTACTCAATTTTTTTAATACTGAGTAATTGGTTTATTTTAGATGACTGTACAAAATTTTCATGACAGTTTTATCTAGAAAAATAAAAAAATTCAAATGAACTAACCGGTTACATACATGAATAAACTAAGACAAGGTCAAAAATAAATCTGCATATTTGTACACTAGAGGGAAGAAGAACAAATGTCCGTCATAATTTAGAACAGTCCCGGAGATTTTACAGAGCGGTCGCGAGGAATAGGGGTTGTTTTTTGTATAAAGGGGCAAAGGCGAGGTAACAAAACCCACCCTGTGAGGCAATATAATTCAAGCTTATATGCAAACAGTGGGGAACATCCCTTGCCTGATATGATCCCAGCACACTCAGACCTAGCTCTCATCCTCGACGCCTCAGCGCCTCGTCGCCTTATCCCCTATGAGCCATACTAATATACCTGAACCTTATTACTCTTTTATTACGGTTTTGTTGGTATTTTAGAAACTAAAACAAATAGACTGACACACATATGAAATCATAACGGTTTATGATTTTGAAAAAAGAAATCCAAAAATCTACAAGATACTTTTTGACTAAAGACACGTCATTCTATTCGCTTATAGCATGAATGAGCGCAAATGATTATTGTTCAATATGGCAGATTGTAATTATACTATAATAAAAAGAGTGCTAAAAAAAATGGCTAACCTTCTTTGTTACTTAAAAAAACTTTAGAAAAATAAAAAATATGTAAACAATTAATTGATCCAATGATTATTGATCCAATGATACCATGAAAACTTCCTTGAAACCTATTTTTTATAAATTTTTTATCCAAGGGATATTACAATCTTCATTGGTAGGATAATAAGTTTGTGATAAATGATCTAAAACCTACGATATAATCATCAACTTACAATACACTTACAAGCATACAACATTCCATGTAGAATAAGCGCGCAACAAACAAAAATCAACAATTCCATGAACTCCCCCTAATAATATTGCAAAACTGTTAGTTATGATATGTAGAGGCTAAAAGAAAGTCTGAGAGCCTCAGGTGAATTTTAGGGATGTTTGATACTTGAAATTGATCTTGCTTAAGGGTTTGAGTTTCCTGATAATTAGTCATATAATTATTAAAAAAGTGATCTTGGATAGTGGGAGCTTTCAGGTCGTTATCAAGGGTTCTGATGTTGAAATAACAAAGCGCTTAATATATACAATAAACAAAGTTACTTATGTTCTTACAACATTAGATTGCAGTGATTGAATTCGCTTTATGTTCGATGGAAGGTCTTAAATCTGCGATTATAATTGTCAGTTCATTAAATCATATTTTTTGTAATATTCAGGGTAGTCCTTATTGTTTTTGTTTTTTTTGGACCAGGCGTAGTTGCATAGCCCACTCGGCAAGTACAATAATTACCACCTTGAACCAATGGGGATAACGGCATTGTCCGTTGAAAACGTTCGGATAATAATCAATGAAGCTGTGAAGAGACCGGAGTTTTGTTTTATAATACACATACTCCACACACGGCACCAATTCCTGCTTTATTTAACAAGTGACGTATCTTTTGTCAGGCGGAAAACCAGAGCTTTTAACCCTTAAACAGATTGTTAGCTGGGACTTGTTAATTAAATTATGACCTTATTAATTTAGAATTATGCGGAAATTTGTATTCCAGCTCTACTGTGCATAATAAACGAATATTAGTAACCGACACAGCTGGTCTCTAGCGCTTTGATAGAGTGAGGTTGCGCTTAGATTGAATTGTTTTCCTGCAATAAAAAAGTATATTATAAATGAAACCGGATGGAGATTTCATTGGTTACGCAGTACCTGCTGAAACCGTCCGACACACCTTAGATGAAATAATTACCCCCTTTGATGGATCTAATAAGAAAAAGAACAGATGGGAAAATGATTAGCTGAAATCTCACCTGAAATAGCTTTTCTAGATTAAATGTTTTCGCGCTCTTCGTCAGCCTCCACTGGCTCGTATCCGGTGACGTGGCTGGTGGGGGACTTCCCAAGACTCCGCTTCCTCTTTCACTTGCGAGGGAGGCAACAACCGTGTGGACTTGGGGGCCCCTGGGCTGTTTGTAAATGTTTGTAAATATTGTATGAATGTGCGAGCGAATGATGAATTGTAAATATGGTAGAAATGAAAACACTTACCTCAATTATTTATTGCCTATTAAGTAAGGGCAGATTATAATTTCATCATAATAAAGTTGTTAACAAAAAAAAAAAAAAAAAAGATTAAATGGATTCGACCTATGGGGCAATAGCAATGGCAAACCTACTAAAAATAGATCTGGCTCCTCTTATAAGAAAGGGAAATATTCAAAGATTCCCCCCAATATTTCGAATTCCCCATAAAATGGGGATCCAGTGATGCCTCCTCATAATTTAGGATTGGTCGGTCTCAACAGATCCTTCTCTTAAGTCATCTGTGCTGAAAGCGTCTGAATAGTTTCTTCATGAGTTAAATTCTGTAATCAACATTTAGGCATATAGTAATAGTGCTTTCGACAGCTGTAAGATGTCATCTTCAGTTATCTCCAATTGGATATGTGTGATATGTAACTCACCTAAAAAAATAGTATAATTATATCTATTTAATCATGGCTGCGACTTCTAGGATCCTCACTTTACGAATCTCGTTGCCGTTCGTTTCTTGTTTACGTCGATCCTGCTATTTCATTAAAAAAGAAGACAATAAAACTGTTTTATAATTATACCATCCCACAATCCGGCAGTAATTTTTTTTTTTTTTAGTACAAAAATTACATCAGATATTTATACAGCTTAAGCGCGAGCATAGTAGCAGAACAAGTCTAGAAACTTAAGTGAGTGATCTATCTTAGAATAGGGATATTAGGGGTAGGAAAGGATTGTGGGGGTGATGGTTAAACATTTGTTATCTATTGTGGGAGTGAAATATGTCAGCGCTTTGTCAGATTCCTCAGTATATCAGGGTTCTATAATTGGTTAACACTAGTATCTACTGTTGAATTAAGATGATGTCGTGACTTATGGGGCAGTGATTGGTTAATCTAATTTATCTACTATACAATAACGAAAGTACCATGACTTAAAGGTCAGTTATTCATTATTATTGGATAGTTACTAATTTAATTATATCAGTATGTACGTATGAGTTACTACATTGTGCAGTTTGCGGTTGCATACGTATGATAGTGCTGCAGTTTTTAACTTGAGTGCTTTAGATTGAAATGTCCGTATCGTCAAGATGGGAGGTCACATAGCCAGTTTTTAAGACTTATAACAGTGTCAACTTAAAAAAATAAAACGATATTACCTTCAAGGTGTTTGCGGTTTGGCAGTTAGCAATAATTTATCTTTTGAAAAAATAGTTAAGAATCAGCTAGAAAATTAATCTACAATGACATATGATACTTAACTACCACATTGTTTAACTCTGACTGAACTGAGGCTAATGCCTTATTGTTACACTTAATACGGATTAAGTAAATTAATTACATTAAAATTGTTCAACCACGCGATTTAGCAGTTTACACGAATTGTAAAGAAAAAATTAATTTTAATGTAATTAATTTCCATAATCCGTATAAAATGTATCAATAATACTCACTTTCATGATTCGCGTCCCGTGGGAACGCGGCATTAATACTGAATACTTTCATCAATAAAATCATTATTGATATAGATAAATTTAAGTACTTATCTCCTTTCACTAGCATCCTCCTGCTTTGTTAATGAACCCCTGTGTAAAAATAACCCATCAGTTATGTCTAATACATTTCCTAATCTGCTGGATACAATATTTGTTTCCATTCAGAAGTACAATTTATTTTTCTCAACGCAAAGTACAAATGTAACAAACGAATTATGGAGATTTTAAATTGGAATGCAGTGTGGTGATGCTAGCGCAAAAGAATAAATTTTGTTTTAGAAGCAAATAATATTGATGTTGAATGCATATCTGAAACTTGTTTGTCCAAAAAAAATATAGTGAATATATCTACCAAAATATAAGACAGTGTCTAATAACGGAAATGGTCAATAGATTTTGGTGCCGTAAATAATTAATGCTATGAATCCATGTTTAATATACCACACTTCCACAGTTTATACTGCTTCTTTTTTTTTGTGTGTGTAATGTTACTTTTTATTGGTTGAGAAAAATCCATCAATGATTTATAGGGCAGAATTGTTCATGCTTGAAATGTATTGTGTTTTTTAAATTAAGAATTTCAACAATATTTATTGGGCACGGTCTATGCCACACTGTCGCCTATGTATTGAAAAAAATTGTACCATTTGGGAGATCAATGTGTACTCACGAGCAAATAATCACTTTAATAGATCACGATTGAATGACTCACGGATCCCGTTTCATAAAAATTGAAAACAGTAGCACGTGATTTGATTACTCTGAAAAGAATTCGTTAATTTTTAAATTGAAAAATCAAGTCAGCTAAAAGCGCTATTCAGCAATGAACTGACTAAATTGGTTTTTTGGTTATATTTTAGCGTTCTACATACGTGCCAGTTTACCATGCAATTAAATTTTCAGTACTGTAACATTAAATTAAATTTAAGTATGATTTGAATATGTAATTCAAACAGTTAATAATGCCCACTTCCAATGTCTCTTTGATCTGTTAATATGACAACTAAATATTTCAAATCTTGAAGTTATCGACACTTGAAGTTAAACTGTGGCAAAGAATATTTAAAAAAAAACAAAGAAAGAAGGAAATAAGGTGGAGATGCATTCCAATACCACAAACACACAACTTATATCAAATTCATTAAAGTATAAATGTGTCAAGTAAAGGAACATTTTAGGAAAACTGCCACATATCTATAAATAAATTGAAATGCAATCACAGGATCACTTGAATCACCATTTCGTGTTTTATTGCAAATAAATCAATTTATTTACTTTTCTTTTTTTATTTTTTCAAGTCAAATATTGAAAAAGTATTTAAAACTATTAATTAAATTGATTTTTTGAAATATATGCATATACATAAATGGGCGTGAAGAAACTATCACGAATTTTCAAGAAAAAGTAAGCAGAAAACCTTCTTTTCGTCTATGTAGATGAATTGTAATCACCATTTTTTGTGACACCGTTAAATTTATTGCTAATATTTTTTTTTTAATTTCGATGGCTATCGTAAGAGTGTAGCCAGATATCAGGAAGTCACGGGTTTCAAGATGTCCCTGCCAACTCACGATATTTTTTTTTGTGGGAAAATAGTTTTTAAAATTTCAAATTAGTTCATTTCTAAGTATTAGTAACAGTTCATGCATTATGTACTGTTAAAGTGATATCGAGCTTCTAATCTAAGAATTTGCAGCTAATCTTACCTACGTAGTTACTTTATATGTTTGCCAAACTAATAGTCTTAAGGACATGATTCGCCAACTCCTTTATTGCATATGAACAAAGAAAGAGAAAAAAAACATCCTAGGAAAATAAATAAGATCTAAAAGTTATTATTAAGTTAAAGCTATTTTCAGTTGGAAACTCAGAGACGGGCCAGCACTCAACCAAAAACCTTCCGTTCCATGGTAGGGCGGAGTTTGCACGCGACGAGTTAACTTGGACCAGGGCCAAACTAACTCCGTATTATTTATTTACTTTTTATCTAGAAACAATTTCCAGCTGTGTTATGTTTAATAAATAAATACCATTATTTTTGTAACTAAAAGTCATATAGGCGTCATACTACGGATCATCTGCAAGTACTCTTTTATAACATATTTAATTTTCCTTGTTAGGTGAAGTAGACCAGCGCTGATTTCGACCAGAAATTCAATGCTAAACTATGAAAAATTTGATGAAAGTGATGATGATGAAATGAAGTTATGTGTGATGCATCATTTAGGAGTTTCGTTTCTGTTGCGAAAGCAACATTAATGAAATTTTTTTATTGTAGTCAACTTCCAACATATTAAGTTTTATTACTCAGAACATTTAAGTCTTTAATTTTATACCCTTCTAATTATGATGATAGATTTATTTACCGAGCTCACAGGGTGATGCTCTACTCCCAATCAAGCGTGAGACGATCTCTTCGTATTCATCTTTCTGTCAACGTTTCTCTAATCTATACGATATGATTCGTTAGTTCTGAAATTTCAGATAAATTGAACGTTTTAAATCGTGCAATATTCTGATTACTTTTGAATTAAAATACAATAACGCAAAATATAAAAAAAAAACAATACGAAAGTTAACAAGTCACACCTTAGAAGTTGTGTAAGATTAAGAGTGTAAGATATTTATTCCCACTTAGTGAGTGGTAACTCTAATATGATTTTTTAAATATTCAGAAAAATAAAGTGTTGGGAGCTGACTATAGAAATCAAGGTTTGAATTTTGGTAGACTACAATTATTTTTGCACGCAAAGCTGAAAATTATATTGTGACACCTGATCATATATTTATAATTAAAAAAATAAAACAGTCAGGACCGTTTGGACAAAGGTGTTGTGAGATGCGGAACATGTACCCATGGGCCCAAGGTAAGTGAGTGTTGAAAAAGGGTGGATTTTAACCCCCTACTTTCTCTCCCCACCCCCATCTCCGAGGGGTGGCCCCGGCTAAACAAATCATAAGCCACATCAAATAAAGGCTTATCAGATCTACGCTAACTTCCACCCTAGGGTTATTTCACACACGGCTTAAATAAATCAAACAGGCCTAACACGCCCTCATCATGAGGGCGTCATTCAATAACCCTCGACCCCAGTCGACACTTGCGAATGAGAGAACCGTTTGACAGAATGTTATTTGCTTGTGGCTTTAACAGTGCTAACACAAAACGGAATCGTTTTCAAACTCCGCCATTTTAAAAATGACTTACGCGTGTGATTTCTTACTTATACTATCTTTTGAAGTTTCTACTTCATTAGTTTTATTTTGTAGTATACATTCCGTCATCTTTCATTATTTTTGTAGTGACCGCTAACTACATAAGATAAATCACCCTACACTCTATGGTATATACATTGTAAATTAATTTAAGAAATGTAAATAAAATTACCAAACCATAAATCATTGTAAATGTTGTTAACAATAAAAGGCGCAGCTGCAGGTCAATTAGTTAAGAGGATGGAAACCCTCCCCTAAGAGCGACCCGGGCAAAGCCTGAGTCACTACAAGAACAAAGGCCACCACATACTGGCCTGGCATTGGCCACAGCAACGAGTCCCATGATTGGACGCTAATGAAGCCAGGCCACTATAAACAGACCCGGAGGGTGGGCCTGTAAATCATTCTCAAGACGACTAGCTAACTGATGACTCGCGGTTGCACTGATGTTCAAGACTTGGCCTTCTCATTCTAACCTCTGGACCTCTCTTCCTTACCTCGCTATGTTTTAGTCCGGCCTTGTCAGACTCCACACTCTCCTAGTGGGATTCTCTGCCTTCACCTCGCTAAAACTAGCAGCTCCTTGGGAGAGACCTCTCCCTCGCGGACAGGCGAATTTACCAAGTAGTGTCTAACACGCCAATCCAGTCTGCCTCTCTCCGGTTCACACACGCCTGTGGGATCCGGACGGATTTCGCCTACCCTCAGATATCGAGTGTGAATTCGTGGTCATTCCAAGACCACACAAACTACCTATACTACCTACGCTATTCCTCTTCTCCTGAACATAGTGTATTGTCGGGGCACATGCCTATCAAATATGGAGTCAGATAGTAAGACCGTCATGAAACGATTGTCCAGGTCATAGCCTAACCAACCCTCACTTCGTCACCAGGGCTAGGGTAACTAGGGACCCCCCTCGTCACGACCCGATAATTTTTATTAATTACCATTATGTCAATGTTCACATATAAACGATGTTTATTGCATAATATATCAAGTACAGGCTCCTACTTGTAACGATATTTTCTTTCGAGTCTTGTAGCTTCTTCTAGACCTTTCAACCATATTTTTTCCTTGCATCCCAAACCCAGTGCCCCGGAATCTAATCCTGAGCCACCCTCCCTAATTCCACTCCGCTCCTTGCCACATAACCCCTCCTACCTATACAAGTGTTAAATCCCAAATATCATTATAAAATTTATTCTTTAGTCCAACCCTGGGATAAGCTCTTTAGATACATTGTCTTATTTATATTAGACAAGTCATCGCAGAGCTTAAGGTAGCGCTGCCAAATTTTACATGTAGTTTCAAAATTTTAAGTTACCTCCTTGTCGTTCATCATTGCAATAACAATAAAAGCACTTTCGACCGAACAACTTTAAATGGGAGATAGTTTGTCAATAAGTGCATAGTAGGAGCAGTCAAGAATGATGTTAAGGTTAAATTTGAGCCCAATCTCTAGAATAGGAAACAGGATTGACCTCGTTATAAATCCTTTAGAAATTTTTCTCGTTTTTTTTTATATTTTTTGTCTAGCGTTTGAGGTTTGGGGCCACCGTTGTTTATTACTTAAACGAATCATAAATTTATTGGAACACATATCAAAGATTATCAAAATCTTTTTGATCTAAAAAACAAAATTTTGCTATTTGGAAAAGATAAACGTACATTTATTTTTTTGTATGCTTTCATGGAGCTACAGATTCTTGTTTTTAATTATTTATGTGAGTATAACGGCCGTGTTATCTTGAATATTGTTTAGAGTTTGTCTTTTGATGAAATTTATAGTGATTCTAGAAGTATTAAGGATTTGATTAATAGTTTCATCATTATGAGTGCTGAGATAAACGGGAAAAAATTATTCTCGACACTGGGGACAGTATAGCATACCATTAGTGCCTCATAATAGCCACCTGCTTCGATAATATAAAATGAAATATTGTAATTGCCTAGCCCGAAGGGGGTGTATTTTAAAGAAGTACAGGGAACATCGTCTACCTGTACTGCGATACCTATCGTAAAAACTGATCGATCTGAAATACCCAATTTATAATCTATCTCACCAAGGATATTGCCAGAAGTATGATACGAAAAATTGCTAGTACACGGCCAAAAATTGCCTAAATTATAGCATAAAAGTTATTTTTATACAGTGTTAGATTGGAATATATATTATAATTTAGGTTTTAAATAACAACGAATGTTCATTTCTCTTTACCAACTTTTCTTTAATTGGCAAACACAACGTTCAGTGAGTCCACCACTACACTCTACGGAGAGCGAAATAGTTAGGGCAAATAGTAAGGGTGTAGTTGCCCCCTCGAGTGGTGCCTGACTATGAAAAACGTGGGCTGTTGAAAGTGCTTGCCAATTAAAAAGTTTTAAAGTTAAACGCTATTTAAAATTTGTCTAACTTGTAAGCATACTCAAATAGTTGTAGACCATGAAATTTTACGGATAAAATTTTATATTTCTTACAATAATCAGGGCCGGTTACGAAAAAATCAACAAACCTATATGTCACCTATATATGAAATAACTGTGAATTACTAACCCGTGTCAGGTCAGAGTTATGTAACCTAGCAACATGGAATATTTCGCCTGGACAACGTGGCAACCTCCAGTCTTCGCCTAGAACAGGACTAGATGTGAAGAGATTCTCGCGTGAGACGTGTCTAGTCGGCCAGCTCTAACCTTCAACATCACTTTCAGACAACACTCAACAGCACATAGACATCCTCATCGCCTTAGTGGTGGATGTTGAGTTTGCACCAGGTGTCTCTAGGGTGCTAGAGAGGCCTCATAAACCCATTTATCGTTACTACTCTAGACTCTACTTCCAGTAGGTAACCTTTCTCCTTATATCATCTCTTAGACAGAGTAGCGTCAATGTTAGGACGGTCACTATAACCAGCGATGGCCTGCCTAGTTTAGCGTTCGTCGTCAAGTGACTATTAGGCTCTGGACGTAATATTTAAATAAGGAAAGTTTATAAAAATGTTTGCCTCATAACCTTTATTTGTTAGATTTAAGAATAATGTATATTTGTTTGTTTCCCCATCAATAATTCTTTGAAGCTCTTCTTTCCTTGGTTAAGCCATAGCATAAGTAGTTTTAAGATTAACATTTTTATTAATTAAATTACTGGCCAACATAAAATTGTTATTCATTTACACCCTGATGCAACTAGCGAATATTTAACAGACGCTGTGATAATAAAGCTTTCAGATTCGAAAGACCATCACTGCCGTTACACTGTAATACTTACAATAGTTTTAAGAGCGAATTGAGGGTATCGTCTGCTAAATTTTGTTTAAATTATAATCTTGTAGGTATATATATATATATAAATTATATAATATATATTGTACAAGATTTTAATTTAATTTATTTATATTTGGTGCAACTATTTTGAAAAATAGTGAGGTAACAGACCTCTGGATGGATAAATTACTTTTATTATTTTCTATTAAGAAGCAGGAAGAGACTCCGGCAACGCATAAAAAATAGTATTAATTCTTCAAACCCACCGTCATTCCTTTTTTTCGAAACGCTAAATTTAAAAAGTGTTTTCCATAATCCCTAGAAAACAATTCCTTACCCCACCTTCCGTACTATAGCAGCCTTTATTTCGGCAAGGGCCCGCAATGCAGGCAGACCAACATTACTGAAAATCGTCAATAATTTATGAAAACGAAGCATTGCGTCGGAATTCATCAGGCCTCTAGTTCCACGAAGAGAGACCTTTTTTTTTTTCTATTATGCAGTCTTTGTAGGCCACGTTCTGTTCCTAAACATCCCTTTAATAAACGAATGATAAAGGGCTGGAACTCGATTATATTGAGCCAAGGAATTTTGTTCATCGAATACTAATTGTGACTTATTAGTACAGATTAAACTAATGCTGACAGAAATATTTAAAAAAGGAAGAATATGCGCATAAAATATTCAGCCTTATTAGGTGGCATTAATATTGTGGATGATGAGGACATTAAAGTGTAAAAAACTAATTTGGCCTGAGCCATCGCAGTCATGATAAGGGCCCATCTGTCCTCCATAACTAATTGTCTTCATTAGACAGTATCAGTTTTTTGAATAATTATGTTTAGTAGTCATGGTAGTGGCTTCAAAATAAAAAAGAAAAGTAATATTCTAGTAGTCTAGGACTCAATTTACTGCAGAAGTATTATAAAGATGCATGTGTCACGAAGAACACATAAAATAAACAATTATAAAATTCACTTAAAATAATATCAAAATACTTTATAATTTAACGGATAAAAAAACCTACCGGTTGTAACAAACGCAAAGCATAATGTGTGATGGAAGAGGAAGGAGACGTTTTGATAGAATTTTATCATAGATCTTCTTGAATCCCAATCTCTTATTTCAACGCATTAGTTTGGTTTTGGCCAAGAACGCTCCACAGTTCAGGAGTGTCTTCGCCCTCATTTGCTCATTCCTAGAGAACAAATATTGCGCTTATGCATTTATGGATGTAGGCATTTAACTAGGTTTACCACAACTTACTTAGCCCTCGTCTCTACTTTTCTAATCCCTATCTATCCGCTGTGGCTCAGAATATTTCCTCATAGGATCGGGCGTTTCTCAAGGTTATGACGACCTATCCTCTATACTCTATACCACAGACATTATATTTTTGTTACTGCCTTTCTTACTACGTTCGCTGATTACACAGGAGTTACTTTGAAATCATTTATATCTTGATACAGCATCCCGCAACCTCCTAATTCACCTCAGCAATATTGAGCACCGGTGAAACCTATCGCAGATAAAACGATATGACGGTAAATGCAGCCAGGTTACTTTTACTTAATGACGTAGATCCTGTCACCAGTTCCCTTTAACGCACGCTCTTCCGCTCCAAATATCTGACACAGTTAGCTCTGATTCCACCTCGACCAAATACGATTTCCTTAAAGTACTTAAACATTCTAGAAATCCACAATCCTTAGGAGAATAGCAAATACACCTTTATACGTCACAGTAAAACCCTATTAAACAAATATTACCTTAACGTCACTATCCAGCTTGAAATAACCCTACGATCCTCTTTGAAGATTGAAGTGGCTACAGCCTCAAGATCTCCTAAAACTAAACCGATATTGGGAGTCCTGGTGCTGGCCAGTATTTCCAGTTAGTCCGGGGCCCTCGCGTTCTCCCTCACACTGCACTGCTATCATCCAGTGGTGGTATCGCTGGGTGAGCAGTGTGGGGATCTCTCTCATCATTTTCCTGGGGAGATGAGATTCCCACAGGTGAATTTATAGATGATTCGTTGGCTTGCTATATGTGTCTATATTGTATATATATATGTTTTGTATGTGTTTATATTGTATGTATATGTATATATATTTTTTAAATACTTTATAATGAGAGAGTAAAATCCATAATCACTTTGGCATGATCATATATTGTATTACCTGCATAGGGAGATAAATTCAAAACTCCTTCCATTATGCCGTTCCCGATTTCCCCTCCCAAAAAAAAAAAAATAAATAAATAAAGATTAAATTTATTTATACGTCCTCCCACTTCATTTTTATTATACTATTCATCCCCAAACAGACGTTTTTCATACCAAAAAAATAAATTTGACTTTTTGAGGACTAAAATTTAAGTTATCTCATAATTGTGTTAAAAAAATGATTTTTGAAATTCGTTAGAGTACCCTGGCACGGTGCGTGCCAGCCTGGAAGGTGATATATGGAGTGGATTTGCATACCCATTCTAGCTCACCACTAGAAATATTCCATTATGAAAGCATTTTTTGCGCCAAAAAAAAAAAAAAAAGTTCAGAATTAATATCCCAATTTTAACTGACTTACTCAAACTAAGTTACTATGTAAATTAATATCGCAGGTTATGAGTTTGAACCACCTCTTTTATGCTGGCTCTAGGCAGGTTATAAGCTTGTCGATTTTTTCATATAATAAATCGATCTTATCATTAAAAGGGCAATTAGTATACGAAATATGCAGTTTTAATAGTAATATAATAATAACAGTATACTTCATAATGAATCCGGTTTTCAACGGTCCAGTATATTTTTTTAATGAACAGAAAATGGTTGAATAACCAAAGTTTCATTCTCTAGACAATAATCACTTTAGTCATACTCTCACAACCATGCAAGACGTCGCCACAGAGGAGGGTGGTTGGAAGCAGGCAGTGCCAACCACATTAAAGAAATTTGAACCTTTTCTTTTTATAAATGCTCTCTGGCACATTTTGCGATTAAAATAGCCGTACAGCAAAAAAGAAACAAGTTCTATAGTGTCACGTATTTGTGCGCGTCATAGACGTAAAGTCGCGTATAGAAGCATAGTTTTAAATTTCTATTATGGTTTTTTTCATAGTTAAGGACCCATTAACGACGATAATCCGAAAATGGTTTCAAAAATATACTAACAATGTTTTAAGATCTGGTATTAACAGCTATATTTAATTCGAAATTTTAGCTGTTTCAGTGACCTTAATGGTTCGAAACAAGTTTTTTCATACATTTGACCCGTTTCCTCTTTCGCATGCGTAGTTGGGTGGACCCTGTGCAGTATATTCGTATATATTGTATGAATGGAATAGTATACGCTAAACTGTAAAAATGGTATGAATGAGATCATTGATCACAATTACCTACTGCTCAACTTGCTAGTTGCAATTTTATTTCAATGAAAACAATTGTCTTATAATAAGTAACTGGCGTGGGACTAATCGGTTTGGTGGATTTTTCTTTTATTTTTGGTATTTAGGAAGTATCTAGGATGAAAATCATAACCAAATTACTTTACGAAAATTGCATCTTATTTCGGGCGCTCCATTCATGAAATAGACAAAGAAACAAACTGAGTACGTTGTTCGTCTGCGCGTACAGTGAAATCTGACTTACACATATTTATGATAGTTGTAAAGCAGTACTTATGAATATAGACCACATTCGATCTAACGATAATAACATCGGTTAAATCGATTATCCAGTGAAAATCTCGTTTAAACGGCTTACATGTGAATAAACATGAGGGCGAGGGCCTAAAACGAAACGGCCGGGCCTAATCTGGGCGTATATTCGTAGTTAATTACTATGCAACTTACTGGCCGTTCCATGATATCGAGTCAGTTTATGGCTCCATACGCTCCATGGCCGTAACGCGAAATTTAGCTTCTCCTGTACCAATAACAAAACCGAAATTTGCCGCCATCTGTGCTAGCTGGCCTCTAATTTAATCTATACATGCACCCATTCCTTCTAATGTTACGGTCAGTAATTATTGCTACTTTAGCACAATTCTTAAAGAAATAATTGTATTATTTTATAATTATGCTGTAGAAATGTTTTGTTAATCTTAGGGGCCAAGTTCCAGAACGATGACCAAAAAGAAATAACCCTTTCTCCTCCAGACTCTCCAGAGCTGTCTTTACAGCGATGACTTAACTATCATCTGCAAACAAACGTATTTAAAGGATAGTCGGAAACTAATACAGAATGATCTAGTCACATAGATTGCGTTAGTGTTATAGGGTGATCTAGTGGTATAGATTGATCTAGTGATATAGGGTGATCTAGTGGTGTTGGAATAACAACGGTTCTAGACCTACCACATTTATATTTTTATAAATACCCTACTCTGTTTCATATAAAGATTAATTTTGAAATAATCTAGTAATAGAATTATATGGTAATTATTATTCTATTTTAAGTAATTAAATCTTTAGTATTATGTTATAAATTAATTGCATACTTTATTTTTTTTTTACTGTAATTTTAACTGTGTCTTTGTTCCGAACCTTACCTGCATCCACTTAGAAAAAATACTGTACCTAAGAAAACTTCCAACTGAATTGAACTAGAAAATTGTCATCATTAATCGAATATGCCATTATATAGGTTTGGATGAGTAAGCTATTGCTAAAAATTGTGAATAAAAACCAGATCTTTCCTGCAAAATTTATTGCTAATTCCCTCAAAATTACTAGCAATAATACTCTACAGTAAACATTTTCATTCACAATATCGAATAATAATCGGAATAAAATAACAACTTAAGTTACGTTGTTTTTGTGGAAAAATCTCTTAATGATATTAAATCAAATCACGAGCTACTATGATCATAGATACGAAATTTAACAGGCCTTGAGACCGCGAAAGAGGTAGTTGTGTTTAAATTGAATAGACAATAGTATACTTAAATATTTTATTACTGCTTTTTTGAGGGGTTTTATTACGTGTCGTGAATAATTTATTGGGCAAGAGAACGTCCGCTGAGTGGCTCCATACCTCCAATCTTCCTCTGCCATCTTCCAGTTCATTCTTCATTCTTGACTTTTTGTAAAAATTTAATTAAAAATCATTGACATTTCCAAAAAAAATATTAATGTAAGAAGTAAAACATGTAATAATGCAACGCCAAAAACATAATCCACGAATTAAATTAAACAAATCGGAACTTGTAATAAATTTCTTAACTTGGGTAATGAGAAAGCGCAAAAAGTCCACAGAGTGCACTTTAATTTTTTTTAATAATATGGCATTAATAAACAATACTACATTAATATATATTTATTTATATTACTGATAAAAGCGTTGTTCTGCAAGTAATTTGCTTTGATTTTAAACAACATAAATAATTTAAATTTTTTAATTGTCAAATTAGTCATTCTTCAGTTTTCATCCTGAAAAAGTTAAATTTTCTAATTAGATTTCATAGAACTGATATGTTAAATAATTACTTACAGATCAACAGTACATCAAAAGCAACACTAGCGTTAAATAATTGGCTTAAGCCCTATAAACCGCATAAGGCATTTTTGTGCAATAATAATTTAGTTTGAATAATTTCGTTTTTTTAGTTGTATTGACTATAACTACATCCCACCATCACTATTGTATCTAACACTAATGTCACAGATTATCTGTATTTAAGCTAAACTTAGAAACTACTTAAATAATTAATTTAACATGTATATTATGCACTATTCTATTCGTATTTTTCATTATTGTAATTGCTTACGAAAACTAAACATCAAGGTAAAATTAATATACTCGTATATATTAATTTGTCTTTCTGTTGTAGTAAATTCTGATTACCTGTCTTTTTATGGTATTATTTGGTCCACATTTCATTAACTATTGCGTATTTTGTTACTTGTGTTTTATTTTTATATCCTGAATTCTCTACTCATCCTGATCTGTTAACAATTAATTGGTATTTAA
This sequence comes from Acanthosoma haemorrhoidale, assembly GCA_930367205.1. NCBI lineage: Eukaryota > Metazoa > Arthropoda > Insecta > Hemiptera > Acanthosomatidae > Acanthosoma > Acanthosoma haemorrhoidale. The sequence goes on along the minus strand of OV884009.1, from coordinate 81,572,479 downwards.
ACCCTTTATTATTGATGACAATTTATAGGAAATTTATTACCTATTTTAACATGTATTATTATACATTATTATTATTATTATACATTTCTGTATTTCAATAAAATGTTAAAATCTTAGATTTTAACATTTCTGCAATATTTAATGCTATACTGTTGTTTAGAGTTGTTAAATAATAGTTTTTAGCACTAATACGTGAATAATTCAATGTTTCATAAACCGTACGTATTTTGTGGTGTAAATTTTTATACATATGTGTGGCACAAGTTTATACATAGCCAGAATATTTTGTTTGTGAGGAATCCACCACATTTTGAGTATCTGCTGCTCACCGAAAATTATTTTAGTTTTCTCCTTTAATATTAATCTAAAATATTATACAAATTTGAATAATATATAAATGACCTGAAATTGTAAGCATATTTATTAAAATTTTATAGGGAACATGTGGTGTATTACCTTTCCACGAGTCAGGAATCAAATCAGCAAGCGAACCAAATAGAAGTGTAGCCTGTGAAATTTTTAACTTGTACGCTGAATGGAAATCGATGATAGGACTTGAAGAATCATTCTGATTTATCAGAGCTTGTTTGAGAGAGAGAGAGAGAGAGATAGATACAGAGAGAGAGAGAGAGAGAGAGAGAGAGAGAGAGAGTGAGAGAGAGAGAGAGAGAGAGAGAGAGTGAGAGAGAGTGAGAGAGAGAGTGAGAGAGAGTGAGAGAGTGAGAGAGATAGTGAGTGAGAGAGAGAGAGAGAGAGAGAGAGGGAGAGAGAGAGAGTGAGTGAGAGAGAGTGAGAGAGTGAGAGAGAGAGAGAGAGAGAGTGAGAGAGTGAGAGAGAGTGAGTGAGAGAGAGAGAGAGAGTGAGAGAGAGTGAGAGAGTGAGAGAGAGTGAGTGAGAGAGAGAGAGAGAGAGTGAGAGAGAGAGAGAGAGAGAGAGAGAGAGAGAGAGAGAGAGAGAGAGAGAGAGAGAGAGAGAGAGAAAGAGTTAGAGAGGTGTCATGGCACGGAGAATATAACACATCCACTTGGTAAGCAGCAGGCCTTCCTCAGACAGTTCGGATTGATTCGATTTAGGAACCCAATCCTCGTTTTGGGTTGCACACGATTTTGAACATTCAAATACATTCAACTATACAGTATTATATTCTATGATATTTTAATACGTGGATACATTAATACCTATAGTAAAGTGGACTAGACGAATAGAATTGATGGTGTACATTATTTTTGGAAAAAAGTAAAAAAATGAAATTGGCAATATATATCAAGAAATGACAACCAAGAAGCAATATATTTTTAACGTATTTCTATAAGGTGGTACTTACACTAGCCCGAATACGATAGCATCAAACGTGAATATGCCAGCAAAATGTTTATTCACGCATATATTAACCTTCGTATCTTTGTTCAGTATTTGAATTGCTTTAAAACAAGTAGGTACTTAGTGCTTATAGTTTACTTAAATTAGATTTTTACATTTATTAAACGAGATCAACCATGCCCGTAGCCCTGTAGTCAGCAGGCTGACATAACTTCCAGCCAGCAGTTTAGAATGAGTTTTGTCAGTCACGTGATGATGAATGAGTAGCGAATCCGGTAAAGAAACTGAATTCGAGGTTAAGAGGCAACAAACCTCTAAGAAATTTTTTTTATTCAGACCATCTAGTTAATATACTATAATAAATGTAAATTTAATAACAACAATCTTAATTTTCTTACTCAATCTTTATTTATCGTCATTTTTGTTTAATGACTTTTTAATTGATCGATCTGAAATACCGTAATATTACTTAAATGACATAATGAGTAAATGTTCATTATCAAAAAAAATTTGGTTATTTCCTTAGTTCTGCTGTCAGCATTTGTAGCCGTTCCGGCAGCAGCAGTTCATAGGTACTAAACACATGAGTACGTAAACTCGTCGGATTGCACGAATCTATTTTCAACTCGTTCAACTTCAATTGGTACGCATTTTATATTCAGAAGCATATGTTTGTTAATTTATACACTGTGCAAGTATGTTATAAATGACGGTCCTTAGACAGATGTCAGAATTCATTTATTGACTAATGAATATTTACCCTACAAATGTTTTAAATGTGTACACCCCATGTGTAGCACGCTGAAATGCAAAAAAAAACTCTAAGAAGAAAAAGTGGGAATAAGAATATTTTAGGGCCTGGAGCCCACACGATTTGTTTTATCCTTAAATAGGGTCGGAGCTGTGCTGAATTTGGAGTCAGAGGAGTCGTTGCCAGGGGTAATCGAAAGCCGTTGTAATATTAAAATTCTAGGGAGTGTCGGAACGTAAACACTATAAGAGATAAGGCTGTAATGAAAACATCTTAGGCCGGAGTTGGGCAGGGCCTCTTCCTTTTAACTGTCAGCTAAACCAGCTTGCTCTCTCTCAGGCCTAAGCCAATTGCTGCCAACCAACCCTGTCCAATATTATTTGAGCACTTTTCTCTAATTAACTGCTCTACAGTATTGCAAAGCGTTTCAGCCGTTTGATTATAAGGTGTGGTGTAAGGAAGTGTCTTGATCTCAATCTTCTGTGCATTGAACTCAGGGCAATTTTTGTATATATTAAGTACGCAGACCTACAAGAGAAGGTGTTTATGGTTCCTACGATTATAAAGCGTCTTCCAATAGGGACTTCCAAACTTTGACAGTTGATATCGGCCATATTGTTGAAGCTTCATGTGTTGAATTGGCTGTCATTTATTCAGTCTGTTTTGCCAAATTACCATGGATGGATATAACGTTCAACAACACGTGCAAATGATACAATTGTTTTATCAATATGGGTGCTCTGTTCGGGCAACGTTCCGCAGTCACCATAACCGTCCTACCGAGATGAATATTCGCAGTGTGGTGGATGAATTTGAGTCCACTGGATCAGTAAACAATCAACCATCACCGTACGTCGACCAAGCGCAAGATCTGCCGAAAACATCGCCGCTGTCCATGAGATTATGCAGGAGAATCCGAGGCAGTCGATTTCGCATCGCTCACAAGACCACAACTTTGCGTCGTGACTTGGGCCTGACTGACCCAGGAGCTGAAGGTAAATGACCATAGACAACGACCCGTGGCCATCTCACGTGGAGGTGATGTGACCTAGCCACCGAGATCGTGCGATTTGACCCCGTTAGACTTTTTCTTGTGGGGTTTCTTCAATTGCAGGTCTATGCGAATAAACCACAAATCGCAGCGGTCCTCAAAGCCAACATAACCCATGCCATCGGTCAAGTTCAGGCTGATTTATGCGCCAGTCATGGAAAATTAGACATTTCGGATGCGCGCCACCCAGCGAAGCCACGGTGGACATTTGCACGATGTTATTTTCCATACATAATGGCATCAATAGGCCTTTCAAATGAATACAAAAATTCGATGATATCTCACACACACTTTGTTTTATTTAAATTTAAAGATAGAAAGCGCTTAATGAAAGACCCTATAAACTGATTTTAGCTATATTTGGAGCTCTGAATCTAAATATTAAATCACTTCTTCTTTATCAATAACTGCTGTACTTTTTTAGAAGAAAGTTATTTTTAACGTGCAGTTTAAACTCCATTTTGTGCAGTACTAAATCACATACTCTCTGTATATTTGCCCTATAGTCCGTTTGCTGACTAGTTCCCTAACAGGGAAATCCACCAGATGGAATAAGCTTCAGGTAACTTAAGTGACCTTCAACGCTTCAACAAGAGTTGAGTTTAGTTTGTGAGTTCTTTTTGTCAATTTTTCTTTGTGAAGCAATTTTTGACTTTTAGGATCAAATTCTCATGAAATCAGCTCCAAATACTCCGGCGCCAAGTCACCTGTTGGCCTGTGTAATCAATAGGGCTTTAATTTATCTTTTTGTTGTGTTCTAGAGAAACCAAAGCTATCAATGGATCTTCGTCGCGCCTGAGGACTGAGTTCAAATATAAAATTCTATAATAGCAATTTCACGAAGATTTATAAACCCCACTAATATTTATAATTATTACTAATTAACAGCCAAATATACTGGCTCCTAACTTACTACTGCACTGTCTCCACTATAGATGAATGAATCTTACAGTTGCGAGCTTAAAGAGACCTCTACTATTCTGTAACGGAGCTATCGCCGTTCCATTACGAGGATGGCCTCTTCTATTTGTATCTTCACATTTAACGTTTTTGATTCGTCTATATCTTCAACAAAACACAACTTTAGTCACTTTGATAAGGGAATCTTGGAGGGATCTGGTCTTTGGATCTACTACTAATGACCTGTGATAGAATAAATAATAAATTAAAATACTAAATGTTACAAAGTGCAAATTTATATTGTTTTACTTACATTTGATGATTATTTTTATAGGAATTTCATTAAAAACATATTGGGAAGAAGCACTTGAACCGGTGGCTTTCCACGATAGGGTGGTTGATATTCTATGAAAGCCCAAGAATAAACGTTGGGTAGTATTAACCAAACTAAATCCTCCAGTCCTAAACAAACAGCTTTGTGCTCATGTTTGGATCCGTTTGCTATTTAGATTTCATTGGCGGACTCTCCTTCATTTATTTACACCTTCCTTTGGAGCCGGTCTCGCCGATCCGGGGTTACTGTGCATTTATTCAAAAGGCACGTTTCTGGCTTCTTTGCTTTTGTCAAACACTAAACAACACCATGAATTAATATCTGAATTGAAATTGACAATGGAAATGGTAGAGGCTCTACTTTCAAACCGGTACCCACTGCCATTCATCTGTGGTTGTGTCCCGGGTTACTCTGAGTGAGTTTTTAATAATAAATAATAAGCAGAATTTAGAGACATTTCTTCTTTACATTTAATATTTATAATAATATCGATTCATTGTCCATAAGGTATTTTAGATTAAATGTCCTGATTTTGTATTAAAATACCAAGTAACTAAATCATGCGGTTAAATTCATTCCTACTGTATGAACGAGCGAGTTAATGAAAATCGTAAATATGGTATGAATGAGAAAATTTATCACAATTACTTATTGCCTAATAAGGCAGATTGTAATTTCATCACAATAAAGAAGTTTTAATCAGAAAAAATTCATTCATAAGCAGAAAAATTTCACTTATTATTATTGGAATAATAAAAACAACTTTGAAGAACTATACTAAACGTACGTCCTTTTCTTATCCGTCTCATAAAGCTTTGGGACTTTATTCCTATCGATATTCGTCGTTCTTCAACTCTCCAAGTCTACAATTTGCAAGTTACTTATCTCCCTGCAATCTAACAATTAATTCGTAATTATTATATTTATTATTATTTGTTGGCTACATTTTATCTGTTGGTACATGTTTGGCCTACTTCTTAACCATGAATAAATATTCAATATAAAGTTCCCCTCTTCTCGGCCCAGAAAATATCCACCAATGTTTCCATGTTTTAATAATAAAAACCTTCAAAAGGCGACAGTTAAGAGAGGGGGGGACTAGTTCACAAAATAGCTGAAGCCCACTAGGGGGCGTGGCGAGGCTATCCCCTTTTTCCTTTTTTTTTCGGGCTTTTCCCAGACTGTCGGAACCCGGCACTTGAAGTGAACACCACTCACTCTCTCTTTCTCTCTCTCTCTCTCTCTCTCTCTCTCTCTCTCTCTCTCTCTCTCTCTCTCTCTCTCTCTCTCTCTCTCTCTCTCTCTCTCTCTCTCTCTGCACTGTCGCTTGCTGCTCTACTCGAACCATGAATTTCTTATTCAACTACCTCTGCATCTCTTTTTCCTAACCTCGCTATGATTTAGTCCAGCATTGTCAGACCTCACACATTCCTAGTGGGTTTCTCTGCCTTCGTCTTGCTAAAACTACCACCTACTTGGAAGTTATATCTTTCTTGCAGACGACGGTCTACTGGGGCCCTACAAACTTTACCTAGTAGCGTCTCCCCCAGCGATCCAGTCTGCCTCTCTCCGGTTCCCACCAGCCTTTGGGATCCGGACGGTTTTCGCCTACCCTTAGATACCGAGTGTGAATTCGTGGTCATTCCAAGACCACATAAACTACCTACCCTTTTCTCCTGAACATAGTGCACTGTCGGGGAACACGTTCTAAGATTTTATGGAGTCATATCAATACGGATAAGACTAGGCCGCCAGCAAAGGTCAAACACCATAGGTTTACCCATTTTAACTCTTTCCTGACGCCCGCCGGGCAGAGGACGGGTCGAAGAGACCATAGCCCCCTGTGGACGCCCCCCTACTACCCGACAGTTTTTTTTTTATTTAATGTGTTTTTATTACTTAATTTATTTTGATTGTTTTATATATATATAAAGAACCTCTGTAAAAATTACGGTACTAGGCGTTAATTACGTGTGTTAATTATTAGACGGGTTTCTGCTTTAGGCAGTATTAACGATATATATCTTTTTTTCAGCTAGAAATTCCTACTTCGCTCCTTTTTTTAATTCTTAGGAGAATAGTATGTTTTTTTTTTGTTTCTTTTATTTTATTTAAACGTATAAAACGAGCATGACCAATAAATAATACATATCATAACACAGCTGAGCTATTGGTACCTAGTATGAGGGTATAGTCACAAAAAACCGCTACATACAAAATTCATCAGCACTTCACACGACCTGAACTACAATCATGCACAAATCCTCACATCTCCCATCGTCTCATGATTGGACGGAAATAAGCTAAAATAGATATCAGTCTACTTACTAGGCACGCGCAGTGCATATAGAGTGCAATACCCACCGGCGTCTCACTCCGAAATTCCAATTGTAATTCTGTGTAACAAACACAACCCCCCCTCTCAAATAGTATGCGCATCAGGATTTCCCATTCATCTCACATCAGTAATACCTTAAATTCTGACCTGCTTTCGATTTTTTGCGGACATGTTCCTAAAACATCATATCGCTTGAATGAAAAACGAACGATATCAAATCAATTTATTTCCAATATTTACATAATAAACACATCTTTTCCAATACTTAATTCTTATAGTTTAAACAAAAACAAAAACTTCCTCATCGTTCTTGTTTATGAATATAACTTTCATTTAAATACATATAACGTTTTAATGTAGGAAAATATAAATAAAAAAATCAAAGACCTAAACAGAAAAAAAATTAAAACTTGGATGGTAATAAAAAACACTTATTCATAATACATTGTGCCCTAAACCATTATGCTCGGATAGATTGTCTATTGTACATTAGTAATATACTGAAGTAATGGATTTTCGCAGTTAGTAAATTTATATAAAATTGTTGTGTTATTGCTTTAAAAATCAGCTTTAGGTGCAACTTAACAATAGCATCTTGCTTGTCAAATATCATACTTTATAATGATTACATATTGTTAATCAATACGTCGAGCATGTTGATTCAATAATAACATAACTACAACAGAATAATTAATTAATCATTTATGACTTTTGTATTATGGAGATGGCTAAATTGCTCATGTTTTCCTTATATTGGATAGAACTTGTAAAAATTTGATTTCTCTAGGCTGGACGGTTACTCGTGAAAACCAAGGCAGGTAGACAACGGTACGGAAAATGGGTGAAAACTAATCGTTTCTAGGTTTAAAAAAACACCATGGAACATAAAAGTGACTAGACAACTGATCCATTGATCAACTAGTCATTTTGAAGATTTTCATGTCATAATTGACACAATCCACTGGGCAAGAACAAAATTCCTTAGCTATATTTTGTTTTTAGTGCTCCGATTCAAGTCATTCTCCAGGTGATTTTCAACGAAACGAAATGCCCCACAAAGTAGGGGAATTTTCCCTTTTTATTCGTGGTGGGTTTCTTTAATGCCGTCAGTAAAAAGTAAGATAAACTTCATCTTGATAAACCTTAACCCACTTTTGGCTCATTTCCAATGCACCTGTTGATGTGTTTATAATATAACAGAAAATGCCTTGCCTATCTAACCAATTAGTCCCAAGAGCTTTCTGATACTGCATTTCAATTATTTATTTAATTTTTTTTTTTCATTTAACGATAGAACATAAATCATTTATGGCGCAACACATTTAGTGTGTATCATTCATGAAACCGTTAACCACCTTTACAAATATATTTTAATTTTTTTTATTAACAACTTTATTATGATAAAATCACAATCTGCCTTATTAGGCAATAGGTAATTGAGATAAATGTTCTCATTCATACCATATTCACAATTCAACATTTACTCGTTCATTCATACGATATTTACAAACAGCCCAGAGGCCTCCCGTCACCGGACACGAGAGCTACATACGCTCAGGACATGATTGGAGAAACTGGCCATTTCAGGACCCCCACTGTCACGCATTTATAGCAGGTCACGAGGTCACTGCTGTTTCAGTCTCCGAGGAAGATTATAGGGATGAGTGGAGCAGTGCAATGACTGTGCTAAAGGATTAGGGTGGTTGGATAGGTTACTATGGAATTTCATGAACTTGGAAGGGATGATTTCAAGAATGTAGAGTATATTAAGATCGTTATGAAACGTTTTGTTGCTGACGTAATAAGGGACATTTACTATTGTTCTCAGGACTTTTGAATTAAAAAATAATTGGATACGCTTGATGTTCGACTTTTTTGCGGTCCCCCATTGCTTTATTACGTATGTCAAGATTGGCTTAAGTATAACTTTGTATAGTAATTTATTTTCTACTGAGAGATGGGATGTTCTTTGAAGTAGTCTGTACAGTTGTCCAAAGCGTCTGTTTAGTTCTTGTCTTTTTAGCCTCGTATATGGGTTTCATGTCAGTCGTTTGTCGAGACGGAAGCCTAAATACCGTGCTGTCTCGGATACAGGGAAAGAAATGGTATTAATATAAACTATTGGACAAGACTTGCGACGGAGAGTATAGGTAATGTGGGAACACTTTTGCTTCATTAACTTTGATCCGCCATTGGTTTCACCAATACTTGATCTTATCAAGGTGTTTTCTCAAGGTATTCGAGGTTATTGGATGCTATATCGGGGTCTGAGTGGGATGACAAGACTGCAGTGTCATCTGTAAATATTGTCAAGAAGGTATTGGGGGTAGAGGGGAGATCAGTGGTGTATAGGTTATAGAGGATGAGACACTGCCCTGTGGAACTGCTTTTATGGGATAGTAGTTAAAATATTTTAACCACAGCGGACTTGGAAGAAGCGTTTGAAAGTTAGGACTGTAGGATTAGAAAAAGGGTCTGTGGTAAATATCTTAATAGATATCTAATCTAAATAGCAAACCTGCGTGCCAAACCCTGTCTAAAGCTTGAACTACGTCCAGAAATGCAGCAGTGCAATACTTATTGGATTCAAGGGCTGAGGAAATGTGAGTAGTGGAATATCGTAGACGGAAACTAAACTGGTGTATAGGAAAAACGTTTTCGGATTCAACAATGGGAAGTAGACGTTTTAATAGGAGTTTTTCAAATATTTTTGAGAGGGTAGGGAGTAGGCTAATTGGATAGTAAAATGAGGCGTCATTGGGTGGTTTACCGGGCTTGGCGAATAGGACAATGATGGAATGTTTCCAGAGGAGAGGAAAGTGCGTCGTTCGAATAATGCAACTATATATGTAGGTTAGGAAGATAATGCCTTTAGGAGGAAGTTGTTTGAGAATTGAACGAGTAAGGAGATCATATCCAGCGGATTTTCAGTAAGATAACTTTTTCAGAAGGTATTTGACCTTAGAGGGGTTAACGGCTTTTGTTGAAAGTGAGAAAGCTATAGGTGAAGTGAGGAAATCTTAAACAGTTTTGCTATGAGTATGGTTTTGATGAGAAAGGTGAGGTGTGAAAGTATGATGCAGAGTGAATTCTTCCCCTTGAATCCTATGAATCCCCATCCGAAGCCGCCCAGGACCCATCATCACGACGGAGTGGGTGTCAGAACCAATAGATCGCCGTGTCAGAATAGATCGTGGAGCAATGTTTCCATATGAGTGCAGACAGCAAAGAAGGTCCTCGTGTATTCGTGGATCTTAACGCCCAGTGTTGGTGCTTCGAATTAAAGTCCCCACCCACAAGGAAACGATGTCCGATGGAGTCTAGAAAGGAGATGAATCGGGAATCGGAAATGGATTTATTAGGAGGGCAGTACACTGATGCTAGAGTAAGGGGGAAAGTGAAGGTGCTGATTGACACTGCAGTGGACTGAAGGAAAACAAGTGCTACCAAAGGAACTATGTGATGGGATATGGAGTTATGGACAATGACAGCGGTACCTGCATGAGCTCTTCCATCTGGGTGATCAGTTCGATAAGTCTGGTACTGTCGAACGGTAAATGGTCGTTTCCTCATGTTTAATATAAGTCATGTTTCAGTAATAATGACATAATAATGTCAGTTCTTTAATGTGGGTGCGAACACCATTCGCATTCCAAAGGAGAATAGATCCACTTATGGATTTTGTTTAACAGGAATAAAGTAAGAGACAAGATTTGTAAGAAGGGAAATGAGAGGGGTAATTAGGGTTCTGAACTCTGTAAGGAATGAGGTAAAAAGGCTGGTGAGATCCGAAGAACTTGAAGGTAGAGGAATATGCAAGATGTGTGGTTGAGGATGGGATTGGGTTTGTGGGTCGACGGGATAAACGGAATGCTGGGGAAGATGATCTTGCGGACAGGGAGTGGGCGGTGCCTGTGACTGCTCTCTGTTGCAAACGGCATCGGCGAAAGAGACAGAAAGCCTCAAATTTCTGGCTGCAAGTTTTTCCACTTCTGGCTGACGACGTTGTTCGGTCCTGGACTTTAGCACTCTGTAAGCATTGCAGCCCTTGTAGTTGGCCGGATGGCCTTTCTGGCAGAGCACGCATACAGCAGGCGGTTTCATGGGCTTTTTGCACAATTCGCTTTTGTGCTGCCCAATGCACTTTACACACCTGGGAGGGTGGTGGCAGTACGATTTTGTGTGCCCATATCCCTGACAGTTATGGCTTTGGACAATGTCACGTTTGGGGTACGGTTTTTCAACCTGAACCCTTGTGTAATACAGGTGTGCTAGGTCGTATATCTTCTCCGCTCCAGGTGTTCGCTCGAGACCGACAAAGAGCAATGGTAACATCGATTTGATTGATTCATTTTGTTGCCTATCCTCGCGTAACACGTTCGTTTTTGGCGAACTTTGAAAGCGAGAGCTGAGAGTTCATCTTCTATTTCGTCAGCTGGTGTGGTCGGGTGCAAATTTCTGATTACTACTCGGAGCGATTGTTCTTGTTTTAGTTGATAGGTATGGAAGTCGGCATTGGTTTCTTCCAAATATTTGGTAAAAGCCCGATAATTATCGGGAGTGTCCGGAGAGATTTTAGTGTCCCTTGACCTATTGAGGCACGTATATTTTCCCGTACCCACTATTTTACACATTTGTGAGCATAGTAATTTTAGTAGTAGTATAATTCCTTTATTGTGTAATAATTACAATCTGCCTTTTATAAGGCAATAAGTAATTAAGATATATGCTCTCATTCATACAATATTTACAGTTCATCATTCACTCGCTCATTCATACAATATTTACAGTTCATCATTCACTCGCTCATTCATACAATATTTACAGACAGCCCAGAGACCCCCCAAATCCACCGCAAAGAGAAAGCGGAGTCCTGGGAAGTCCCCCACGCTCCTCCGTCAGCCGCGTCACCGGATACTAGCCAGTGGAGGCTGACCAAGAGCGCGAGAGCCACAGACGCTCAGGACATGATTGGAGAGACTGGCCATTGCCAGGACTCCCACTGTCACGCGTTTATAGCAGGTCACGAGGCCACTGCCGTTTCAGTCTCCGAGGAGGATTATAGGGATGAGTGGCGCAGTGCATTGACTGTGCTACAGGATTAGGGTGGTTGGAAAGGCTACTGTGGAATTTCGTAAACTTGGAAGGGATGAGTTCTGGAATGTAGGGTATATTAAGGTCGTTGTGAAGGGTTTTGTTGCTGACATAATAAGGGGCATTTACTATTGTTCTCAGGACTTTTGATTGAAAGGATTGGATACGCTTGATGTTCGACTTTTTTGCTGTCCCCCATAGCTCTATTCCGTATGTCCAGATTGGTTTAAGTATAACTTTGTAGATTAGTAGTTTATTTTCTATTGAGAGATGGGATGTCCTTTGAAGTAGTCTGTACAGTTGTCCAAAGCGTCTGTTTAGTTCTTGTCTTTTTAGTCTCGTATGTGGGTTCCAGGTCAGTCGTTTGTCAAGATGGAAGCCTAAATACCGTACTGTCTCGGATACAGGGAGGGGAATAGAATTAAAATAAACTAGTGGACCAGACTTGCGACAAAGGGTGAAGGTAATGTGGGAGCATTTTGCTTCATTAACTTTGATCCGCCATTGATTGCACCAATACTCGATCTCGTCAAGGTGTTTTTGAAGGTTATGGGATGCTATGTCGGGGTATGAATGGTTGTCATCCCATCCAAGACTGCAGTGTCATCTGCAAATGTGGCCAAGAAGGTATTGGGAGTAGAGGGGACATCAGCGGTGTATAGGTTATAGAGGATGGGGCCTAGGACACTGCCCTGTGGAACTCCTGCACTTATGGGATAGTAGTTAGAGTATTCTAAACCACAGCGGACTTGGAAGAAGCGGTTTGAAAGGTAGGACTGTAGGATTAGGAAAAGGGTCTGTGGTAAATATCTTTTGAGCTTGTAGAGCAAACCTGCGTGCCAAACCCTGTCAAAAGCTTGAGCTATATCGAGAAAGGCAGCAGTGCAATACTGTTTGGTTTCAAGGGCTGAGGAGATGTGATCAACAACGCGAAGGCCTTGTTGAGCAGTGGAATGTCGTTGGCGGAAACCAAACTGGTGTGTGGGAAAAAGGTTTTTGGATTCAACAATGGGAAGTAGACGTTTTAGTAGGAGTTTCTCAAATATTTTTGAGAGGATAGGGAGTAGGCTAATTGGACGGTAAGATGAGGCGTCATTGGGTGGTTTACCGGGTTTGGCGAATAGGACAATAATGGAATGTTTCCAGAGGAGAGGAAAGTGCGTCGTTCGGATTATGCAATTATATATGTAGGTTAGGAAGATTATGGCTTTAGGAGGAAGTTGTTTGAGAATTTGAGGAGTAACGAGATCATATCCAGGGGATTTTCGGTAAGGTAAGTTTTTCAGAAGGTATTTAACCTCAGAGGGGTTAACGGCTTTTGGTGGAAGAGAGAGAGGAATAGGTGAAGTGGGGAAATCTTCCACAGTTGTGCTGTGAGTATGGCTTTGATGAGAAAGGTGAGGTGTGAAAGTATGGGTAAGATGCAGAGCAAATTCCTCCGACCTATCCCCATCCGAAGCCGCCCAGGACCCATCATCACGACGGAGTGGGTGTGAAACAGGTTGATACTTTAGGATTTTTTTGGTTACGTTCCACAAGGAGTTATCCCTGGTGGACAGAGAGGAGAATTGAAAGAATCGGAGCGGAAGGATGCCAATCGCCGCTTTACCGATCGGCAGTAATAGTAATTTAAAGTTACTTATATTGCGGACAAATATAGCAGGTGGCTTGGGCTGTGTAGGTGTTTTGTTAACTTCCATTTCATCTGCTTGAATATTTTTCAACGCCTCAAAGGTGTTAAGCGCGAAGAAAGGGGACTCTACGGCGGTTTCTTATTTGGGTGTGCTGGCCTGCGTCCAATATGGCCGACTTTTCGGTTTGATATCACTTATTACACTCCTACACAAATATAACAAGTGATTCACTCACTTCTTGAGGGCTCCCTCATGACCAGGTCACGTAAGTTGCCTGCTGAGGCAACTTTATAGTACGGCCTATAAACAGTAGTATAAGGTGTTTAAAGCAAGAACGAAATAGAGAGGTGTTTGTTGATAATAGCGCATGCGCAGAACATTTACAAATATAAATGAAAATAAATTGTTACTTTACTCTTATCAATGTAAAAATGTGATTCTAATTAGGCAGGCTCGTTTTATGAAAAATTCTCAAGCCTCAAGGAAGTGGCTCTACTTTCATTGAGGTACTATTTCATTATGGCTGGCTATCCTTCTTCTGTCTAAAGAATTCTGATTAATCTTAATTAGTGATTAAACAACACCCCTCACTCCTAACCTACACAATACCCTACAAATATCTCAAAGTTGTTAGTTTACGAGTAGTGTGTCTAGTATACACACTATATAACTGAGTTTCGTAAAATGCAATTAAAGGAAAAACTTAGGCCCGTTACGTTAACTGTTCAAGTCTGAGTCAGTTTAATATTTTTTTTTTTTTTTTTTGTATCTCGGACACAAAACATTCAAGATTTAAGTGGAATGAATGGTTTTCTTATTTTAAAAAATGTGACTAATAGTTGTCTCGCAATCATTTAATAAATAGAGAGATAAGATAACATTATTTACAATTTAATTTACTTGTTACTCAATTATTATTATACGTTTTGGTATCATTCCCATGTTATTTTACAAGCTATAACATAATTATAAATACATACAAAAATTTTAAATAGTAGAAAAAATAATATAAAAACCCATACAATAAAAAACAACTGTTTAGGAATGAAATAAGACTATTTACAACATAATAAAAATAATAATACAAAATAAATTTTAAAAAATCCTTAAGGTGATCGTAACCAAGAATTTTATTTACACATCACAAGTTTCTTTTTATTGGGGGGGGGGATAGAAAGAACGATATAACATATTTCGTAGCTGAGTTGTATAATCGACATGTACAACATATTTTTTTTTAAATTTAGCAACAGATGTTTAGTTCTTTTATGAATGGTTCTTTAGAGAGAACCTTCAGTGCCGTTCCCAATCTCTCGTATTAGTGGATTTTCAGAACTTAGTGATTTGATAAAAAATGTTTCAATTTGAGAACGGACAAGTTCTTGAATTGTTGGAAGTTGTTGAGCTTTGTGGTTATTTTTTTTAGTGAGAGTAGATATTATTGATACGCATGCCTAGGTTTTAGATTGTTTAAGGTTTAAATTTTGTCTGTTTGTCAAGTGGAGCTCCATACTGGTTAAGCATAATCAATTAATAGGTTTTTTTTAAAACATACAAGTACATTTTTCTTTCTTCACTTTTTATCGTGTATATATGTATGTTAGAAATACTGTTTAATATTTTAACGAGCTAAAGCACTCAAAAGAGACACCGGGTTTTATAATTTACGCGATGTGAAAAAAAAATGAAAAATTTAAAAGGCTTTAGAGTCTCTCTCTCCAATTATTTATTTTTATATCGCCAGTCGAGGTTTCACCTATTAGACATATATTGGACTATCAATCAAAAACATTAATATATAAAAAATAATTAATAATAAAGTTCATCTAAACATTGTTTTACACGTGTTGTGCCCACTTCACCGCGGACAAGTAGAAGTAACCTTCTTCTTGTACCAGAAAACACCCGCCTACTTTTTTATATCAATAAACTTACGATGTTAGTATAGAGAGACAGAACTAGTTCACGATCCCGACATTCACTAGGGGTGCTGGCGTAGTTGACCCTCATTGGCCAGAATAACGACCTTCATGATTGGTCAGAATAAGCTGGCCTCTCTTTGGGAGTGCGCAGAAATCATCCTACCCATTAAAGGCAGGAATTTTATGTGTTTTTTTTCTCAATTAAATTGCAGCTAGGACTTTTCAACACCTCTTGCCCCCAATGACCAACTCAATGAAACCACAGCTCTAATGGATATTCTTCTTTCCGAAGCTTGGCCCACTCTAGTGGAAGCTACAATGACCCAGCAAACTAATATGGGTAAACTTCCGGCTAAACCGATAAAAAAAAAAATTAATGCAGAAAAGCCAAATGCTGAGAAAGGGCTCGATCGACGTCTATGGCTCTCAGGAGGCTGATACCGATCTGGTCGTCGTTAAGAACCTCCAAATCTCCAACAGCTACGTCCTAGCAAGAGTACCTATTTTATACACGGAAACTCCAAGGCCTAGTGGTTTGGCGGGGGAACCTGTGACATAGTTGGAACCACACCTCCTGAAAAAGTACCACCAATCACCATCACAAGCGAGAAAACTGTCGGTGGCATTAGCCAGTTGCTGCTGTCTAATGTAATGCCGGCGAACAAAAGATGGTGTGACTGGTTACCCAAAAAAGCGCCCAGGACCACAGAAAAATGTTGTATCTGCTAAGGTCCCAGCAACTGCCTCACCGCACATAAGCTCAACGAGGTAGTTGAAAAAATTGAATGGGGCTCAATGTCCAGGACATCGAAGTAATCAAAGCTGGCCAAAAAAAGGGAGTATCTCCTGTCTGTAAAACCGGATGTCACGGCCAACCTTTTTTGACAAAAATTGTTTTTTCATGGAGTGTGAATTTTATTAAGTTTCTAATCGATGTAAAAATATCGTTAAATTACTTTTAAAAAAATGGCGAGCCTGCTGATCCCAGGACCAACTAGTCATTTGATACCGTCGTGTTGGACGTGTGAACATTCAGCGTTCTCCTTCGCTTCCAAATTTGCATTCGTTAGCAAGAGGATTAGCCTTTCTGGTTTCAAATCTGTTAAAGCCGTTTGCTTTAACTTTGACACACGCTAAAACCTGATTTAGATCTCATTTGAATCTAAAATTTATTCCCCACTACTCAGCCCGCGGTGTCTATATATGCATAACAATTCCTTCCAGCTCCGTGCTCCTTCACAACTCAAGTTATATTATGTGTGTCTTATATTAAGTTGACCTATTTTGGATGTATGCCAATGTGTTTCCCTTAATTCTATAATTATACCGTACTATATCGAGTATATCCATGGAACAGTAGCCTCTAAATTTTTTTTAGGGGGGGTATTTTGCATGTACGGTGTTGCCGAAAAAAAATCGATTTGTGGTTTCGTTGCGATTTTTAAAACAATTTTACTGGCAGTTTCGATCAGGATGCTAAAAATAAAAGGAATATATAAATATATTATATATTTTTGTAAGATAATATTTAAACTTCTGATTTTTTTTTTCCATGGCCAAACAAACACTACAGACAGTTCACAATTTCTGTCTACCATTTAAAATCGGGTTTGTTCTGTTGATATTTTGGATAATAATAATTTGTTTCATTGTTGAAAGGTCTAGTTATTTATCGAGGGGAATAAGCATTGATTCCAACGATAAAGTTTTAGGCCCAAACAATCGAAATTGTTATTTCTGTTCTCATTCACCCAGTGAATACCCGGAATTCAGTAATTCCACTAGCCTGAAAAAGGGTCTCACATGAAGAGAACACGAAAATTATTTCAGTTCTCAACAGAGAACCCTTTATCAACATAGCGTTGGATATATTGAAGTGCAGAGCGATGTGTTAAAGTTGGGTAGTAAAGTTTAATGACTTCTTAGAAACATAGTTAAATAAAAAAACATTACCTGCATTTTGTAATTCAGGATGTCGAGATCTTTTCATTACACCTTCTAATTAACTATAGTTAATCGTTTTATGGGGCTGAAAGTATTTTCACGCAAATCAAATGGGAACCTCCAGGTACTATTTCATGTAAAAGTCCAAAACAGGCTGGTACTGATCAGTGAAAACTCGTATGGAAAAAAGTAGACGAAATGTTAAAAAAAAACAACATTAAATTTACATGTAAGTCTGCCCACTGAAAATATTTATTGTTTGCTCTCAAATCTTTATATCCTGAATATATTCTTGCGTTAGCCAGGGGAACAATCAAAACTCTCTCCCCATATATATATGCTTATGTACTGATCGTTTAGAAGTCGTATAAGAATAATAAACCTGGACTGACTGATAGACTTTATTTTATCGAATAGCTCCCGTTATGGTGTTTTAAACAACAAAACATTTTCAACGTGATCCAAGACTTTGTTTAATATACCTTAAGGGTTTCGAATTTCCTGTTTAATGTAAAACATTTACACAGCGTCAAAATTAAAACTCTCCCAAAACTCGTTTATTTGTTATTTCATAACTAGTCGATGTTTCGTCAAATCTGGCATCTTCAGGACTAACAATTCGAGCTAAAAACAATTTTGATTTATACAAAGAGAAAAATTTCATTCCGATTCCATTATCACTTATCAGCAAATTGGTTTAGAAAGCGTTTAGATATTATTATTATTTAATTTTAAGGATAATTATTAGAAAGAAGCTGTATTCCACGGATGTTTTGACCATTGGAACAATAGGAGCAGATAGGTAGGTACTGGTTCCAGGGGAAACAAAACCCGTCACTTGTCCGATAAAGGGCAGTCAGCTGATGCCTTAATCTCGCTTCGTGTCACTTCGGATACATCGATACATAGCCCGCTGCCTCCTCGATCTGTCATCTGGCTTTTATCACCTATTGCCGAAAAACATCATCTGACCATCAACAACTTATTGATCTTTATTTTCAAGACAATCATTGGAGAACCTGCAAGCGATCCTCAAGGAGGGGGGGCTGCGGACATGTTATAGTCAGCATAAGAAGAGTTGACCAGTTTTGGTATTATAACACCACAACCGTTCATTTATCAAAATAGCTGATTTATTATCCTGGGGATATGTCCCTTAAAAATTTATTTAACATAAAGTGGGTTCTTTGACAGTATCAGCCCCTGCTAAAGTTTACTAACAAATAAAATAAGACAATATATACTAAAAGTATATACGTGTGTATAAAGATAGGTGACACACATTTATCAGGAATTAAAAATATAAAATGAAGTAACCGTAAGCCAAGACAATATGAAGAAAATAAAGCAAGAACTTATAATTAATTAATATTTAAATACATCAAACCAAATTTACACATTGAAAAAAGGAGATATTTACTACTGCATAATGGTAACCTAAATTACACTATTAGCATGTTATGAAAATTGTTCACTACAATAAGTTCTAAAGATTGACTAATCACTTCGGAAGACTTTCAGTGTTTGTTAGGAAAGAGACATACAAACTGTATGCAATCGAACTATTCGGAAGTAATTTAGCAATTGGAGACGTGCCAAAATAATTTAAGGTGCACTTTGAGTACACTTCAAAGACTAAGACATGAAATTAGTATTTTTGCAAACGTTTAGAGTTTATTGATCGGAGAAAAATGTTTAATAAATGAATCCTACTTTTGCTTAGTACCGATTGTAGTATTAGAACTTTGCTGTGTATGTGATGCACGTTCGATATGATAGATGCGAGACTTTTTATTTCAATCAAATGTAATAATTCGAATTCATATTAGGTCCGTTCAGATTAATTGTATACTAATATGCAATGCTAGTCTTAAAAAATAAACCTACCATGATCGCTGTTGATAATGAATAAAGTCGTCCTTGGAGTACTTATCAATTTTGTAAAGAAATAAAAAAAAAACGAATAAAATTATAAATAAATAACTATATATTTATAAAAGACCATTTCTTCTCAATATATTGTGCTCTAAGCCCTTTCACTTGGATAAAGTAATAGATTATCGCTATTTTTACATTTACCGACAAAGTTTGTGATTAACACTTTTAAATTATCTAGAATATATTCAGTTTTGGATACATTGTGCAACTAACTATTGCCGCGTATCTTAGTTAGCCAAATATTATTCTTAGAAACTTATTTTGAATTATTTTGAGTTCGCTGTTATTTTTATGACTGACTAAGCTCCAACCAACTATGTTAAAATGGGCTTTACTAACAACTATGAGAGGGGGATAGGGGGTTACTATAGCTCTAACTGGCTAGTCATAGGATGGCCAAAATAGTAACTGAAAGACCAGTCAATTCAGAATTGCTATTTTAGTTACAACTATGGTTGATAACAACAACCAGGGCAAATACTCAGAATGGTGTAAACGGAATCACTGCTCTCCGATGCCAATCACCAGGGCTGTAAGGCGAAACTAGAGCGTCCTCAAGCGTCCTAATGAAACACGGATCGTCTTTGCAGAGCGGGCGGTCTTTAAGTGATGCATGTTTCCACTGCGATAAAGTTTTACTTTTAAGTGTCCACCGAGCCCGCGCACTTAGGTGTCAAATTTCATTTGCATTCCGGTGCACGCAACAACATCACCAACTCTATGTGTCCACGTCAGGATTTATTACTGCAAAAGTTATTTCTATTCCCTAAACAGGCAATAATAAAAAAATTCTTACAACCTGCATGCCAATTTTCCTTCTAAATTCACTTAATGAGTCTGTAGATACATTATTTAAAGATGCATAATTCATAAAAGAAAACATCATATCTCCTTTTGGTTTCAAGACTTTCTACCACTGCAACCACTGACCTCACACATTCAAGCTTTCAATAGAACACTCTGGTAATGTTTGGTAATTTCAAAGGTATTATATGTGTTTCTAGTTAGTAGATTCTAGTACTATTTTCCCTCAATTATTTATTGTCGAAAATAGCGTGCTTTGTACATGTTTGCAGGAACGATTGGGTGGACCATTTATTTTGCAGCATTAAATTTTGCGTTTTTTACCTTGTTTTGCAACCAACGCGTTAACAGAAGATCAGTTAGTCAAGCACTTTCAATTTTGTAATCCTTTGCACTAATTATGTTAATGTACACAGTATAAAGTCATATACTAGTATTGCGAATAATGTATTAGTACTACTGGGACCAGTATGCTTTAGGCAAATGAATTAGTTACTGAAACAAGAGTTCTCTTCACTAACGAGATTGACATATATATCACTCACCCTTGCCAATGTTCCTAAGACAACGGCGACAAACCAATCCATCATGCCCTAATTGCCAAGAGCATTTAGCCGTGACATAAAGTACTGGAAGTAGGATTATCAGATTCTTGGAACAGTTTTCGCGTCAAATTCGGGCGAACACAACAATCAGTGACATTAGTGTACACCAACCGAATAGCAAATAGATGTACTGCATAGATCTTTCTTTTTTCCAATTTCATACATACATAATATATTTTCATTAATCAAAACAGAAATTGAAGTGTCAAGATTTGTAGTGAAATGAAAAATTTTAGAGTTATGGTCACCTCATAATTATAGTGACAGTATAACATAAAAATAATTAATTAAAGATATTTATTAGCCAATTCAAAACTATACTGGCAAAATATTGAGATTCAACCTGGAACATCCAATTTCTTACTGTGAAAATGTGTTTTGAAAAGAAAAAGGTTCATTATTTTTTCATTAGTAATTACTGTTAGTATATTTTTTCTTTGGGTAATAGTTATTAATACTGTTGAGATTTATGCCACAACAAAAATTGGCAATAATTAATGAGTAAATCACATTGTTCAAGAAATTCATAACATATAGATATGGCTAGTACGTACTTTATACTTGTATGTACCCCATGAACATGACCAAACATTCAAATAAATCTCGCATAAATGCTGTTTAGCACTACAGGGAACACGTGGGGGTGGGGAGTCACAACCTTTTTATTTAATGTTAATTAGTCTCATTAATACCTCAAAGTTTGGTCTCATTTGGATAATATTTAGGTCTGATCCAATTTAGTACATAAATAATAACACTGTGAACACCAGTGATCTCTCACTTTGCACCCTCACTCATATTTGTTGGTATAATATAGTTCAAATTTGGACTGAATATAGTTCAAAACCTAAACTTTTATTATCGTTTTTGCACCAAATTTGACATAGACACGGGTTTTAATATATTTAAAAAAAAATTCAATGGTGATGCTCTATTGTACGATGTCAGAAATTTTCAGGTAATGAAAACGAGAGCAATATACTAACGACAGAATAACGGTGTTTAACCACAGGCGACAATTATCGTCCAAAAATTAACGGTTACTGAATTGATATAGTCGTTATGCTTTAGCGGGAACATTCTTTACAACCAGTCACAACTTACGGTTAAAACGTTACCGTTCTGTAACGGATGTTACTGGGAGAGAAAGATAGTTGATATCCGTGCCGATCCATCACTTGTTAGCTACCCTGGCCAGTAGCTGTTGCTCCAAGCCACTCTATTAGGATTAATGGACCCCAGCAATCTCCTCCCTTTCCAATTTGCTTCCAAACATCCAATCCATGGAACTAGGCACGCCATCGAAAGATTAATATCTGCAAGCAATGCTTCCTTAAACGGAAATTTTTCATTTTTTTAGAGATTAGACATAGGCAAGAGCTAAGATAAGATATATTTAAAAATAGGAAAGTTACTTGAAAACGTAAAGTTGAAACATATTTCGAATTACTTTAAGATAGTTAGATGACGCGTATTGGTCCACAATACTAAAACTCAAACTATAAGGACATATTTTATGGATGGAAGTTTAACATGATCCTCACAAGACGCTAAAAATGAAAGCAAATCACTGAAAACTAATGGTCATTGCTAATAAAATGCATAAGAATACAATAAAAGAAAATAATACTCCCTGATTAATACTATGTACAATATCTATTGGGACTTTTGTGCACAGTTAAATAATCTTTGTAGAGGAGAGTATTTTAAACGAAAAGAAAGAAAAGCTTTATTATGAAGTACAAGCAAAACACTGGTATATACAAATATTAAGAGTTACGTTACTACATACTGGGTGGATGTCTAGGGACGAGTGTATACTGGGGCTAAAGCTGAGACATATATGTATTAGAAAAGGGTAAGATTCTGGGAAGAAGGGAGGGAGGTCTTGAAGGGATGCGGTTGCTTACTTAAAAAGGAACCAACAGTGACTTCCATGAAGTCACGAGGCAGGTATACAGTTCTGCTCAAGCCCGTTTTATTGATAGTTTCATAATCTTGAATGTTCTATGCATCACAATTTAATCCATTTTTTATAAGTCAATTATGTTCCACATCTTATTTCTTTTAATACATAAATAACAGAATAGCTAAAAATTAAAGATTCGCCAATTAATAGTTACAGTTACTTTTAAGAATTCCACATTAGTTTCTTAAATAGTTATTGATTGTGTAATACTGAGAGAATATAATGCTATCCTAGAGGGGAACAAGCTCACTATCATAAGAGAGACTTACAAAAGTTTCCTAGTCCGTCTGGATCTTAGGAGAGATGGTTCAAAACCCCTAAGCTTATTTCCTGGCGAATAAGTAGTACGGGGCCAATAATTTTGAACTAATAGTGCACTAAGACAAGCTGCTAATAACAATGGAAGACATTGGCAACGATGTCTGCACTGCCTTGGCCAATCTCAACTTCAAACCTAAATCCAAAGCTATAAATTCGGAAATCCATACCTGCTGGGATGGAAACTAATTTCATACTATGAATAACTTTTTATCTGAAAGCGAACTTGGTAACATTTCTTTGTAGCGCCAAAAATGGTAACTCTGTTGGAGTAGACGCCATTTATTAAGAATACCTTAAATTTATTTGACCAAAATACAAAACTATTGTAGTAAAGTTTGTTAATATGAGTTTGGGAGTTGCCAGATATATAGTTAAACGTACATTAGTTCCCCGCTCTGAAGAAGGAGAAACCTGGTGACTATCTCAGAAAGTTCAGACTAATTGTTATTATCAACCACTTTTAGTAAATTTGAAACACTGTTTTACCTTGTATTAAAGACCCAATACATGATATTACCGATTTCACTAATTAGGTCATCCACCAACTTGGTGGCATGGAACACAACTTTTAAGATCCAACTCTTCATAAATGCCAAGTACAGGGGTAGCACAGAAATATTGAAAAAGATAAGTAAAGTACTTGAGCTAGGGTCAGTCCTCAGTCCAATACTGTTTAATATTAATTAGCTGCTTGGCACAGGCTATTTTCAAGGAAGTTTTCCACGTTTATTTTTTGTTCACATACTTTCTGTTATTCTATAATAACAAAAACAGCGTAGGCCAGGGTGATATTTAACATATATTTATAATTTCAGATCGATTTAATTAGTTTTACCGATACTTTCGTAGAACCCGACATCAGACAAATGCAGTTGACTTATATCTGTGTGAGAGTAAAGCATCTTACTTTGTGGTCGGCACAGAAGGTTAGGGCCAATTTAATCGACTGTTTTCAGGATTATAGTTATTTCGAATTACCACGTTGGTGAAGTTACGAGTAGAAAGCGTCCTTTCACCCCCTCCTCCAACCCCAAGGGCTAAGCTAACATTCACCCCGATAATAATTTAGTCGTTTAGACAAACATGACTGATGAAACGATATTCGCGCCTATTGTGTGGCAGGAGCTACTTCAGGAGGAGTTGAAATATCAATATCAACCTTGTTGTGTTTGGTTGATTTCAACTGTGAAACTGAATTAAATTATTAACAATCAGCAGATTGTCAAGGGATGTGTCCCTATTGTAATACGTTTTGTTTTATTAACACTAATGAGGTTTATGTTTATACTCACTCAAATGATTCGCAATTATGACATTTTACATCTAGATAGACTATTAAACATTCACGTTTAAATTTCTGTCTGTTTTGATGGTTGTGGATTGCATTTCATAAAATAAAGTGTATTACCACAATTAATATCATAGCTCGTGACTGTTGCCAACAATAACAAATAATAACACAGACTGCTTTGACAACTCCCACATTCCTGATAAAATAAAAGAGGAGTTTTAGCGGAAGAAATAAGTTGGATTACCATTGCATTAAACAGATCTGAAATGTGTCCTTCTCAAATAATGGTCACCAATTTGTCATAACGTCCAACTGTAAAGACCTGATAGCAATGCAAGACTGTTATTAAAGCTAAGTTATAAAAACTGGGGTGGTGTCTATGTAGACAAAACTTACATTTCAAAATCAGATGGCAACAACACACGAGAAGCGAAGATGTTATGTGTTTCTTACATATCTTTTTTTTTCTAAGGTAAAATTACTCACACCATATTTACAATTTTTCGTTCCCTCGCTCATTCATACAATATTTACAAACATCCTAGAGACCTCCCAAATCCACATCTTACACATAAATGATTCTGATTATCTAGAAGCCCTACTTATGGGAAAACCTCTGCATAGCATTAAAAATAAATATCGCTCAAACAGCTTGGAAACCATTGAGGTATCATTAAATACTGGTTGCTTTAATTCGCTCAATAAGCTAGAAGATTTCAGGCATACCTTGTTATTAAGTAGATAACTTCCTCTCCTACTAACTTATCCTATAAAACAGGTCCTAACGCTGCTCAAACAAGACATATTATCAGGTGTCATATATACTGTTGGTCTTGTTTAAGTATAGTTCCGGTCTTAAAAGTGTATAATTAATAATATCTCACTATTATATCTCATTAAAATGTTTAGTGAAACTCCGGAAGTTTCCTGTTTAATGTTTTTAGGGCTTAATTTGGGAAGTCATTGTCCAAAAGTGTTAAATATGATAATGTTGCTTATCAATGCTCAAAAACAGTACGCCCTGGATGAGTGGCTTCAATCAGTAACAGCGTTGAAATTTGAGTTTATACAAAAATATACTTTTAAGGGCAACTTAACAAATAAAAGGCACCTCGCAAAATCCTTCGCAGGACAATCTGTATTCATGCAAGGCCGACGCTAGATCCTCCTGTCAGTACCTAATTGACAAATGCTGTACACCATTCAACCCGACTTCCAGCCCATATACGAAGTTATTGGCGATCAATGCACCCCTACTGCGGAGTTCATCCCTTACACACAACAGTGTATCCAGCTAGTTCACAAAAATTAAAAAATCAAACCATTTCCCATTTCGAAAAAACCACATTAAAGCGGTCCTCCGGTACTGAGTTCTTTATTCGAGTGAGAGCAACTAAAGACGTTATTTTTATAATGGTCAAAGACGAAAATATATTTAATTATATATCTTGTGATGATACTTCTTTTGCAGAAATGGAAACACCAGGGTGGAAGATATTGTCATCAAGGCATAACTCCACTACTTAAAGGTAGGTAATATACCAATACGCAAGGTTTGCATGAAACTAGGATACCTTATCATGGACATAATTTTTGAAGCTCTGCTTTTAATTGTGCTTTCTGTCTGTGTGCTCTAATATAAGAGATAGTACAGCGAGAAGGCGTACCTTAAAGGAAGGTCCCGTCTATAGGCGATACAGACTTGTGAATGTGTGGCTGGTACATTGTAAGTGACCAACTCAAGTGCCATCGAACAAAATGGAGTGGAGTATCTCCATGGAGTTCCATGGAGAAGTTATACTTCTGGCTAAATAAACGTCTCTTATGTGTTCCTGCCGATGTAGCAGGTCAA
The DNA here is from genome assembly GCA_930367205.1 of Acanthosoma haemorrhoidale. Lineage (NCBI taxonomy): Eukaryota > Metazoa > Arthropoda > Insecta > Hemiptera > Acanthosomatidae > Acanthosoma > Acanthosoma haemorrhoidale. The sequence continues at coordinate 81,546,411 of OV884009.1, read as the reverse complement.
CCCGTTCAGACGCCGGTCTCAGTAATATCCAAGACATTAGTTATTAGCAACATTCAGGTAGATAATAATTTCTTGCTCATTAGAAGTAATCACAGAAAGCATAACTGCAATATATTATTGTACATCGTCAACTATTACATTTCATCATAAAATCATTTATTATTATTACTTTATTATACCACATTTATGGCTTATCCTTGGATATCTAGGTATTCCCTCCACATACATGTATATATGATATACAGCTATGCCATATAAAATTTAGACTAGGTCATATTCCTTATTGCATACATTGTCACGAATACATTGTAGAGTAAGTTATATCGGCACAAGAGAGTTGAAAACAACCCCCAACCCCCGAGCCCAAACATGTGAGAGCCATCGAGTTTGTAATACACCTGCACTGTTGATATTCCCATTTAAAAATAAATTAATCAACAAAAGATAAATTAAAGAAAATATTTTCGTATAGAAGAAACCACTTAGAAGAAACCTTTTTGGTCACTTAAATTACTTCGATGAAAATAACATGTAACAATATACTGGTAGAGTTTACTAGTACAACCCACCAATTAATGGGGTCTACAATGAATAGGCAATCAGTATTTCACAGCAATTAGTCGCTTAATTGTAATTAGATTAATCCAGTTTCCAAATTCTCAATACCAATAGTAACAATAATTGATATGGCGATAAGTTATAAAGTGATTTTAATTTTACAAAAAAAAATGGTGTAATTATATAAACATTTTTTAATTCGCAGACATAGTTTTAGTAATTTGTTTATGGTTCGTATGTAGGCATAAAAGCACACGAACCATAATTCATCCTAAATCATCTTTACTCATTGATGATAATTTATATATATTTTCAAAAAGCAATCTTTTCAAAAAATTATTCTGAATCATCAAATATAAATAGAATCATTTCCTAATCCACAATATACATGACTTGAACACCCAGAAACGATATATTTATTTTTATTTTTTTATAATCGTTTTGTCTCTAATGGGAGCAATTGTGAGCAGTTTTCATTTATTTTTTGCCAGCTGGAATTTTGGCTCCTGTCCTTAAATAAGCGTGGAATTGTTTTATAAATATATAGTCACTTTTTTGAGGTTGTATTGACTGACAAAATTCACCTGTCTATGCCAAATTTTTGTACATGGTAGTTGATGCTTATTTTATCCACGCCTAAAAGTGTTTATCACTCAATCTGAACAGGCATTTTGATCACCGGCAGAAGTGTTTTATTTTCCTTCCTATTTATAACCTCAGGCAATATTAGGGGACAGAAATCAAATATATCTCGATTCGCTTTGTTTATTGACGTTTTGAATACATTGTTTAATAAACACCCACCGACATTTGATATCCTCCAGCACATATTTTGGAAATGGTCTATTTCTTTGAAACAAATTTGAAAGGTTTTCAAGCGTAGTTACGTTAGGTTAAAATTACATACTCACATGCGTTGAACTCAACCAAATAACATGCCTATTTCTTACCTGAAAAATATAATAAAAAAAATTCATTAAATACTGAATATAAGATAATTATGTTTGTTTTGTGGTTCTACTATTAATCATTATAATAAATGATTTTCTCACATATTTTTTTTATAAAAATATATATGCAGAAAATGTTTTTGCATTCCCTATTTTATAACCAAATTGAATTCGTAATCATGTGAGAAAATATTTATGCACACAATACATACTCTTGATTTATTTTCATTTCTATTTTTGGTGTATTGTATAACTATATTGTGAATTTGTTACATTTCACAAAGTACTTACTAGACTTATTTTTATAATTATTGTATTTTTATATTCTATCTAATATCTGTTTCCCCCGTTCCACTTTTTTCCTTTAGCTGGATCTTTGCATTAACTATGTTACAGTTACGTCGACTACTTACTGTATTCTGATTAATAATAGTTGAATCACTAACATTCTATCTTTTGTCGGTACATGAATAGTATGTCAAATCGCCGTACATTAATAAATTCAATGAAAATCTAATGACTTTCCTTCATGAACCAAAGACAATATCCTATAAAAATGATCCGCCCGATCTAAATACATAGCTGAATATAAAGTCCCTGGTAATACATAAAGATATATACTTATAAGTAAATACCTTTATTTAAACTACATGCTATATATATTAGATAATATATGTACGATCATTTATTAAATTTTTTAAATAACAATATAAACTATATTATAATACATTGTAAGAAATAAAATAAAAAATAATAATCGTAAAATAGAACATAACAATAAACTAATACTTAAATAATGGCAAATAAACATAAAGACGTAATTGTTGAATCATATTTTATGACTGTAGTCTATAAACTCAAAAATGGGTTTGACACTTTAATGTAATCATTGATTAAACTCTGCTTCTGAAAAGGCCATGTGCCACCAATAATATTACCTTTTGTCTTGTTCCGTCCAGTGGTCTACAATGCAATAGGTTTTGTTCACTACAAGGGCATTTTTCGTTATAAGTCAGTATAAACACAAATAGCTTCAACTTCCTCCGTTCAGTAGTTTAGTCAATTTATATTTGATTTAAGATATTTTTGATGTTATAAATACAGTGTCTTAGTCGTGGATTTGAACCTGAAACCATCCGGTTTCCGTCCAGGTTTTCTTACAGTGACGTCATCTGCATCTAAGTAGCTTCTCCCAATAGTCGACTCGTCCCGAGTGAATAATAAACTATGAAAATTCTGATTACGGTGCCTGTACTAAAGTTTTTGTATCACTCGTTAGCGAATCAGTTAGGCAATGCGGTTGATGGGACCATTTATGAGATCCGACAACTGGGGCTGTGGAGGGCGTACTTATCCTAATTGTAGGCGGTTAAACTAAGTTCTAGGTTTCAATAAGTTGTCCAAGTGTTGGTGGCTGTCATGAGGCTTATCTGTAGAAAGCTCAACTCCAATCTACTTTATGACCCCTGAGGTAGATACTTAATCCTCCAACTTCACAGTTTAATCCCGGTCCTTCCCCCTTGTCCCTACCCTCTTCACGCCAATGCTTACTGCTTTCATCTAACCTCCTCTACCCCATGACAATCTGTAGTGGAAGAATCTAATAATTACAACATAATGCCAATTATTAATGACACACAATAATCATTTTACCAATATAGAGTTATATTTTAAAGGGCAAAAAACTTTAAAAAGAGAACCTCTATTTTTACTCTGTGTGAAAATATCATTTTTTCATCCGTCATCCGTTGAGAATTCGCCATATTATCATTAAATTCACTATTTCATTCGTCCATTGTTGCATACCGAATTGGTAATTTTTCCATGATAGACAAAATATTTTTTTTAACATCTTAAGATAGTACGACATTTCTACTCTATACCTCACAACAAAGCAAACTACTGTGAGCAGTATAAATTATACCCGATCGTTATGCGATAATGTAATATTAGAGCAATGAATTTAAATATATCAATCGTACCTCTTTGGATGCCTAAATGTGCATTATTGTAACAATAAACAAAAAAATTTTGGAGAGAAACATAATCTTTTTTGTGAAAATTTAATTTTCACGCAGTGTAAATATAGTTTTACTTAAATCAGGATAAATAAATTAAGCTAATTATTTTTAACAAAGCATGCCGGTTTATTTTTTCAAAATCGATTTTACGACAGAAATCATAGAACATATATATATATAGCAAACGAAAGAATCTAAATGAGAGTAGAACCTCTCCCTAAGGGTATGAAAATTATGCAATCTGAATATTATCACTATAAATTTTTTCTCAGTTCATCATTCTTAAAAAAGGTATGCATTGTGTAATAGTTATTATTTATTTAAAAAAAAAAGAATGCCAATATACTGTTTAAAGCAATTTGAAGGTAAGAAGTATAGTTCAATTTTCTCCAACGATTGTTAGACATTATTAACCGATTTGATGCCCTATTCACTATGATAGATAACTCATTATTTTTAATTACTAATTAGTTTATTAATATTTTTCTTGGGCTTGTTTTAATTCTAGCTGGGCTTTAGGAGCAATTACTACAAAACATATCATGTCTCTAAAAAACATCATTATATTTGTTAAATTAGAGAATGACAGTTTTAGTGACTTCTAGTGATTACAGTTGGACGAAAATTGACCAACGAAATCAGGACTATTTGACCTTTAATTTTGATACGAGTGTCAAAATTTCAGAAATATTTTTATTTTTACAAACTAGATAATTAACTATTTCATATTTTATGGAGTCTATATTTTCCATTTTCTCATAGTTTAATGTGAGACCCCTAATTAAATGTCCACGTCCCTTTAACAGTGGACTAATAAAACCAAAACAAACTGACAGGTACACGAGTAAAAACACTAACAAAATTTCTGATTCTGAAAAAAAAAATCAATGCAACCCTAAAAAGAACTAAGAAGATTATCGCGCGAGGACAACGGTCATCATAAAATGTGTAAATAAAAGTTACACATAATAAAGTAAGGGATTTAATATATTTGTGAGATCTGGCTGAAAACATCTCGAAAAATAATTAGGTAATTATAATGAAACCTAACCTTTTAGCGATAAAGACTGCAATTGACAGGCTGGAAAAATGCCAAACTAATTCATTAAACTCTCCCCCACTCTTTCCCCTTCTAAGGGTTCAATTAGGGTATAATTATGGATCAATGCCCCTGGTTGGCCCGATTCATTTCTTTCACTTTTACGGCTCCTCGTCTGGTCGACGTTAAGCAGAGTTTGACTAGGGATGGTTTTTATGTTGACCGATAAATGTTCAAGAATCGAGTATATACAAACTTATTGGTATTTATACGATTCAATACAACAAAAAAGGCTATGAAGGACAATTTTACTTATCATTGTTGTTGTGAACATAATTATACGGTATATCATTGTTGAACTGTATCAAAGTATGCCAATAATAGTGATAATTTAAGATATTTCTCCATTAAAAATAAACAAATCCAATATTCAATACACAGCCACCCTTCAGAAGTAAAGCCGATTTATAAAAAATAAACCTTTTTCATTCGTAGTTTCAATTTTCACAATGCCGGAAATTTTCGCTCTTCTGAAGTGCTTCTGTTACACTTCAAGTGCTTCCGTTTCAAGATCATCAATTAAGGGCTATAGCAAATCCATCAACGGTAAAAAAGCAATACTAAATATTTTCCATTTCGTATTGCCACTCACATCAAGAGAGAATGAAAACATCACGGGTCCAACCAGCTAATCCGATTTCCTGGCTACAACTCCTACTAAATAAATAATCTGTCTGCTGAACATCAAAAACTATTTAAGAAAAGGGGAATGGAACGTCTCAAAAGATAGTTTTTCACAAACGGATTTATTTACAATAGTTGCATAATAAAAAAAATGCTAAGCTAATATGCATTTGTTCTAAGAATGTTTTTTTTTTTACTATCAATACAGTCTTTATTGAGGTACATATCAATTTTAATTTAGGAAAAAATATTAATAAGAAACTAGATAGCAATATAAACATATTTTTCATTACATAGTATGCCCTATGCGCGTATGTTTGAGCAGCTTATCTATGTTAGCAGTATGTTGAAGCAATGGATTCTCGGTATGTAGACATTTATCTATAAATTTTAAAGTTATTACTTTTGAAATATCTATAATATGATTATCTTTGGGTGCTTCGTGCAACTTAAATATTGCAGTGTACCTTGCTTTGTCAATTATTTATTCTTAGAGAGTTATTTTGGTTATCATACGTATATTATTTTATTTTTGTTTCCTAGATTTTGTTAGTTGTTTGAGACTTGATGTCACCTAGTTCGTACATTTCTAGGCTATTTCTTCCTAATTTAACAATTCCTAATTTTTATTTGAAATGACTGAAAGGATAAATGATGTGTGCTAATACAACGGACAATAGAGACGAGACCCATTGTGGTTCCACGGATATGGTCATTCATGGTCAAATGGTCAATCTCTGGGTATTTCGCTCTGACGACTTCTACGCTGAGGCCAAACTAAATTGTACTTTTTAATATGATATATTATAAAACTAGAAAACAGCCACCTTATTCGTTAGTGTATATAAGGTTCTTAGATTTTACATGAAGAGCTTTATCTAGTAAAGATAGAAATTGATCCATTTTTATTATTTCGCCCTAACACATTACAAATACCGATATAAGAAAAATTGTTATCATTAGAAAGTCCAAAAATTATACAAATTAAAGATTATAACCATTTGATTAGTTACGTTTTAAAATCATATAACTAGTACGTTTTTATAACGTTAATAATAAGTGTTCGTGTGTTCAACAATTACCTATTGTTTAGATCACATGTTGTTTTCAACTTATTTCATTATTAATGTTGCGTCTGTTTTGATTGGGGGATCATTTTATTATTTTTTATTTTTATCACTAATCATTGTTAACCTAATATTAGAATGTACTCCGCGCATTTTTTGTATTCTTATATTTCTACTGTTTATGCTGCAAATATTACATATGTCTTGAATATTTCAATGTTACCTTTCTTTGACGTGATATAATATATTCTAATTCCAACTTCAAAATTGCTTAAAATAAATTCATTAACTTTCATTCATTAAGTAAATACATTAATAAAAGTTCTGATTAATAACAATAAAAGTATTTATTTTTATTTGCTTAAAAAGATATCCACGATTTATAAATGTATCGATTTAAAATGATTTTAAAGCCAAGTAACCTTATTTTGTTTTCTTTTTTGGCATATCGGATTGGTTAATTGATTAAAACAACTTTCGTGTGCCTACAATCTGTTTTTATTTGTAACTTTACCATTTTTTCGGTTTTTTTAATCAGGCAGTTAAAATGTACTTAATCATGTATTACTATACCAAAGTGGTATTTAAAGTGCTTTTGTCTGGATTTTAACCCGGGACCTTTTGATTATAGTTCAAACACCCTATCTATTCATGCCAAACACCAATGTGGATGGTGCTCCCACCTAACTAACTTTTTTTTTCCCCATTAACCGATAATTATTAATATTTAATTTATTTTTGTTCCTTGAATCAATCTTCTAGTTTTTCAAATATTTCACTAATGAAATAACTTTTAGAATAATTTATACGAACGATTGTTTGGGGGAGGGTCGAGAAAGGTTAATATAACTCGTGTTCTCGATTGTGGGCAATCAGAAGGCCAAATCGGACATGAGAACAGCTAATGTTGACCTAACTGAAAACTTTTCGTCTTCATCCAAATGATGTTTAATATGATTCTTAAGCAGAATGGATCCCGAAAATATACTTTTTTCCCCCTACTCCTTTTAAAACTTCTTAAAAGTTCCATTCCTCATGAAACTTTAGGTCGATGGGAATATCCCTCGCTCCGGGAGAGATGAGTTTCCTTCGGTTGTATAATTCAGAAGTTATAAATTTACTGAATAGTATTATACACCAGAATGATCCAGTGGATTTGACAGGTATGAACCAACGAACGATTGATGTTTCGATCCACTTTAACTTTATATAATAAAGTAAAAGAAATAAATACAAAATAAAACTAAATTCGGTAAGTAAAAGATTGGTTTGTTCTTTAGACACCAAAATCGTTGGACCGAGAGATCTGCCAAGTCCATGATTCGTATAATTTTACGAAGCATATTAACGGAACAAAAGCGATTGTAATTCAACCGTGGCTTTTCTGGTTGTAGCGACCACTAACTACATGACATAAATCACCCTATACTCTATTGTATATATATTGTAAATTGGTTATAATATATTGTAAATTAATTTAAACAAATGTAAATAACATTACCAAGCCATTAGTCATGCCAGTGTAAATATTGTAAACAATAAAAGACGCAGCTGCGAAAAACTAGTTAGAGGCTGGAAGGGTAGAGCAGGTAGCAGGCGACCCAGATTAACGCCTTAGATCATTGGCTACGAACGAGCCACCACTGAGTATAAGTACGGCCTGGTTATGGCCTGTAAATCATTCTAACTACGGCTCTCTAACTGGTGGATCTGCAGCTGCACTGATGTTTCAAGACTTGGCCTACTTATTTATGAAAACCTCTGGATCTCTCTTCCTAACCTCGCTATGTTTTAGTCCTTGTCAGACCCCACACTCTTCTAGTGGGATTCTCTTCCTTCGTCTCGCTAAAACTAGCAGCTCCTTGGGATAGACCTCTCCCTCGTGGTCAACGGTTGCCGTGGCCCTACAAACTTTACCTAGTAGTGTCTCCCACGGCAATTCAGTCTGCCTCTCCGGTTTACACTCACCTTTGGGATCCGGACGGTTTTCGCCTACCCTCAGATACCGAGTGTGAATTCGTGGTCATTCCAAGACCACATAAACTACCTACCCTGTTCCTCTTCTCCTGAACATAGTGCACTGTCGAGGCACATACCTATCAAATATGGAGTCAGATATTAAGACCTGTCATGAAGCAATTGTCCAGGTCATAGCCTAATCAACCCTCACTTCGTCACCAGGGCTAGGGTGACTAGGCACCCACCTCGTGACGACCCGACACTGGTCTTTACAAGTAACCTATTCAAGCGAAAGACACGAAATTTTACATCAAGGCACCATTTGATAGTTGGAAGACAAGAAAACTAGCTGCAAAAGTAAGTGTCATTAATTATAGATTTCAAAGTCCTGATAAACGATTTGTAATTTTTGTTTTGTTTTTTCAACTACAAGAGTCGGTTACAACTTTCATGAACATCTTATGTGAAAAGTTACAGTAACTAGTGTTTTATTTTACATCTTAGTTTCGTTTAATACCCCGTTAAAGCTAAAAATAAAATCAACCCATTGACAACTAACAGAGGATCATTGATGAAACACTTAGTAATTGAAAAATAAATGATTTCATTAATTATGAATCTAAACATCCTGATTAATGATGCGTAAGTCAACCACAAAGGACGTTAAGGCCCACATATTTACCGCCATTTTCTAAATTTCGGTGTAACAAGAGCGATTATTTAATATTTTAACTTTTGTTATTGTTTTACACAGCTTCGGAAGAAACTTGTTAACTTATTTCGGGGTTTTAATAGCACCGGATTATTGGGACTTTCATAGGCTAATAGTAACGAACATAGTCACTAAAACTGTGCTGGAACTTTAATTTATTTTACATAAATGTGTTGCTTTATGCACCAATACGCTAAATACTAAAAACGACTTCATACGACATGTAAACATCCAATTATTTATCTGTAGGAAAACATAGGCAAAACAACTTACAGCTAAACAAATCTTTTTTTACCATCACCCATACAGGTCTTTAGTGTACAAATTAATATGCAATGCACGCTTATAAAAATTCCAGTGTTACCACTCAATAAATGTTAAATACATTAAAAAAATTCAATTAGAACATGTCAACAATAATTACTTGTAATTTAGAAAAAAATAATTACCTATCGTATTAAATAGGGTATTCTATCCTGGTTAATTTTATGTAATATATCTCGGTACGTTTAATAGTCATTAAAATTGTGTTCACTGCCGGTACGAATACTTCAATAGTTGGTTGAATCACAATCGTCTTATTTTTATTTTCATAAAATTGAGCAAGTAGATCGTAAATATTGAAATTACATTAAAAAAAACTAAAACGTTTATGTGAAATAAGGACGCAAATGGTGAAATAACCGTAGTAGCATTGCCCTTTTAAACTATATATTTCAGTTTTTCATGTTGTGTTTTTTTCAACTTTCCTGGTGGCGCTGTTATTGCCTCATTTTTTATAACTTGAAAAATATACTGATTATGGCAGAGGAACTGAAACTTATATTTTCTCCTTAAAAAATGGCACCTAGTTGAGACGGGAACGCTTTTAATGTAATTGCTCCAGACGTAACGCCCTAACACACCGTTATCTTTCTATCATAAAGGAAATATAATGATGAGGAAGAACCATTTATAAATTTGAAGAGGTGCCACCGCCCACTTAACAACAACTTTTCAAACAGCCATTCTTCATCAACTTTTCCATTTATCAAATGGTACGCTTAAAAAACGAAAAAAAATAAAAATAAAGCAAAGTAATTTGCTCGGTTTGACATATTGATATTGTGAAATCATGACTACAAAATAACAGTGTCTGGAGGGAGAGGCTGTAGTTCAACAGGTACTGAGCAATCGTATTTTGTGTATTTGTTAATAGATAGATAAAATTTGCATATTCCACAAGTAGTTGTGGTACATGAGTCGCCAATAGTAGAGTAAAGCTCACTGAAGTAATATATTATATGTTCAACAACAGAGCTCATATAAATAATCCAATCAATCAGAAATTTTATAATAGCTCCACTTTTTAAACATCCAGTGTTCTGTATTTGTTTTAAGTGTTTAATAGGTAATAATTAATCATTTGATTTGTTTTTGTTTTGCGTAAAGTAAGAAAAATATATGCCGGATTTCATCCAATGAGCTTAGATCATTGAAAAGCTACAAAACCCTTGAGACGCTTCGAGTCAAGTATGTCAAAATGTTTCTTTTTATGAAAAATAATTTTCTATTCGTTTTCAGCACTTCTAAAAACCCACGCCTCTGAAAAAAATTAAACGTTAGATTATTTCTATATTTTGAATGCGGACGTTTTTCAACAAAATAAAAATCTTAGTATTTTAATGAAATGTATCGACTAGTAATAACGTAACTAATTAAGTCAATGATCAGTAGCCCCATTTTTTTTTTAATTAAAATTTTTTCTAGTGTAATTTCTGATTTATAATGATATACCCGGATAAATTGAGGATGTACCCTACCTTGAGAGTCCTATACGTTAATTATTTTTAGTTCTGTTCTTCTTCTCGTACCGACCGAGGAATCTCTCAACTTCTATCTTAGAAAGTAATAATGAAACCAACCTGAACATACGGTTTAAAGTTATTTGGCGTAACGAAACGGCCATTAACCACTAGTGTCTATCAATAGTCCTCAGAACAATAGTTAATGCTCTTTATTACGACAGAAGCAGTACCCTTCATAAAGATCTTAAGATACTTTACACATAAAAGTTTAGACAATTACCCTGATCGTATAGCACATAGTCATTATACAGCTTCGCACAGCCCCACAATCATTCTCGAAGATTAAACTGGGGCAGTAGCTTCATGGAGTCTTAAGGTCAGTTTCTCGTGTAGCCCCTGTGCACCTGTGGCTTTCGCGCTCTTGGTCAGCCTCCACTGAAAGAGGAGTGTGAGAGATCTCCCACTTCCATTTTTGCATGGGTGGTGACAATCGTGCTGGATTTGGAGGTCCTTGGACCTTGTATCTGTATAACAGTAAATATGAGTTTTTTTTTTTGGAATATAGCATTAAAATTTCAGATCGATTGAGTCACTTTAACGATCACTATAATATATCATACCGTTTGAAAAACGTTTACGACCAAGATGAAAGTAGATCCCTAGTCTTCTGGTTCGTGGGGGGGGGGGTAGTTGTTTTCCAAAGCTGAGTTGTGTGTGGAGAGTATGAAATGGAGAACCCCACGATAGCCCGGCACAATGGAGAGCCCTCTATTGGAGAGAAAGCACTGGTTACTTTATAGCTACACCGAAGCAGTGGTGCAATATAGCTATAGCTTCGACAGGCCATCTTATCCAACTTCCCTTCGGCCGATAGTGGTCATCAATAGTACTCTCACTCCACGTAGCAGCACCATTTGTCACATTCCGCAAATATCTGGCATTATCCTTCAGCCCAAAGGGTAAGGCTCTGCCCTCATACAATCGTACACTTTTTTAATCACCTCATATTTGAAAGAAGTATTCAACCCCACCCTTTCTTACGTTGTGGAATTTTTAGCTAAGAATTACGAAAATAGCTCAAAAATATATTAAATGCGAGAAAAAAAAAAGTTGGTATCGGTTCTCTTAATTATTATATCTTTATTATCCTAGAACTATTTCCCTTAAGAACAGATATTTATTTCTCATAAATTGGGATCTTTGAGAAGATTTAATATGTGCACGGAAATTGTTATGTATAATTAAAACTAATGACTATTTAATATAATTGAAACCCTTATATCATGTAACCATTATTTGTAACCTTGTTGTAACCTTTATATAAATATACTTCATGTTCTCGCTCCAAGCCACGTGTTCGTTATCAATTATTTTATTACCCGTTTTTCCCCATGATTTATCTAAACATATCAATTGGCGACGAGAAAAAACTGATTAAACTATCCGAGTTCAAGTTCGCGGACATTGCCGGTAGTTCGTATTCCTTGTATACGCGGTAAGTCGTAATTTTTACCGCGAGTGCTTTTCCGTTGTACTTTTTCGCTGTTTTATCCGTTTTCTGTTTATTTATCGTTCGGATTAATTATCAAGATCATCAAGAATGGATGCACAACAATTTCAAGAATTCATGGGTGTGCTTACATCACTTCTAAGCTCTCAAACATCAAGTAAACAAGACCCCAAGTCAGACACAAACAACCTCGCGAATGTGAGTATTTTTGAAAACTTTGATTCAAAAAAAGATAAATTTTCATGTTATATGGAACGTTTCGAGAATTATTGCACAATGAAAAATTTAGTCGATCCCACAAAGAAAGCTCAGCTCTTGTGTGGTTCTGTGGGTAGTATACATTACAATGCACTCACCGTATTCCTAGGACCAGAAAAACCTGTCACGTCCCTTGATTATAAGACACTTGTTTCTAATCTCATGACCATGCTGACCCCTAAACGTAGCGCAATTGTGACCCAACACTATTTCTTGAACATTACCCAGAAAGAAAATCAGTCAATTTCCGAATTTGTTGCTGCGTTACAGCGAGACATAGGAGATTGTGAATTCAAAGTAGAATGTAATTCCGACTCGTGTAAAAATTCAGAGGGGAAGAAAACAAGTATCTCGGTGAATGATATTTTCCTCAGAGCTCAGTTCATTCGAGGATTACGTCATAACTGGATAAGGGAACAGCTTCTGCAGTCAACTGTGACTGGTTTTGATCAAATTTTAGCCAAAGCCACTGCACTAGAGGCCGCTCATATTGAGAGTGCGGAATTTTCAAAGCAGTCTAATACAGGTACTTCATCTTTCTCCAGTGACATGTATCACCTATCTGGGTCATCAAATCATCCACAAACGGATAGGGAGTCTCAATTTCGAAGAAAATCGCTAGACCGTTCGTCCAACCGCCCTGATTCTTGTAATAAATTTCATTCATCAGGAGCCAAAAATAGATCCCACAGCCGAAGTAGAATAGATTATAAAGCATTAGGGATTCAAGACCTATGTACAAGGTGTGCTAGAAATAATCATAGACTAGCAGACTGTCGCGTAGATTATGATAAAGTTCATTGCACGTCATGTAACCGTAAGGGACACGTTTCACGAGTTTGTATCACCACCCTGTCACAAAATAAAAACCCTAGTTACGCATCATCTGTTAATGCAATTTCTCATGTCAACGCTGAACATCAATACGGCATTTCATATTTGGTAGACCTTTTCGAAGTAAACCCCGACTCCGATAAATATATCGTTACCGTCCAAATCAATGGAAAACCCCAGCTCATGGAGGTCGATTCAGGAGCAAGATTTTCTCTCCTAAACGAGGATGATTTTAGGAAATTGAATTTGGAACTAGAAATCCAACCAACAAATACCATTTTTCGAGCGTACTCAGGCAACGAAATTCTTCCGAGAGGAAAAGTGGAGGTAACAGCCACATATAAAGGTAGAAATGCGTGTGGTGACCTGTATATTGTTCCGTCTGGCCATACAGCATTGCTTGGGCGTCAATGGATTAGAGATTTAATGATTGAATTGAGAGAAATTGATACCACCAAAAACCATATGTCAAGTGTACTTGCGGTGGGCTGTGTCGCTGCGCCTGGCGAGATAGTAGCTGAGTTCCCAACTGTCTTTACCGAGGAAGTTGGTTGCATTCCAGATTATGAAGTTAAGTTACAGCTACGACAAGGGGCAAAACCTAGTTTCACAAGAGAACGCCATTTACCTTATGCTCTACGAGAACGTGTTGAAAAAGAATTAGATTCCCTGGAAGCTGCTGGAATAATTTCGCCGGTTACCACGAGTGATTGGGGATCTCCATTAGTTGTTATCCCAAAACCAGATGGTGGTGTACGCTTATGCGTTGATTATAAATCAGGTGTCAATGAAAGATTAATTTCAGCTAACTTTCCCATACGAAAAATAGAAGATGTGTTACACAGTCTACGCAATTCAAGGTATTTTTGTAAAATTGATTTATATAAGGCGTACTTGCATGTAAAAGTCTGTCCAGATAGTGCAATGATCCAAACCATAGCAACACACCGTGGCATGTATAGAATGAACCGCCTCAGTTTTGGCATCAAGTCTGCACCAGCCGAGTTCAATCGCATAATGTCTCAAGTTCTTCAGGGGTTGCCAAAATCAGAAGCATATTTTGACGACATAATATGCCATGGAGCAACTTTGGAAGAATGTACTCAAAATTTGCGCGCCTGCCTCAAACGTCTTGCTGACCACGACCTACATGTCAACCAAAGTAAGTGTTCTTTCTTTGAAGAAAAAATTGAGTACCTAGGTCATGTTGTGGAGCACAACCAGATTCGAAAATCCCCTGAAAAAGTTCGAGCTGTCAACAATATGCCACGCCCTAAAGATGCTGACGGAGTTCGTAGATTTCTGGGACTTCTTACATATTACTCACGATTCATTCCACAATTTTCAGCCTTGTCATTCCCCCTCCGCAGGTTGTTGCAGAACAATCAACGATTTTCATGGACAAGTGATTGTGAAGCCTCCTTTTTGAAATTAAAGGCAGAGCTTTGTAGTGACCGCGTTCTGATTCCATTTGACCCTACTTTACCAGTCTTGCTTACATGCGATGCAAGCCCAGATGGCGTTGCAGCAGTTCTAAGCCACCCCGTAGATGATGCTGAAAGACCTATTGCCTATGCTTCCCGCTCACTCTCATCTTCAGAAGCTAATTATAGCCAGCTAGACAGGGAAGCTCTTGCTATTATTTTTGGTGTAAATCATTTTTATGATTATGTTTTTGGCAAACAGTTCACCCTAGTAACTGACAATCAACCACTATCAAGAATTTTTCAGCATAATAAACAATTGCCACGCATGACAAGCGCACGATTGTTGCGATACGCCTCATTCCTGTCAGGATTTGATTATAAAGTAAAATTCAAATCTGGCGAAGAAAATAAGAATGTTGATTGCCTTTCACGAGCTCCTGCTCATGCTATCCATACATCAACGGACACCTTGATGGGAGAAGAAGTTCACCAAATTTTTTCTGAACAGATTGTTCATATCTCAAGCAATAAAGTTACATTTGAGACTATTCAAGAGGAAACCAAGAAGGATCCGGAACTCAAGAAAATCATCGAGCCACTAAAAAACGACTGCGTGGACTCAGAATTTACACTGCATGAAGATGTCATCTTCCGCCAAGATCGTATTGTCATCCCTACATCCCTTCGAAGTCAAGTTATATCAGAACTTCATGAAACACATCTAGGGATCATGAAAATGAAACAATTAGCCCGAAAATATGTTTACTGGCCTGGAATTGACAGTCAGATTGAGCGACTTGTCAAGAGTTGTGAGCAGTGCGCCCTTACAAGATCGGCTCCACCAAAAGTACCAGTTCACCCTTGGGATGAACCATCCGAGAATTGGGAACGAGTCCATATAGATTATGCTGGACCGTTCCAGGGCCATTATTTCCTTGTTTGCATAGATGCTAAGTCAAAATGGGCGGAAGTGGAACCTATCAAAGAAGCACCTACCACGTCCTCAACCATAAATCTTCTCAGAAAGATATTTTCAACGCATGGATTCCCAAATCAGCTTGTTTCAGATAACGCTAGCATTTTCCAGAGCGAAGAGTTTCATCTTTTTTGCCACACAAACGGAATTTTTCAAAAATTTATAGCCCCTGGCCATCCAGCAACTAATGGCCTTGCTGAACGCAATGTGCGGACACTTAAGGATAAGTTGCGGGCCTTGTCAAATGACGATACCCCTATGCCAGAAAAAGTCACAAATATCCTATTTCATTACAGATCAACTCCCCTTGCTAATGGCTCCTCACCTGCCGAGTTATATTTGAAAAGAAAATTCCGAATCCGCCTGGATGCCTTGTTACCAACCAAACCACACTCTTCTCAGTCAACGCGAGTTACCAGAAGATTTTTTCATGTGGGGGAGAGAGTGCAAATCCGTGTCTTCAAAAATAACAAACCAAAGTGGGAGTTTGGTGAGGTTACGCAAAGGTTGGGTCAACAACATTACCTTGTCCGCCTGGACGAATCAAGGAGAATTTTCAAGCGTCACATAAATCAACTGAGAAACACCCTTGTACAAGCAAAAAAGACTGTTTCATTTGGCCCTTCTCAGTCTTATGAAATTCCTCGAGCTCCAGGTCCACCTCAGGAACCTCACACTCAATTCGCACCTCATGATCTTCCAGATTCATCTTCAACAGAGCCTTTTCTTCAGACTCCTCTATGTCCTATCAACAGACCTGTTCGTCAGAGAAGACTCCCAGAAAGGTTTCGAGATCCTAACATATTACTTCAGTATTGATGTCCCCTCACAAGACATATACTTTTTGATTCATGCTACTATTTTTAATGTTAATAATTTTTGAATAGTGGGGGAGACTGTTATGTATAATTAAAACTAATGACTATTTAATATAATTGAAACCCTTATATCATGTAACCATTATTTGTAACCTTGTTGTAACCTTTATATAAATATACTTCATGTTCTCGCTCCAAGCCACGTGTTCGTTATCAATTATTTTATTACCCGTTTTTCCCCATGATTTATCTAAACATATCAGAAATGAAATATATATAAAAATAAAAGACACATATTCGTCAGTAATTAAAAATATAAACTGAAATAGACGTAAACAAAAGCAATACGAAGAAATAAAACTAGAACTTGCTAGGATAAAAACAAAACACTGTACACATATATGTACAGATAGATCAATGTCTGTACCCAAACCTTAATTGGGGAGGGTGTAAGAAACAGACTGATCACAATTTTTACGGATAGCCAGGCAGCCATTGGCGCCCTGAGAAGCTATACGACCAGATCTTATTTGGTTGAGGAGTGTAAAAACAACCTAAACACACTCTCGCTAGCCAATAAGGTTAGAATCGACTGGGTGCCAGGACACACAGGCATCACAGGCAATGAGAAGGCAGATGGCCTTGCAAGGGTGGGCTCAGAACAGACACCTCTTGCACCTGAACCCATATGTGGTATCAGCCTCAGCTACGCTAAAAGGCGTATAAAATTAGCTTTAGAGGACAGGGCAAGACTCTCTTGGAGAGAAACTAAGAAACAGGAACACTCGAAACTGTTTCTTGATGGACCCTGTAAGAAAAGAAGCTCAGTACTTCTATCAATGGACAGGTGGACACTCAAAAGTGTGACAGGACTCTATACAGGTCACTGTCGGTTAAACAAACACCTCTTTAATTTGGGGATAGTGGGATCACCAATCTGCAGATTCTGCAAGAAAGAGGGAGAAACGGCACGTCACATAATATGTGACTGTGATAACCTAGCTAGAAGGCGATACCTTCACTTTGGTAGTGATCGCATTGTAGACCCCAAACTATGTGAACTGATGGATCCACTCAGTATCCTCAGATTTGCAAAGGCCGTAGGCCTGTCACATATATAGGACAGGGACATGGACGGCGCACAATAGGTCTCACTGAGGCCGCGGTGCACAAATGCCGGAACAAATAATAATAATATATGTACAGCTGCAAAATAGTACCCTATATTACATAATTAGAATGTTGTAATAATCAACGATCTTTTATTATTTAGCACAAAAATGTAAACATTTGTTTGTTGATAGCAAATAATTAAATGATCCTGATTTGAGCACATTTATTAAACGAGAGTGTCGGTTGGAGGGGGGAAGGTAGTTTCAGAGGGAAATTTAATTTATGACCGAGGAATTGTGTAGTATTGTAGTTAAATGGGATTAAAGACATAGGATGGATTGTCGGCTGCGGGCTTTGTGTAAATGAACGTCTGCTTTGGAGCTAAAGATGGAGAATAGAATTGAATCACATTATCTTACCCATAAAATGTCTCACGTCACGGCTCAGAAGCTGTTTTAAGTCCTGATTTTTCCCCGAAGACATATTAACGACACTAACAAAAAAAATACTTTACAAAACAAAAGTTGAAAGCGAACAAATAAATCGCTTAGAGACACAGCCATGGTTTAACAAACACGATAAAACATTATAACGTTCTATAACAAATCTTACTCCTTAAGGGTATAAGACATTGTGTGAACTTTTAATTTTCGTTCCTTAGCCCATCAATTTAATTATAAGTCACTTGAAAAATGGTAATCGTGGCCACTGTGTCATTGTAGGGTAGATTGTGGGCATAAAAGAGAGAGGCGATTATTTATTACTATGAAGTATTACTTTTCACAAGTACCAAGTTGCTTTTCTGCAATCTCTGCCCAATGTTTATAGTTAGCTCACAATACCTTCTTTGTTCAGATTTTATAAATATTAAATAGCCTCTGAGCTGGGACTTGAGAAATTATACATCTATTCTACTATTTTCATACAAGCCGAGATTTTATTTTGACGAAAGCTAACGGACATATTTCCAAGTGTTGTGGAATACAAAATTTCAAATTGATCTGATTGTTTTTATGACTATCACTTATATGACTGGGGGAAACATTAGTTTCTCAATTTATCGTAGAGTTGTAAGAAAAACGCTCTGTAGTCTTACAAATGTTGGCTTGGCTTAAAGCGACTTAACTAAAGAATTACACATTACATAAAACAAGTAACAACACTCCCGGCAACGCAGTGTACCTGATTGCTTTTTGCCGTGGCGATTTGAGTGCCTTGAGTCAACCAACCATAGGTGACATATCTTGAGTGTTTGAACCATTTTCTTAGGTTGCCTAAGAGTCTCCTGTACTCTCCAAAGGAAAACAAGCACCCGTAACCACCTTTTCCCAGGTATAAACTGCTGCTGACCGATTAACTTCTTAGGAACAAGCAAGTTTTGACCTTCCGCCTGTGGATCGTAAATCAATCAGGTGGATTTAAACTCTGCGTAACAGTTATATTTGGCTCGTTTCCCAACCTCGTACCTGCCCTCTTGTATTAACAGTCATTACTGTAAATTTTGTCATTTTTAAGAGTTTATATAATAATAAAGTGTTTCTAAGTCTTTACTGTTCTGAGATTGTTAATTGTAGAGGCCAGTTAAATAATCTTGTAGAGGAGAGTCTTTTTAAAAAACTTTGTTATGAATAACAATCAAAACACTGGTATATATACAAATATTAATCAGTTACAGCACTATAACATACTTTACCGCAGGCTAAGGCACGAGTGTGTGTGCCTTGGTCCTAGCAGGTAGCAAAGGATTAGGGGTTAGGAGAATGGTTAAAAGACAAAAAAAAAGGGGGACCATAAGTCTCAACTGAGGTACACGTTTCTACGTAGCCAGTATTATATAACTTGCCAACCGAAAACGGGGTTTACTTTGAGTTAGCGAGTTTGGCCAAGTCAAAGTTAGATTAACACTTACAATCAATCGTAATTATTTCAAAGGCGAATCATCTCCCGACGAGTAACGATGATAGCTTGTGAAATAAACATTATCTGTCTTTGAGAAGTCGTTTGTGGGCTGGGAGGCGGTGTTGATGAGACTAAGCCTGTGTAAGTGAGGCCGAAGGGGTCCTACCACGTCTTCTTAATAACCTACTGCCTGCCTTGAATAGCAATTGCCCCTCACAGAGGAAAATTTGCACCAGCATATTCTCACTGCACGTGAAGAACATGTTAACTTAACAGGATAAGGAAATCAAAGGTAGACCCGAGCCTTATACACGGCCCATGGCTAAATATACACCCTCTCCACTCTACCTCGCCCTTTTCGCCCAGCTTACAACCGACCCTAACCTTTGCAAACATTTTCCGTAGGGTTAAACAATATTTGCCACATTTCAATCAAGCTGTTAGTAAGGCTAGCAAGAGGTGAACACTTTTTTGTGACATAGAGATCAAGTATATTTACAAGTCATCAAATATACTCTAATTGATCCAAGCATAACTAGCCTTGTCGGCAAGTAAAAACATTGTAGATAAGTGAAATTATACTTTAAAGAACCCCATCGAAAAAGGGAGAAATATTACTCGATTTCTATTGTTGGCTTGCAAAACTTTATTTTCGTAGCATCTTTAAAATTCTCTTTGTGTTACTGCCTCTATTGTGTCTTAAGCTGGGAGGACAAATTAGAGCTATTAATCTTAAGTAGCTAGAGTTGGGATAAAGAAAGCACAAAAGATAGCGAAATTGGCCGACTCTTTTTCACTTACCTTCTGTTATTGTATTTTAACCGAAAAACTGATCAGTATATTTCAAGGTGTTTTCGCCTTTGATTCATTTTGACAACACGCTGACAGGTTAATAGCCAGACAGAAGAATAGATCAAAAACAAAAGCCCTCGAGAAAATAATTATTTGAAAAAATAACGGTAACAATTCAATTTTTAGTTAACCGCTCAAGCATCTGTTTCCATGCATGACTTGAAGTAGAAAACTCCAAATTCTACATAATGCAGATTCTGTCAATCTGTTCTGTTTTTCTGTGTACCTCTTGCTTTACGAGCATGTGGATTTATATCCAGAAAAAAATAGGCAAAAATGGGACCTACATAAATAAAATTGAACTGAACTGATACTTTAGACAACCCTAAAGGCAACATAGAAAATCCCACAATGAACAGATAATAGATTGCTCATTCATAACATTAATTATTCGAAAAACCTGTCGGAACGTGTAAAGTCACGCGGAAAAGCAAACCGTCCTCAAAAATCATCAGAACAATAGAACAAGAACGCTCCATATTCCGTTAGGAACAGTCCATCATAAATTTTCAGTATATCTTTCATTCTTGATCTCATTCCTTTAAAGCTCCACCTGAACCTATCTAACCACCCAAATACCCTGCGATATCCGCCCTTCATTATAATTACATTTGTACGTCTGCATGGTAGGGGTCTCCTCCAAAGATATGCTAGTTTAGTGGGGCAAGGACAGGAAACTCCACTGGGAAGGCTGTGGAAGCTGACTGTGCCGGACTAAAGCTAGCAAGGATATGAAAGAGAAGTTCAGAGGTAATTAAATAAGGAATCCATGGTTCGAGCAGAGCAACAAGCGCCAGTGCAGGGAGAGAGCAGTGAGTGTTCACTTCCTGTGTCTTATATAGGCAGGTCATTCCTGCCTACAGCGAATGAGAGAACTGTTTATTCCGGCCAATCATATCATCGTGTTTTTTTTTGGCTAATCAATAGCTACTACACCCACGGCCCTATTGAGCTCTTATAATCCCGGTGTTGCGATCGTGAACTAGTCCTCTCTCTATATAATGACGCCAATCATTTATTGATGAAAAATGGAAAGGTACACGCCTACTTTCTTCTGGTCCGGGAAGAGGGTAACTTCTATTTGTTCGTGGTGAAGGAGTTGACATCAGCTAACTTTTTTGAAAAAAACAAATTCCACAATTAGCCTGGAAAATATTTTGATACAAGATCCAAGGGGGTTCAGAGGGCTTTTGATTATTATTACTCCAGTAAGTATTATTATTTTACTGTTTACAATAAAGCACTAAACCTGTCACTAGTCTAAGTGCATGACAAACTAGTTGTCAATTGGCTGTGCTTGCCGGGGCCGGTTTGGGGGGAACTTCGCAGAAAGTTGCCGTCACTGAGAAGTTAGTGTCACAACATTCATCCTGTTTCTTAGAACTAACTTACCTTCTGGAAACAATTCTGCCCCCTTCCTTGCTATTTAGCTTCACCGACACCAATTTCACGGCAGATAGTCTTCCCAACCCGTTTATTCTCATTAGAGAGAGTTATGATTAAGGAACAACAACAGGGAACGGGCTCAATAACCCATATCAGTCGATGTAACAATATATTAGAAATGAGATTGAGAGCAACTTGTATAGAAGTAAAAAAAGATTTTTAACGTTTCGGTTTAGTAAAACCAATAATACCTATTCATTAGTCCAACATTCATTAGGAAAACGGTACACTTACAAATGAGTAATCGTCTTTAGTCTTCTTATGCATTACATATTTGTCCGTATTTACTACGATAACTGTCTTAAAGTTGTTAAGCCTTGCGGACAGACACGCTATAAAGAATATAACGGTCCATTGTTTCGAAAAAGCCAAGGAAGTGCTAACAAAACCGAATTTATCCAAGAGCTTTATAAAATATAATAGCTTGAGACGAAGTGAAGGGCTTAAGGGTGTAATCTGAAATGAGAACGAACAGAATAAAGGGTTGTTGAAGATCCTTCATTACATTGTTCCTGTTGTAACCGTTGAGTCAATCACTCCCTAATAATAGGTTTAATAATGCCCATAATTCTGAAACGACACTCTTGAAAAGGTTAGTGTTTAAAACAGATATTATTCTCGAATAATATTTCTGGAATACAAATATTTTACTACTGATCGCGAAGGTAGACGTTCATACAGTTAAGGGGAAATCATCTTAGGTCTGTCTGTCTGTATGTTCCGGGAAAGAGGTCTTAAAATTATTCAATCGATCTGAAATTAAACTATGTTCCATAACATATCGAATATCTCTATGGTTTTTAGTTAAAAAGAAAAAGAATTAATCAGGAGGGGCCCCAAGCCCAGAAGGAATGTTACTTTAAGTGATCGAGATAAGAAAACAATTACATAAAGTATTTTTTATTAAAAAATAGAGTATCGATTTTCCACAGTCATTTAATAAGTATAAGTAATAAATGTAACTCCATACTGTTCCTTCACTTTAGCATTAGTCAATTTTTCATTGTTGCCGCAAAAAAAAACGGAAGCGTTGGAGGTAGAAAACTGATCGATCAAGGGGCAAAGAAGGTATTTTAATAAATAGTGAGACACCAGCTGCAACGCGGAACGTTCCACATATTTAACCATTCATGCTCCACTTTCATAAATCATTGGAACTACCACCCAAAACCTATAATTACAAATCATGTTTAACGACCTGGACTGTGGTGACTATTGCATGAACTAGTATAATAAGTTGATGTCTTTTCGTATAGTGGTTACAATTGATGTTATAATAAATAATTCACGTTAATTAATTAAATCGAAATTATTTAAACCTTTCATTTATTCAATTATGAAAAAACACTTGAGAATAATGGTGTAGCCGCCGAAAGAACTTTCATCAATATAAAATAAATTACGGTATACCAGAGAGAAATGTACATTTATTAATATGAATATCCCACAACCAGCCTTCCAGCAAACACTCCTAAATTCGCGTCTGACAATGAAGCCCAAGTAACGCAGCTAAATCAAAAAAGGAAACTGGTTGAAATGTACCCACCATGTTCCTCAATTAATGGATAATTAATGAAATAAATTGTTATACGAGTGTGACCTCTGGTGAGTAAGGTAAAGACTACAGCAGACAAAACAAAAGGGTAAAGAACAATCATACCTTTTATAGCCACTAACTGCACATGGGTGCAATACGCACACTAACCAGAAAGAAAAACGTCGCGAGGATAATTCTGAATTAAAAAAGATTCACCACTTAACGTTTCTTCTCTCATTTTTATCTTCATAACGAAGATTTATGCATTTGCGCTACAGGAAAATTGAGATGGTCATCGCGTATTAAATATGCCTCGACTATCGAGATGTGAAAGCCATCAGCACAGTCACTTATTATAACTATATGACTCGTATTGGTCCGACCATAGATTCAAACGCCTTGACCACAAGGCGTATACAAATATGCACCCAGCTACCACGACTCAGCCCTTAGGAAGGAAACCTACTTATTGAGTTTCCTATCCTTCTAAGAACAAAAACACCTTAACCACAACAAATATACACAAGGGTGGTTAAGGGTGGTTAGGGTCTCAACACTAAATGTACCTATGAGCTACGTAACCGACCACGGTTAGCGATAGACTAGCAGTTGCTACCAGACGTGCTCTGGTGTCACCCCTATCAACCCCCAAAGGTTGAAAATGCAACTAGAATTCTATTAACGATTACATCCTAACACCCTTAATCATATCGATCAGTATTTGAAAGCCACATTCGTTTTAGCTTCATCTTTTATTCAAATTAATTGAGCAGTGTGATTACTCTACCATAGCTAATTATGGTATCATGTTGAAATTAAAGGAACATTTGGTGGATGCAGTGTGCCTAGCGGAAAACAACACAGTATTGTGTACAGTCGGGTAGACCCTCCATCATCGCCCTGGCGGGGCTCCAACCGCACCTAACAATTTCCCCTATGACCCCCGTTCGTAACCTCCATGCCTCCGATATATATTACCACAGCTTATCTTCGCTTTTCAATAGACTTTGGTGCCGTTGGCCTCTTACGATCCGTTTGCAAACTCCAGGCGCCAGGCAATCTCCTGCACCAATTTCAAAGATATACATACCTTAAAACCTAAAGCATACTACATGACTTCATATATTTCAACTGTATATATGTTATTGGTTTTGTAAGTTTCATTATTTTGGACATTGTGCTTGACCGAGTTTGTTGAGGACTTAATGTTGTAATATAAAAAAATAAACGATGCAACAGCAAATCAGCTAGACCTACCTGTTGTTAACATTGGGTAGAGTGGTTATTTTAGGAAGCAATTAAGTAAATTTTAAAGGAGGGTTAGAAACGTCTGATACCTGAAAACCACAACCTAATATCACGATACACATTATAATCATTTAATTTGGCCTGAGGAATACTACGTGTTACTCTGCTGGCCGTCTTATTAGCTCTGAAAATAGACTCATCTTAGGGGAGACGGGGAGAGGTTGTTGTCTATAATACATATAACTTCACACCTGAGGACAATGTTTTAGAAAATCCCAATGTGAGTAGGTACCAAATGCATATCTTGACGGTCAGATAAATAACATTTATGCCATTGTGTCTGTACATGTTCCGAAAAAATATTCTTTAATTTATAATCGTAAATAAATTAACAATAAGAATAATAAATAAAAGGCCTCCAGGCTACCGATCTATAAATCAACTAGTGTTGGAATGACGTATACAGTGTACAATCATTATTAACAAAGGGACCATTACCGCAATAATAATTTCTCATTTATCCACTACGTGTACTTCAGCTAACGTTGGAACGATGAAACCAGAGACTTACTAGCCCTTGGTCGGGTAACCTTCTCAATTATTCAGGCACGTTTAGCCAGGATATATGATAACCATTAATTGGAACCGGTTATAAAAGCCATTGTGGAAGGTTGAAGCCATCGCCAATAGCCCATTGTTTCCCATAGGCTTTGACCGGGCTAACATATGGGTCTGCATATATCTATCAACCCCCCCCCTTCCCACACAACCTTCAGTTTATGCGGCTTCTTCAAACTCAAAGCATGCAATTTTTTCTTTTTTGTTGTGGATGCTATTGTACCCATAAAATAGTTTCCCATTGTAGGAAGTGGTAATTCCATTCTATCTTGATAAAATAAACAATCCCTAGCCACCTTGTATCTATTGTATCTGCAATTTTTTTTTTTTACTTTACCATCTAAAATTTTCTCACGTAAATTATTAACTTAATTGTATTCTTTTTTAATCATTACGAACCCGATACAGCACTAAGAAAACGAATAAATACGACTTTGTGTTCTTTTTGGTATTATTATCACCTTATTTTATTATATTTTTTAACTATATCCAAGTACTAAATTGTAGAGCCGATGCTGCTACTTTTTATAATATTAACCACTGACATTTATGTATTAAGTTTTATTACTATTATTTTTCACTCGTCGTTTTTTCTTTTAATTTAACTGTGTATTATACTTTTTTTTTCAAGCAAATTCTTGATTGATATTTTTTTAATTTGAGGTATATCGTTTAGATTTGTATTATTATTTTATTTTTCCCCCTATGTGATGTACTGTTTCTTTTTTTGTCGGCCAGACCTTTATTTATTTATTTGTGCATTGTAATTATTCATAAAGCAAATAAACCGAGAATAAAGATTTTTTTTTCCTTTTCAGCATTGTTATTGTTGCCCATAAACTCATTATTTTATTTGTCGCACAACCTGGGGCACATAAAATTCATGTGATCTCACATTCAATATTTATTTTTTTGAATAAAAAAAAGTAATGGTTTGATAATTACTATTTCATAATTTAGCATCTCAACGATTAAAGCTTTTGAGAAAACTATTGGGCCTGTGGAAATTTGTCAAATATTTAGTCATGTTTTGTATTTATATCGTAAGAAAACTCAGATTACATGTTTTTAATCAGTGTGTTGAGATCTCTAGTTTGATACCTTACTTAAAATCGTAGAAAAACATGTTTTAATCGTATTTTAATGTTGTAAATTAATTATTGAAACTTTCTCATGTTTTAGAGAAATGGCTATATTTTCATGTCTTTGTTATATCGAATTTCATGTGTCTACCTTAAACAGGGGACGAGGATACGAGGAAACACATAAGGGTTTTTTACAGCTTTGGTTTAAAAGCTTTGATGTTGGCAATATCTAACAAATTACTACAGCCTGTCACGACGGTATGTTATCACGCGAGGATTAGTGGGTAATGTATAGGTTTCTAATGTAAACATAATAAATTTCTAAATAAACCCACAGCATTTTACTCATTTATACGCAAGAACTTTTTTAATATTAGCGATGGGGACGATTTGAAAAAGTTTTGGAAATATGGAAAATGAAATGACCTTAATTGAATCGGTTATTGAACTCGAAATTTCAACCATTTTGATTTTTTTTTGTGAATTATGTTTTTAAATGCGTAGAACTACCGTCTTCATATGAAAGGGGTTCAAATATGGATTTCTTATTAGTTTAACAGGCATGTGTCGAACTCTGTAATACTCTTCTGTAGGCAGTTAATAAGTAAAGCTAAAATATCAGCTTATTTTTGTGTAGGAAATCCGAAACGAAATACACCTGCGACTAAACCAAGATGTATTACACTGCAATTGTTTAATGTACTTTTGAAAATTTCGGATCAATTTCATTCCACTACCACGTAAGCCATCAAATAAATAAACAATGATTGCTCCGGAAAGTGGAGTCACTACTCCCTTGAGGCTTACCAATTATGCGTTCATGTTTTCTGACTATGATATTACCGCTTCAATGTTATTGCAGCTCTTTCAAGAGACCCTTGACAAGAACAAAATATGGCATAATAAAATTCATGGCCGTTTACAGTGGCCACAGTCGTTGCCTGTTGAAATTTATAATGGCGTTCTGAATACATACATGGAGCAACGCAGCCGTCCTCAAACATTCCCCTCACGTGAGCGTCCAACTATTTACATATTATTTAAATAGGGGATTTAATTAGTGGAACGATCGGCAAACGGAAAAGGGGTTGTGGGGGCAGAGTGCATGCCCCATACCGATAAAAACGCTATTCCCACCAACCTCCCTCCCCCTTAATTGACTTCAGACCTAGCAATAACTGTTATTATTTAATATTAATGTGACACTCGGGCATGTTTCTGCTTGTATTTCTACGCACATTGGCCAACAATCAGAAAAACGTCAACTTAATTATTTGATAGGAGAGTTTTAGTCCAACCCTCACCAATTCCGAGCAATTTCAATTAGGTACAAAAAAAACATAATATTAGGCTTGCAACTTTCAACAAATAAAACCTATCGAAAATTGAACTGGCCTTGTGTTTTTGAACACGAAAATTGAACGGCGTCAATGGCCGTTATAATGACATTTGGTAATGGTTATTTGAAAAACCTAACACAATTTAGGGAGTGTTCTCCCAGATCTACGTCACAACCTAATAAAACTTTTTTTATGACTAACTAATTAATTTTTAGAAACGTCTTTACACTGAAGTAGTTTTTCCTAATTAAATTCGAATCTGCAAGGAATTGTAATGAGCTACCCATTGTAGAATGAAGGTTTGATCTGACGATGTTCAATAACTCCTCTATCCATTGGCAAAATTAATTTGCTTACTTCCGTTAATTATAAATTTAGGTAGTCAAAATTAGCAAACCTTAACAACCAATTCTTCACATAGTTGAGCTAAGTGGCCTAACTGCCTTAGTATTTATTGAAGATGGCTGATTAATTTCAGCAGTAACATGTTCTTTGACTTTTCTTTGTCCCATTACAAAATGCCACTGCTTTTAGCCGGGACGGATTTTCATAATGAATTCCTCCTGCGACAAAACGATATTAACAAGCCAGAGCCGAAAGCTGCGTGGGGCATTTTCTTGGATCAAGTTTGTTCGGGCACGAGTTGATAAGTAAGCATAATGCCACTTTGGAGACAATAAGGGCTCAAAGCGCCCTTTGTGCTGGCACATCTCGACATTCGCCCTTTATCGATGTTATTTCCAATATTAATCGCCGGATTTTATCCAGCGGAAATTTAAAGTTAGAGTCGAAGTTTGTTAAAGCTCTGTCTTGAGTCGAATATAACTACAGTAAAATAACATTTATGTTATCTTCAAAAAGGTTCAGCGTCTCTCCTAATCTATATTTTATTATTGTTGTAGTCAACGTTTCACATACTCAGGCATCCTCAGAACTACGATTCTGACAATAAACATAAATTTACAAATACAGAAGACTGAGGATGTCTGAATCAGTGAAACATCGACTGATAAAGGCATATCAATAAGACAAATCGGAAGAGAATCCAACCATTTTTTTTCTATCGTGGTACAAATACCAATACGCAAGTCTCTCTATTTGATAATTGATCCCAAGAATAATAAAGTAAACCATTTACATATATAGGTCAGTGCGTGCGTAAAAGGACTTTAGTGCTTGAAAAATCTTCGTTAATGAAGTGATTTTATATTTGTATATATATATATATATAGTTTAGCCCACAGCTCCTGCCTCCATTATTAGGATTTTCATTGCTAGCCCTCAAACAGTAAGGCTTGGGTCAGATTGACATATTTGTGCAGTGCGCGTACGCCCCTAACATTCTCCCGAACAGATTTCAGAGAAATGGTTGTGTCAAAAGTTAAAAAAAAATAAAAAGCACCATGAATGTATGTATGAAGAATATCAAATTTCTTTACGCACTTACTGTCTGAATATTGTGATATTTTTCTATGCCATATATTTTGTAATTTTACATATCATTTTATGTTTTATTTCGTGTTATGTAGTTTTTCTTTATTCAGAAAGAGTCGGTTTGGATATAAAATAAAAGTTTTTTTTTTATAATTTATACGTATTTTTATATTTTGTACTTTCGTACACAATTCTATGTTTTCTTATATCTTGTATTTTGTTATATATTTTTAATAAATTGTGATTCTGTCTAACATGGAAAAACTATTCTTCTCTTCTAACACTTCTTGTAACACTTCTCATAATTAATTATTTTTTATAATTATAGGTCTTTTTAAAAAAAAATGCTTTTAAGCAACTACAATTACTTTAGTGATCAATTTTCTAAAATATATTTTGTAAGTTTTGTTTCCCAAAAGCCTACCGGATAGTATAAAAACAGTATAATATAGTTTACTATGTACTACTAAGTACTTCAAATGTTTTTCCGTAGAAGTCCTACCATTATGAATAAGCTGTACAAAAACTGTTTTCAAAAGTGACAATCATATTTAAGACCAAACTATAGAGAAAATAAAGATACTAAGAAAGATATAGATATATAAGAAAAAATATACTGTCAGGATCAAGACTCAAAGAAATGACCTCTCAAGGATCCACTAACTTAGCTATTCTCGAGGAGAGAACGGTCTTCCCAATATGAAATTGCTTCCCTCCTGTCACCTCAGTCAGTGTGAGAGCTTAGACAAACAAGATTCATTTTGTGAAGGTCGTCTCATTCGTCCTTTCAGTTTTTGGGGAGGTCTAAATTTCGAGTAAGCGATCCTTTTAAGATATTATTCTTTATAAGTTGATTATTGATAAAAGTCAAAACGTTTTAATATACGTATTTTAGTATTATTGCTCTTATTTATTCCTTTATTTTATTCAGAATTATTTATTTTGCCAGAACAATGATACGTGACGGGCATCAACGGCCCTTGTGGCTGAAATGCCTCAAAACCAAAGAAAATAAACATCATATGTCAAATTAAAATGTGACTGCTCATTTTTATATTTTTTGACACTTGCTCCACCTTAATAGTGCCGCGCCTAAAACAGCCTAGTCTACAATACCGCAAGACCGGACAGTATTGAAGGGTGGGTATAGTCCTAGCGCCTGCATCTCCTACGGCCAGGCATTTTTCCAATCCTTACTAAGACTCAACAATTGATCCGATCAGCTTGATTTTTTTTTAGATCAATTGAAACACTATACAATTTCAAGGGCAGTTTATTCCTCAAACCATATTTTATCTGTGACAAGCTAGATATATAGGTAGATAAAAGTGTTTATTTATATAATACATTTTGGTTTTATAAATACACACGATATAGACACAAAACCAATGCCCTGAAATAATACGTCATCTAACGTGATATTTTTAAACGAAAATAAATCAAAACTATCCGAAGAAAATACGAAGTAAACGATAATCAACTACATATTAAATTAACATCAACCATATTCAGAAATAAACGAATATAAATAATAAAATTATTGAATATTTATAGAGAACATTTTTATTCAAACATTTCATTATTTCAAAAAATATTGCTTTTACAATTATTTTTTTTCCAAACAATCTTATTTCCAAGTCAGCCAGATTGCGCATCAAACATGTGAACACTTCGGAAGCTCTTGAAAATTCGGTGGACTGGTTAAAAGTCAATGTATGGTAGCTTGATTTAATTATAAATAAAAAACGTTTGTTTCATTCAATTTAAATGGGCTTGTCTATTTTATTCAACCAAATACCGTGTGCGTCATAATGTCCTTAGTGTTTCTTTACACCAATAAGTGTTTTAATAGTCTATTGAACTTCCTGGCAAATTTTACAATACTGCTGCATAGTACTTCAGGAATTCGGCTGAAACTATTTTAAAACAAGTGGCGTAAAGCTAAAGGTCGATTAAATTATTTTCATTGAAATGCATGCATGTGAGAAAAACGCAGAATCATTTTAAATTTGCATGAGAAGATTTGTGATATATATACTTTTTTGTACACAAAATGTTCGCAAAACTTCTTAAAGATCATCGTTAAGAACAAATAAAACGTAAGAAGAATACGATTTTTTAAATCAAATGAATTGTTAAATAATGTGTATTGAAAATATAATTAAATAAAAATTACCAACCTAGTCAATAATTTAAAATAAATGTGTATCTGTTAACAAAAAACAGAAAGTAGTCCAAAGATAAATTATATTTAATTTTAATATTAAATGTTTATAAAGTATTAAATTATTGAAATCATCATTTTTTCACAAATGATAACATCATAAGATGCTACCGTTTTGTATTTTTAAAATTTAATAGGACTAATGGATATTTCCAGTAAACATCAAGAGCGTTTCCAAAACTTCAAAGTTTAAACAATGTCTAGTAAAATTCCAGTATCAATTGCCTAGAATTTGGTAACACTGGCCAGTGTTACCAGGCAGTACAAATCATACAATTTTTTTTTTCATTCACTTTCAAACATTTATTCATAAATTCTTTTATACTCATAGGTTAAACTATCACGGCATGGCAGCTCAATCGCCTGAGCCCCGGCCAGAAATTGTGGGGATGTACTTTTACATGTAATCATTTTTATTGATAATTATAAATAATAGCGGGGCTAATACTACAACAAAATGTATCATTAAACTGCATTAACGTTATTTTTCACACATAATTTTATTTTTTCTAACCAATACCAGTAAACCATGAATTACCGTTTAATTACTATAAGCAGAAATCGTTTCAATTTTTCTTTTAAACCCATAGTAAAATGGCTTACCAAATTGGTGACAGAAATGAACCATCAACGGTGATAGCTAAACTGTCAAGTCAGTTAAGGGCAATCAGATAAAAAATAAAATATTTCTCAGCAGTGGCCTTAATTGATAAAGAGTTACTATACAGATCAGGGAGACTGTATCTACATTCGATTAATATTACAGCGAATCGACGCGATCATCGAGGCCGATCGTTTGCGGTAAGGACTTGCCTGCTTAATTGCCAGCCATCGTCAAACTCGCTCTAACAATATCAGATCGAATCGAAACTCATTACCGGCTTGATTATGATTATGAGGATCAGACTCTGCATAAGACGATTAAAGGTGAAAGCCACTTTCATTTTCCCTCGAGGACGCTCTAAAACCCACAACAACGAAGGCTGTTAGCGGACGTTTAAGTTAACGTGGCTTACGGACGCTAAGCATATTCAATATGTTACCACGTTATACGGGGGCAACATTAAAATTAAAAAAATTATTAATAATTTACAACCGTAATACTACGGATATTTGGGTTGAGCAGATCCTTGTACTAGGAGTACCTGCTTGAAGGTGGTGTGAGAGAATTAAGGAGTGTGGGAAGCCTCAGTAGGAGTTGATAGTTGCGGTACAGTGGTGAGAGCCCACTGGTGGCTGGCTTTGTAACTATGTAAAGCTAAAACGTATATGTATGGAAAGGTAAACCATTTTATTGGGCTGAAGTGCAAACAAGATTCCGTGAACCATTCATTGTTGTTTTATTGTTTATTAATAGCTAAGAGCCAAAAAAAAGTTCACTGGCAAGATCGGGCCTCGAACCCGGGACCTCATCAACATATTTTCAATATTCCGGGGGCTCTACCAACTGAACTACCTTGTCTCAATTATTTCCCCCAATTACATAGCATTGTTACTATGTTATTGTAGATTTTTATTTCATTATTTTAAAATTATGTAATATTATGCAATAGTACGTATATTTACTTAGGGTATTTTTATTTTATTTGTGTATTTTATTCAAGCAGCTTATTTTATCATTTTATATTGTTTTATTTTTACATTTATTTAATATGTTATTTAGAATTCTTTATAAATATGTTTATTTGATGTGTGCATATATTCTATATACAACAACTTTATTATGATAAAATTACAATCTGCCTGATTGGGCTATAAGTAATTGTGATAAATGATCTCATTTATACCAATTTTCATTCGCTCGCTCATTCATACTATATATACAAACAGCCAAGTCCACTTGCTTGTCACCTCCCTCAGGTGCGAAGGAGGAAGCGGAGTCTTGGGAAGTCCCCACGCTCCTACGTCAGCCGCGTCACGTAAAGGATTTTGATTGTGAATTTTCAGATGACGGTGGGGTGACGAAGCCTCTCAGGCCGACTGCATCATCTAGGTCTTGGGATTTTTTCAGAGGTACTTTGAGGTCTACAGTCTGTAAGAATTAGGCGGAAGTTGTCCCAATCAACTGGGCCCCTGATAAATGAAGGAGGAGGCAGTTTGTGGATAGGTCTTAGGGAAATGGTAAGGATCACAGGGCTTTGATCGGATGAGAGGTCGTCGAGGCGCGTGAGTGAATAGTTTAGTGTTTCTAAACTATTGTAGAAGAAAAAGTCAAGAAGATCTGGATTTCGGTTGGGATTTGATGCCCAATAGATGGATGTGTCAGGAGAGATAGTGGAGGCGTTGGTTGCTTAAGTGTACATATATATTTTTTTAATATTTTATTTCACAGCTCATTGTAAATTTTAGCGGAGGCTGATACAGTGCTAGGACGAGAAGAAGTTGTGCTTAAGGGGCATAGACCCAAGATAATATGTAAAGATATTATAATTAATTTGAGATGATTATCAAATAAAAGATCTATACGTCCCGACTCACAATGTCTATTTTATGCTTTATTATTCAATATGTAATTACAAACAGTAATTAAAACTCCCATTCACAGAGTTAATTTAGTTGTTTCTTCCTATCGCGTAGAGGAAAACTCAGACATCTCTTGACATACTTTCTTCACTTTCAATGCCTTTAATTTTTATTACATATTTAAAATTATATTTTGTTTATGAATGCTATAAATATACTTTTTGTTTAAGTTTGTTTTTTTCTTAATTATTATATTCTATAATCACATTAGAACTATTGAAGCTGCTTCAGGCTTGAATTGAGTAGAGGAATGTTAGCTTTCAGTACCACATTCATTATTTCTCGAGCATTCCTCAGAACACACCCTTTCACAGTTTACAAATTAGCACCCTAAAGTGCTATTGTGAGGCCAAGCGATTTGCCGTGACAGCCCAGGTATTGTCCCGGAGACAGGGTGCAGGGGCATAACTAATGTACCTGCATACAATGTAGCTGCACACGTTGACATGTACATAGCCAAGGGAGAGACCTGAGCTAGTCAGTCAAACATTGTCAACCATGTAACATTCATGATGGCATTCAGTACCAGCTGGAAACTCATGAAGCGCCTCGGTTTTCAATTGGCGTAAAAGTGTTTCTGTTAACGCTCGCTGTTTGACCATTTCAGAAAATTGAAAAAAAAATATCAAGCATGATTTTACGACACCAGGTTTCGTTGCGCAAACGATTTTATTTACATTTTTTTAAATTATATTAAATTGAAGCTCATACACAGAATACAAATCAGGACTTTAATATCTTTAATTGGCCCTGTATGTAATATGACAACTAAACATTAAACTAATTAATTAATTGACTCTTCTTTATTTTTCAAACATTATAACCATAATCATAAATCGTAAATCATAATCATCATCATTATTTAGTATGCCACAATTTTATTTATTATTTTGGTATGTAAACAGGCATACTAAATTTCACACATTTTCAAAAAAAACTTTTTGTTCCATTTCCTCTTGATACAAATTTATATACGTACAAAATATAGATTCTACAAACGAATCTATTTACAACTGCTTCATTGTAATTTATTTCTTGTAGCCAAGCGACATTTTATACAAATTCTAGTACACAAAATAAGTGTTATGTATTGTACAAAAGTATAATGATGAGCATAATACAATAATAGACTGAATTGATTAAAAGTGATAGGGCTCACTTTATTTATCATAAACTTAAAACTAACTTACCTCTAACAATAAAAACTTTAACTAAATATTAAACTGATGGCGATGAATACGTTTTGATCAAACTATAAAAGCGGGAAGAAGGAAATCCACTTCTCTGTGATTTTTAAGCTTTCTTAATTAACAATTTGGGAGTTATCGATGGTTAAGGAGAAATTAAAGATTTTACTATGTTTTATCATATACTACAAAATAGTGTTTTTGGCTGGCCATTGGCAGGGAATGAAAAAGAGAAAATCTTATTTTCAATTACGTTCAAGTAAATTTCTTAAAATAATTAGTTCCTCCTTTTAATATGTTATGCTTATTTATTTCTATTAAATACTATTATATGGATGAGTATGGTTTGCCAAATC
Source organism: Acanthosoma haemorrhoidale (assembly GCA_930367205.1). Lineage (NCBI taxonomy): Eukaryota > Metazoa > Arthropoda > Insecta > Hemiptera > Acanthosomatidae > Acanthosoma > Acanthosoma haemorrhoidale. Next base: position 81,510,949 of record OV884009.1, on the reverse strand, counting down.
AGATGACTTGTTTTTATCAAGAATACCAAGCAGTTTTTTTACAAGTATTTGAGGTAATCACGTTTCTTAACTTGCATTTTATTTCGTACATACATCTTACAATTATAATTTAATTCATGATCGATGTAAAATCAGTATGTTTGAATAATAGTTTGAAAAAATGTGATTCATTTGAATTTTTTATGTACTTGCTAAGTGATAACTTAATTAAGCTAGCGTATAATTCAATTAAGATTAAGTCAACCCATAGGAAGCACCGTAGATTACAGTTTACGACGAAACGTATACTTTGAAATGACAGCAATAAAAGTCTCGGTTACGGCCACTAATTAATTTGTATATGACATTTATTTGGGTTGTCAGTCCCACACCAAGCATGAGAGATATGAACCTGGGAGCGGTCTCACGCAAGCCCCAGACTTGCTATCGTATGATCTTGTCGGCTACATTCTTATCATGCCGGTAAGCACTAGCTATCTCTCGTGTACCATCGTTGAGCTTTTGGATCAAAGTGAACATCGCCATTTTTATGTTTTTATGTGTGTACCATGTTGAAGGCCGCAGATATATTCTTCAGTAGTTTTAGAGAATTCTCGGACTTCATAAATATGTTTCTTTTGTATGCGTGTGTATTTTAAATACAGTACGAATGAGAAAGTGAACGCCATATTGCATATACGGTATGAAAGGGAATATTTATCACAATACCCGTTGCCTTAAAAAAATACAACGAGTGAATGTGGATGACAAAGCAGGAATGACATGACATCCAGTGATTCCTCCCTATAATTATATTTAGGATTGGCCGACTATGTTAACAGATCCCAATTCCAGCTTCTCTTAAGACGTCGTGGAGTATTATGAGGCGAGTAAAGTATGCACAGTTCCTGTCGAACAGCCAGAGAGTTAGGTTTTGTCTGATTGTTTACTTGAAAGCGCCAGTATAATTTCTTCAAGTCAGTTTGTACGTAAGGAACGTGTGGTTCTCTGTGTATTTGTGGTAGCTTGCGCATATGCTGAAGTAATTAGTCTGAGTACTTTGGATTGAAATCTCTGTATTGCCAAGATGTGGAATTTATTCCCAACTTCATATATCTGAGTCTAAATGGTTTTCAGTAATTAAGTTTTTGTATTCCACAGTTCCGTTATTGCCAGTTTTTAGTACTCTTAAGTAAATGGTACAGTAGTTTTAAACAGTGGTCAAGTGTTTAATAAACTGCTAGGCAAATCCATATGTGGTTTTCAAACTAAACCAAACGGCAGTGTTTGGACAAATGGCTCGATTGCAGAACGCCTAGTAAATATAATACTCTTACAAAAAGGGGATTTTTTGGCACTGATCCCCAGAACTGTTATCTCCAGCGCCAAGGGTCGTATCGCCGGCAAGAGTAGGAAAGGCAATTTGTTCCAGTGAGCCACAAACCACCCCTGCCCTGGAGATAGCGCACCTTCCTTCTACCCTAACTGGATATTTACCCTTAGAGCGCTGAAATTGTATCTATAATCCCTTTTATGACTAAATCTATTAATCTGTGTCGATTAACGCTACACTCCCATCCCTACTTAATTATCATATGTCGTTCTACGGATAGATTGTATAATATTGTATGTAAAAACTAAGCACATAATGTTTATATATAAATTATGTAAGAAAATGAGTGATCGGTATGTTTTGACCTGTGGTGAGATATAAGGTATAAAACCTTTCACATACGCTAAATATGTATTTAATCCTAAGTATGGTGCAACAAATATCTTGAAAATGTATTCAAAAGCTAGTTGGTCCATGAATCAGCGACTTACAGTATGATATAAAACATTCATTTTCAAAAATATAAAAACTACAATATTTTTTTTAATTTATTAACAATAAAAACTATTTACTGTTTCTGGCCAAAACAGACATCATCCACTTGAAATCGCTTTACATCAAAAAAAAAAAAGTAAATAGCTAACTTATAAAAAGTCTTTTATACTCTATACGTTCTTTTTAGGTACGGCATACGAAGGCCCTATATAAAAAATATATTAAAATTAAATCTAAGAGGATCGATTATTTTTTCTTATTAGCTGTCAAACCATTATTTTTGTGGAAGTCATTGAAATCGTATTTTCATTGCCGTCTTTAATCTGAACATTACATCTTAAACAGCTCCTCGGGCAGGACTTGAAAAATCGTAACATTTAGCGAAACGGGTACGGATTAGTTCACGTTTATTTGTTTTCCACACTTTCCGTGATTTTATTTAAACCCAAACGGATTAAGCACATTTCGAGGTGTATATATATATTTGGCAGCCATGTATATAAAGTGATTTTATAATTTTTAAAGCAATATATAAGTTAAACAGCCATTGTTTAAGTTACCTAAAGGGGTGAGCATGTCCCCTCAATAAGATGTATGGTTGGCCGGAGGCAGTGCCAAAGAAGTAGGCGATAGATCTTGGCCATTCATTTTCTTATAGTAGTCTGTATTGATGGATCTGCCTTAGGTCATTGCGATATATCGGCTCTGGGTCTTAGGCCACCTACCTATTTTCTTTCCTAAGCCTGATAAAATGGGTTCCAAGGGGATAAAAGAAAACGTAATATTTTGTCAAATTATTTTTCATTGATAATTAAATTTAATTCAATGTATAAATGTATAGAAATGAAATAAACTTGGTGGAAAGTGAAGTGTTATTTAAAAACCAACTAAATGATTTATGAAACAATAGGTACTATCTTTGAATATGTGATGACTACATTTGGTTTTCGAAACTTTTGTTATATAATAATAATCTGCCCCTACGCATATTACCACAATAAACATAATTATTGCTGCCCTGGTAGGCTGTATATCAAAAACAAAAGTACAATAGTTTTACAGGGCACTAAACGCCAATTATGGGAATATGGAAAATTAGAGTCAAACTGGGGTACAGGATAAAAACCATTATAGCTTGACAACGGATTGATATCAAAAAATGCCCTTGTTATCGTACCATTTTACTCTATTTTTTGAAGCAGTTTTACCCATATAATATTTTAAAAGTCGATCAAAACCCCCCGGATATGTAATATCGATGATCATTAAATTATTTATCTCCTATCCACTACTTATCCGCCATCTATTAACAAATAACCATGTACAATGAATTAAACTAAAGTTCAAAGAACCAACTCAACTTCAAGACCTCAATCACTTTAGCGAATAATTAATACATAAAATATCACTTTCTCTCTGATCGTGAGGGATAATTAAAACTGCAAGTTATTTAAAGACACAATATACAACACTTTAGAAGTAAAAAATGCTGACCCCAAGAACCACAACTGAACTTAATGAAAAAATTCTTGGCAGATCTGAGAATCGAACGCGAATTTTAATTATTATCATGAAAGTTCCATAACTCTCCATAAATGGGCTCCAGATATTTATGGTAATTTTCCGTTTAAATTATTTTTGGAAAAATTTCACCTTTTCCCTGAACATTTACAGTTCAAATAATCGTACGATTTACCTATTTGCAAGTTTTACATTAAATAAGCTTTTCTTCATCTTATTTTGTGAAAATTACGATAAAATAAAAAGACCATTTTAGATAAAACAAATGACAAGACCACTTCCGCCTGTAAATTAAATATGCATTTGGTAGGTGTCAAGTAAATTCTTGAAGAGAAAATCAATTTCCAAACAATTAATTTGGAAAATGTATTAGCCAGCTAGAAATATTGAAGTTACTATCCAATAGCCCAGTGGAAATAGCTTCAGGTAACTCGACTACCTGTTGCATGAATTATTAAATTGTCCCATTGACCTAAAGCCTACGGTCAACAGATTCCTAATGCCTAATAGGTTCTTTACCATTGATTTTGTTTTTGGCATTTTATATTGGGGTTTTATTATTTTGTTCTTAAATTTAATTACAAAATCAGAATAATTACAACACCGTATCAACACTATTTATTGCAAGATATTAAATAATGTTGAACTATACACAGAGAATATTTTGGCTAGCTTTGATAACTGGCTTTGATTACTGGGAAGTATTGTGTATTTTCGGATTCTACTAAAAAGCTGTAACCAGTTAAGTAAAAGTAGAGATTTTCATATTTTTTGGCACGGTATATAATAAAAATTAAAAATCAAATCTTAGAAAGTATATATTCAACTTTCTAAGAACACGAATATTTACCTAACTTTTTTGGAGGTGTTAATTTTTCTTTTATTCTCTGATTTCAAACCTCAAATCTCACCATGGAAACATAGCAACTATGTACTCTCAAGTTCGTATACTTAATAATCGTATACCTATAAATAATGTGCGTAGAAAGAAAGAAAATGATATTTTCATATACTTATGAGGCATTTGTATCTTAAGTATTTACAAAATTGAAAATACTAAATCATGGTCACCAAAATTTAATTTGATGACTATAATAATGATTTTTTTTATTAGACCATTAAATTCCAAACATATGATATTATTAATCAAGACGTCAAGATCTTTAAGTTGATAGTCATTTGTCACATCTGTTTCTGTAGATATACCTTCCACAGCAGCTTTATCAGAAAATTATTTATTATTATGTAGTTAGAAATTTGTCTTTTGGTTATAGGTTTTGGTGGTTTTCCTACACACAAATTAGTTGTCATTTTATTTTAACGTATTAATTGTATTTTAGTTATATTTCTGGCTTCTGGAAAGTATATGTAATGAGCCCATGTCACATAATATAAAATATTCAAATTATCCACGTTGTCATTCATACCAATACTTATGTAACTTGGTATCCATAGAATTGTTACACATATGTTGTTTCTTCGGAAGTTTCTCCAGTATAATGTTTGTACAGGAATTGATAAATGCAATCTATGAGAGAGGAGGGAGAATCATAGCACAAACTAATTGATACACAGAGCACATACAGTGTTGGGTTCATCACCAAGCTATGGTGATGGCAAGCAATACATAAGGACAGATGACCATTAAATCACTAAACTAAACAAATAACACTCAAACCATTAAAGTTAGAATACAATGTTCTAAAACTGTTGAACAATTGTCGGTTACTCGTTCTTAGGTTTAAGTACCTCGCCGAACTCGCCAAAAGAAGTACCATAAAACAAAAAGGCTGTTTGGACGGCGGGGGTTCTAAAGACCAGATAACGTAAACGTATGTGAAGGGAGGTTCGCACGAGCCCTAGCACATAAAGGTCTGTAATAAACAGTTTAACTGCAATCCATAGTGACGGATAATGGAATCCCTTCCCAGTTAAACGATGTTACTTCTGGTCTTGGGTCAAATGAGCTTCGTACAACCACATATGGTGGCCATATCAATGCTAGATCACATACGTTTCCGTATGTCGTATCACGTGACTGTATGTCAACCCTTTACCGTAGTCACTCATCACCATCTGCTAACCTAAAACCTCAGTCGTACAAACCAAACCTGGATCCACGCTGATGGTCATAAAAGGCCTACAGTCGTGGGGTCACCGATTACAAAAATATATAATGTTTAAAAACTCTATTCTTTCTTAAATGTTTCCCTTTTTGTTCAGCGTGTAGAATAAGCCAATTTGTTTTTTGTTTTTTTTCTGACTCATAAGTCCAGATTGTATCAAATGAGCACTCCTTACTGAAACAATTACTAAAACAGAGGACGCAATAAATAACTTAAGTAAAATAAAAATTTTTTTTCTGTATAATTCCTTTATTGTGCTAAAATTACAATCTGCCTTGCTAGGCAATAACTGACCAAGAGCGCGAGAGCCACAGACGCTCAGGACATGATTGGAGAAACTGGCCATTGCCAGGACTCCCACAAAATAAATTTTTATTGTGTAATTCCTTTATTGTGCTAAAATTACAATCTGCCTTGCTAGCCAATAAGTAATTAAGATATACTATCATTCATACCTTATTTACAATTCATCATTCACTCGCTCATTCATACAATAAAAATAAATTTTAGGAAAAAAATAAGTTCGTATTAGTTTTCGTTCCTAAAAATACAAGTTTTCTGCTAATCAAAAAAAGATTTCTTGGCTGAGGAAATTTTATTTTCTTCCACTCAATCAGAAGAAACTAAGCTTTCCAATGGTGACAATAACATTAGATTTTGCATTCAAAATTCAGATAAGGTATATTTAAATATAGACAGCCTACAGTTATAGTCTAAGTGAAATAAAAGATATTGACGAAAAAAATTTACTCGCCCAGATAATTCCGTAAAAACTAATTATTTTTGAATTGGAACAAAAATTTGTGTTTTTGAAGGGTGCTGAAAACTCGTTTTTTACTTATTTCATGTAACGCCCCTCCTGGTTTTCATATTGCATCTTTAAAAAATATGAAATTCGAATTGTATGTTAAGTTTATCACCTTATTTATTAACATAAAGGACAAAGACAGATACAATGATCAAAAACTGGAGTTTTTAGACTTAAAAAATTCTTCTTTCTTGGCTCCTAGTGCGTATTTTCATAAACTATGAACAAGTGTCAACGGTTTTTCGGCATACTATCAGAAAAAAAAATTTGATTTAAATCGGTGACCACACGAAGGGGAGGCTACCCTTGTTGGTCAAATTAAACCAATGGCACAATAATATGAGGTGTTAATACTCATGACCCCTAACGTTTTTTTCTTAAAGGGTTGGGTCTGGTCGAGGTTCACTCACCATTGTCAGGGAAAATGAGCAGCTATTCAAATCATAAATCCTATGTTGACATTAAAAATTACGGAGATCTCATACCTTGCTATTGCCAACTATAAAAATAGATCGAAAACAAAGGATCAGGCACACACGGGCTGCAATTCTATTCCTTTACATTATTTAAAGGGCTTTGTTGTGTTATTTTCAACCCAGCAACCTCATTTCATCCCGGCATCAGCCTGCCCTAAAGATACATTAAAACTCCCTAAGTTTTAATTAATTTTTTACTGCCGCCTTTTATGCGCTCTTAATGAATTGGAAAAAAAACATTAGTTCAGATTTTAAAAAGCTCTTAAAAGCTTTAAAAATTCTGAACTGTTAATTGAGAAGGCTTAGAAGTTAGTGAAACAGGACCTGCCTTTTCCGCGTTTAATTTTTGTTTCAAACACTTTTCGTCATTGCACCTTAATAAAAATTTAATCATCGTACTTCTCAGTGTTTTGACTTGTTATACTTTGAAAATCTCAAATGGATTGTTCTATGGTTGCAATTACAGTCAACGCTCAGTTGAAGCTATCTTATTTAAGTCCAAGCTTGAACAATTCCAGCCACAATTATTTAGTATGATTTTGTACTAGTTGTCTTAAATAGGTTAAAATGGTTAGGAATTAGCTAAGATTGTCCACTGTCTTTAATAGGTACGAGACACTTGTTTGCAGTTAGGCAATGCTGTATTAGCATAGACTAGAACAGTTCTCATCTCGCTAGCTTACCATGAATAATTCCATGCCAACTAGGGATGGTAATTTTTGATTTTACATCAATGTTTTAGAAACAGCCATAATTGACCCCAAAATCATTGTTCCGAATATGCCGAAATGTCAAAGACATCAATATTAGAGCAAATACCTCGTTACCTGCTTTAAGAAACAAAACGAAATGGTTTCCAGCTGGACCAGCAGCCGCGAAACCTTTGCTTTGGTACTAGCCCTATAAGTATTTTACGTATTCTCCCCTTGATGAATATTTTGTGTAGCATCGTCAAACCATCGTCAGAGCACCTCTAAGACTAAAACACACTTAAAACTAAACTATCCACTTATTTATTTCAATGTAGAAAAACTGAAACAAATCACAACTTCGCAACTAAAAACCACTGCCTAATCGGGTACATATAGAAGGATCATAAATTGACTTATAACACTAGAAAAATTAAACTAAATCCATGGAGAGGTGCGGCAGATATAAGGTTTTTGCCTAAGATGGGCGTTACCTCGCCACCTTAATTTTTTTCCGATCGGATTCACTAATTCTTTACTCAAGTAGAAACTCATTTGTACTCGTGAGGCTGCATGAATCCAGACCCAAACCTTAAGGAAGAAATTTATGGTTGTACCGGAGATCAAACTCTGGTCTCTGCTGTTAAAAATTCAATGGTCCTTTTAGGAAAATGAGGACCCAGTAACCCAAAATATAAATTTTCGCTGAGGGAGGAAAAATGGCTGCACCCACATGCGAAAATGATTCAATCTTCATATTTTTATCTGTCGATTCTCTCGTTAGCACTCTCACATCGGAGTTGTGTATATATTCAGACTTGAATAGCATTCTGACCCATGTGACAAATTGCCTAGGGCGATTCCCTTGGGGGCAACACTTGTTATTTCCGAATTTCCCCAAGCAGCAAACGTTAGGGAAACGACTATTTATAATAATTTTTTATTTGAACATATATAATTATATTTTTAAAATATATATTTACTGAAGAAAAAAAAAAAAAGGACACTATGCTTATATGGTTCAGAAGTTTAAAACTACTGAGCTGCGAGTTGAAAAATATCATATGTTGGCGAAACTGGCGTAAGTTCAGCGTATTTACGTCTGTTATGGAATATACGTTTCATATTGAATACGGATGAAGAATTCCTTTATCTTAAAGAGGCGTTTAAATATTTCAAATTTAAAATAAATTATCTAGAATAAACTCTCTAAATACCTGTTTATAACTAATTAATTTCTTGCAACTCATTAGTTAATAAGTTTATTAAACTAAAATAATAAATCGACCAACTAATTTAAACTCTTGAAATTTTTCTTTGTTTTTCTAGTTAAATCTTGCTTTTTTTTCATCGTAACCCGATATTAATTAGGTGTCGATTTTCTAGTGAGAATATTGTTTTAGCTTGTATACAACTAAACTTTTAAACAAGTTTTTCAATAAATGCTATGAAGGTTTTTTATCTTTCACTCGAAGCTTTATAAGTAGAGCGTTAGTGTGCTCCCGGTACCTCCACAATATTTTGTTGGGGTCTCTACCAATATCATATCCGTTTGAATAATTTTTATAGGGCTAATTATTGCACTGTGTAGTTACCAGGTTGTATTTGAGTATCCACACTTAAATACAGCAAGAAGTGTTGGGGGAAAGCATGAAAAAGACAAATGAACGACTACACACCGCGCTTTAGGGTACGGCTTTCAATTTCTGCGTGTGTTCACGATCTTATAGTGCAAATTTCATTGTATTCTTTAGTCGGAATCATGAAAGTTGTCATGGGATAGCTATCGTCAATGAACGGCTCTTATTCATGCATTATTTATATCTTCTCTGATGAATGGTTAAGGGCAGATAACGAGTAGGCAGACTCTTCGCGGGCGTGCACTACAGGGCCGTCCTAATTGCTTCTCAGCTGGTTATCGCCATCTGGCTGCTTTCCAACATGACGCCTGGTTTTCCGCGAATAGAATTCAACTTAGAAAACATTATAAATTAAGGACGCTTTAAGAAAAGTTAGACATTTTCAAGGAATTATTTTCAACTACACCATTGTTTCACACCATCAGTAAAACTTCAAGTCAATAATAAGGTTTTATGTGCTGCATCACATAATTAAGAGTTTTCTTATAGCTGTGAGAACGGTTATAACAGCAGTTATATTAATTAATTAATTAATGATTAAGTAATTATAGTCCACTAAAGCCGCAACATGTATTACATCTTACTAATCATGATTTCAAGACCTTTAATCCGACACATATAGTACGATAGGAAAATATTTATTTCTTAATTACAGTGATTAATTCTGTAGTTTGGTGGAATAATTAGGTAAGTGTCCATTTATATTCAGGGAAATGTTTTGTGACATAATACCCCTGAAAATTATGATTTTAATAACAATTGAGTACCAGGTCTTAATATAGCCCACACCAACTCTTTCAACGCCTTGAAGAAGAAAACAGCTCTTCTTTAAATAACAATTTGATTTACAATTCAACTTGTTTTTACATTGTTCTTATATGTACCGGTATCTTTCACATGTTAACATGTATTAGATAAAACATAACCATATGTACATACACACATTTTTTTTTTAATAGTAGGATAATGACCTTATTTATAAGAAGAAAACCCTATTTAATAATCATAGGAAAGAAAATATTTACAAATAAAAAAAAAAATTACAAGTGTATAAGACTATTTACAAGATAATGGAAATATTTACAAATTAAATTTGAATGAGCTTTAAGGTAATCGTAAATGCAACATAACATTTTTTAGCTAAGCAGCACATGCTTCGTTCTTTTATGAATGTTTACATTGAGAGAACTTTGGCTGTAGTCACCAATCTCCCGAATCAGTGGATTTTCACAAGCTATGTTCTTATAGAAATATTGCTTGTGAAGGGATAAATTCTTGAATTGCGGGAAGAAGTCTTTGATCATTGTGGTCATTTTATTTTTAGTGAGAGTAGTTATTTATGATACTCGTTCCTAGGTTTTAGATTCTTTCTAGTTTACTATAGTTGGTTTTGAAAAAGGTGAAACATGGGTTATGAGTGATCGGATGACGGATTTGTAAAGGATAAGTTTGTTTATGGGACTTATGCGCAGACCATAGTTGGTCAATCATTATCAGAGAACTATAAATAATCCAAAATAAGCTTATAAGAATAATATTTGTCAAACCAAGTTACACTACTATTTAATTACTCAGTGGGAGTCATGACAATGGCCAGTTTCTCCAATCATTTCCTGAGCGTATTTCTCTCACGCTCTTCGTCGGCCTCGCTCGTATTCGGTGGCGTGGCTGGTGGAGGAGCGTGGGGGACATCCCAAGACTCCGCTTCCTCTTTCGCATGCGAGGGAGGCAACAACCATGTGGATTTTGAGGGCCCCTGGCCTGTTTGTAAATATGGTATGAATGAAAACATTTATCTCAATTATTTATTGCCTATTAAGTATTAAGGCAGATTGTAATTTCATCATAATAAAGTTGTTTATAAATAAAAAAATTTAGTTACTACCAAGGTGCAAGGTACTCTTAAGTTTCACTGCGTATCGATTATATTTTTGATATTCTAGAAACATAAGGGCTAGGGCATATCTAGTTTTTAATTTCTATAAAAGCAGTGATATTTCGTTTTTTGTTTCAAACAGGATCCAGTGCATATTAGTGACTATTTTCATTATGCAAATATTAGAAATAAATAGATTAGAATTTTTGAATCGCGTGGCTTTGGGTTTGAATGGAGGGGATTCCGCATGTAAGGGTGCTTTACCAATTAGGAAAATTAATAATTTCTGAAAAGGGAATTGAAACAGTCCAGGCAGTCGGAAACAAATGAAAAAAAAAGACGATTCCAGTTATTGAATATGTCTTTGCTCCGGTGATCCGGCACACTGGCTGGCGAAAAAGGCAGGCCGCCGATGGAAACGAATCCAGCCAAAGTGACAACACAGGTTGACAAATTGAAATGGTATGAGAGAGTTACAGCCTCAGCTGATGCTGATCTCATTTCGGCCGCTTATGAATATCGACCCGAATTAACAAGGACCAGCCAGTATGGAGTGGGGGAGGCTTGTGATAACACTCAACACACTACCCTCCCAAATGTACACCCCCCTTTTTCAATCACATTCTGCAATATTTTTCAAGAATTGTGCATAATATGCTTCTGTATAAATATCTTTATTGAGTTTTCATATCTTGTTGCATTTACCATTATCAAGGAACCCCTACACAACCGGAAGAAAAATCTTGGTATAATCAAAATAAGTAAAACTTATTTTCATACCAAAACAATATTTCAACAATAGTTTTTTATATATTCAAAAACTTTTGAGAAAATTACAATCTGGCTTATTGGGCAATAAGTAACTGTGATACATTTTCTCATTCATACAGTATTTACAAACAGCCCAGAGACCGCCCAAATCCACATGGTTGTCACCTCCCTCGCATGCGAAAGAGGAAGTGTAGTCTTGGGAAGTCCCCCACGCTCCTCCATCAGCATAGAGAGCACAAGAGCCACGACAAATAAATTAACATCGTCAACTAAACGTGAATCCTGGCTTGGAAATTGTCTAGAAATTTTGACTAGTGAATGTCAGTATTATCTGTGACATCAGTTGTAGCTTAAGGTTACTTTGTGTTATAAATTCAAAGTTCTGTTTCATAAGTACAATCTGGTCGGTCAACTATTATTATAAAAAATAATAATAATTAAATAGTTTAACTTATTAATTATGGTAAAATAGTGCAATCCTATACATTTTCTCATCTGATTTAAAGTCCACAGTGTTTTGTTTTATATTTCTGGTTATGTGAATTTATTGAGTTATGACTGGGCCCATTATCTGATTAAGTTCTAAACTAAATTGATTCTGGTTTAGTAGAGGTGTTGACTCTATAAGCTATATTTTTTTAAATATCTTTGAAATATAACAATGATAATATCTTTAAAAAATCCTTTTCTTAACCTTCCTAGCAACAAGGGACAAATAGAACCTCAAAGCTTAAAGAGCTTATGTTCTGGTACCATAGAAATCTTAAATTTTAAGGAATCAGGGAATCACAACTTTTTCCACTTTTTTTTTCATACTCTCCATTTATTTATTTTGAAAAATTGTACTTCAAATTGTTTTTCAAATTAAATATTTTTTACAGCCACCATTATAGGACATACACACACACAGACAGACAGACAGACACTCAAGTAGCCGAATGCAATAAAGTCCTCTCCCTCATGCTTACAATGATTTTGTAGAAAATGCTTGAGCGATTCTAGAATCCCCAGTGAGGCTCTCTTTGTTCAATACATTACTCTGATCCTGACAAACGACTTCTAGGATCGTTTCTTCATCGTGACTTTGGAAGGAAACTGATTATTTTCTTTACTCATTACAACATAAGAGATATGTCCTTCTGAATTCAAAAAATATGATGATAAAATTAAAAGATTTGTTAAAATAATTAATTGAGTCAAAGATTAGTTCCGTTTACAGGTTGACTTCTATACCTGGGTCATTCATTGCAATTTATAAAATCACGATTTGTAATCAAAACCACGTAAAAAAATAATATAAGTTGGCATAAATACTATTAAATAATCTAGAAAGGAGAAAAACACGTGTCAGAGTTTAAAAAAATATATAAAAATAAATGTAACTAAAGTAATTAATATTAAGTTATTTTTTTTCCTTAGCTCTCTTATTATAAGATTAAGGATGAGGGAAAAATAAAGGGATATTTGGGTTGAGCGGATCCTTTTACTAGGAGTACCTGCTTGAAGGTGGTGTAATATTTAGTGATTATATTAGAAATAAATATATAATAATAATAATAAATAAATAATTATATAGAAATTAATATGAAAATCACAACATGTTTAAATTTGATGAGAGCGGATTGATAATTTTCCACAAAATGACTTGTGATAGCACAATAATCCATGAATAGGAAAAAGGTAAAAAATTTAAGGGTGTAAAATAGAATAAATTGATAACGAAAACATAGTTTCATGTAAGTTACTACAGAGAACAAATGTAATAAGAGCATTGGCTGGAATCCTATGTTGATTGCTAAAACTATGCTGAAGGAAAGGAACCCGACCAAAAAGAACTGAAATAAGGGTGGGCCGGAAGAATAGTTTTAAAGGACAAAAATTATAGTATATATTAATCACTTTAATTGCTATTTTATTTTATAATATTTTTATGTCTGTAACGAAATTGTTAGTTTGTCAGTTTTGTAATTAACGGAATTGAGTGTCCAAATTTAAATGTAGTATTTCCTATTTGTTTACATATCAATAATTTCAGTATTGAAGAAGTCAAACTATAGTTATGCATTAGTGAATATTCCGCCGATTCTCTCGTTATTTATGAAATTAAATGAAAAAAAAACTTCATAAATATTTAACTGGGACCTTAAGAATAACAAAATAATAGAAATAAATATGACTGACTGACAAAAAATTTATCACATGAATTAATCCGATAGGGTTAGTTTTTAAATAATATTGGACTTATTTAACTATATCGTGACCTCAGTGAACCAGCATCACATTAAAAAAACACATCAATAAATGAAGGTGAATGGCAATTCGCCTATAATGTATCCTGGAGCATAAAGTAAATATAGGAATTATTACCGGGGAAAATAGGCATGGAAGGTTGAAGGGAATATATTTAAATAGGAAATTAATAAAATCAATAAAAAATAATAATTATTATTATTTTGAATTGTTTGATTTTAGGGAGATAAGGAGCTGGTAAAATCAGGATGTAAAGATTTCGAGAGTTTGCAGGTGACGAATATTGATGGTAATAGAGTTCTAAACTCGATAAGAGAAGAACAGTCAATAGAGGCACATTTGTTGGAAAATTAGGATCTAGTATAACGATAGTTAATAGCTGATTTGAAGAGGATATTTTGAAGGTAATGTGGCTTATTATACATAATAGTTCTGAAGAGAAGAGATCCAAGTAAGTACTGGGAACGGGTGGAAGGCTACTGCCATCCCAACTCGAGGTCTGCAAAATGCTATAGTCTATGGGGATCCCAATTATAAATCAGGCGCTTTAGTCGGATCTCGAGATTCTAAGAGATACACCACACTGCCGTTGCCGATAATGGGGAAAACAAGAGAGGGGACCAAGAGTCGGCACGTTTGTAATGGATGCAGATGACGAGAAAAATTCAGCAGGTTGATGTGAAGAAATGGATCGGCGAGTGACTTGGAAGATGTGGTATTTCCAAGATATTGTTTGCTCAAGCACCAGCGGAAGTCTTTGACTGGTGTAAAGAAGTGGATAGGACGATCGTCGATGGTGAGGGTATAAATTTAGGTTTTTGAGGGGGGAGGTGAGCCAATGATAATTGCCTTGGATTTCTAAGCATTCAATTGAAGATTGTGGGTGTGGCCCACGTCCCAATTTGGTCCAGGTCTTCCTGAATCAATATGGAGGTGGATTGGTCCTCACTGGGACGAAAGCACAAGTATATTTGGGTATCGTCATAATAGGTAGTATGGGCGGTAGTGAATAGATAAAAATGATCTATTTTAAGATGGTTAACGCCTTTATAAATCTTTTGTTTATATTTGCCTGGACATATTCAGGATCCATATCCAATATGCAGGAAAGTTGATAGGAATGGGATCGTTCAGTCTGAATTTGTTGATGAGGGGGGTTTGTTTCGGATTCAGTCGTGAAATTTAGGTGGGGGTTATAGGAACTGAACGGTTTTAGGAAAAGTTTTGAGCTAAATAGACTATAGAACATGTCGTTTATTTATTTTTGAAAGAGGATCTGATCACAGAATCGAGGATACCATTCATGAAAATACATTGTCAGGAGTTGAGCTTTCTCATTCCAGTATCCCATTCCATTGCGTTTGTTTGTGTGAATAGTACATTTTAAGTATGTTTCACGACCCATTTTTTAACCATAGCAGCATACTTTGCTTTCATTAATTTCTATTTTTCTAATTTGGCTAAAATATAGTGTTATTTTGTTATGCTTCATTTATTTATTTTTACTTCTGTTAAACAAAATTCTCCTTGGGTGTCATTTCATTATTTATTTCAATGAACATAAAGTTGATTTATTACCTCTAGGATGTGTCCTTTTCTGTTATCAAAAAAAAAAAAAGGCTTTCTATGGTTATAGCGTCTTACTGAATTTCTATTTTGTAATTTCTAAAATACACAAATTTGTTTACTAAAAAATATTACAACTATCTTTTAAATTACTTCTGCTCAATTTTGTTTTTAATAACAAAGTTTTAATTTAAAATGTAAACTAAATCAATCAGAAAAATACGTCCTTTTACATATTTTAAAAATAATGTTTATGAGTATGAGCATTGATGTTCAAGTTTTATTTCTTTATTTTTTTTATTCTACTGTTTTTTCACACCACTGCATTACAATTTTCTATTGAACTCATTTTTACCATAATTGTTAGTAATAAATTGATTGATTTTCATATTTAAATTACCGTCTATTTTATAGCTATAACGCTATATTATGTTCGGCAATATATATGGAAAAAAAGGTTTTGTGCTTCATCTGTATGTTGACTAGTATGTTGCAGTTTTGAAAAGGCGTTTTGATATCTCAATTATGATATTTCCCTTACAGTTAAGTCGTCTAAGTATCTTAAAAAATACCAAAGTCCAACCCTTAAAATAATCACAACCCTACATCAACGAAACACTGTCACCTAATCCCTAACTCTCCAAACCACTCGAAATGTTTGTGCGTTCCAAAGTCTTCTTTTCATTGAAAATTCTAATGTGGTTTCCACCCAGTATGCAATCCGAACTAATTAATATCACTTGTGATGCTAATGCCGCTATAATTACCCGAAAATATTCCTATTACTTATCGTAGATTTTAATAAAGCCTTTGACATCATAAACCACCCAATCCTTCTTTCTAAATTAAAATTCTCTCCAATATATCCCGTTTTAATCATTCCTAATCAACCCTTATCTACTATTTTTATTTAGCCTCTGGTTAATATAGCCTGTGGATAATATTTTCCTTGTCTTCTTTTAAGTGTCTACATTAACACTACATTAAATCCTTTTACTATTGTCCTCAACACAGACTCTTAAATATATTTATCATTTACCCCCTTAAATTCCATTGTATATATTCAAATACAAACTTATCCTTCCACAATCCTAGATTATTTGTTAATACTATCATAATGTATTATTTCCTTAATAAAGTTAATAATTAAATTATTTGCTTCCTTCGGTGAATAAATATTCATAAGTTCAAAAAAGAAAAAAAATATCTTTGCTTAAATAGTGAGGGTTAATGTTCTGAACATCCCCCCCTTTAACCCTGAGGTTAATACAATTTTACATTCCCCTTACCATATGGTGCAATCTGATAAATAATAAATATAATAATATATCTTATAAATATTGATGAGAATAAATGATTCTCTTCTAGGCCTCAAAAATCGAAATAAAACCTGATTGGAGGATCTGCTGGGGTATTTATGTAGCGTTGGCCGCTCGCCTTAAATTTTGGAGGTAGGTTTGCTTGGCTGGGCCCGAACTCCTGGAATCGTTTGCTCCACTAACTTTTCCAAGCCAGTGACCCATCTCCTCCCCTATCCAGATACAAATCTCACCTCGAGACTTCTAACCTTACTCTAAAATTTATATAGTGCTATTCCTCATACATTGAATTTAACCAATCTTGACTTATTATAAAGTACTAGCACGTCCAGGGGTCAGTGTGGTTAGCAGATTATATTTGTTTAATTAAATGCTAATTTAACATCTTTTTGTCATTTAGAATAAATAGTATAGCTAATGAAAAATTTATAATACCCTAAAACCGTAAATCAATAAACTCGTAATTAAGTTACAAGAACATGCTCAAATGCAAAATTGAACTAGTTTTCCCTGCTGTTTTGACTGGCCAAGTCAGTCGGTCCACCGCAATATTATGTAGACCTCTAGGACTATGAACTTTGCTATAGTTGCGAAACTATTTGTTCGAATCAAATTATGTGGTGTATACCCTAGGGAACTATTGGTAGTCAACACAGTTCTCAGGTCTTCGATGTCCTGCTCTTTGACCTTACGAAACAGCCTACCAAACATGAAACAGCCTGGCCCCCATGGGTACTTGGGTTTTCTTCTCCCAAGCATGCTCTCTTGAATACACAAATAAAGAATAGTTGGTGTTCCTTTATTTCTCAATAAAAATTATTATTATGTGCATAGATGTGTATTTAATTGAGTAGAGGATATATGAAGCTGAGCTTCATACATTAACAACGATACAAATCCTATACCTAGGCATGGGAATAGTATTTAGTAAGTGAGTGTGAAATAGAAAATAGATCCTCATAATTATTTTAAAATATTACAAAATATCCATATACCTAAAATTATGGTTAAATACGATACTTCCTAAAACACCTACATTATTCAAGTTTTCTTTAATAAATTAATAGCCATTTGAAACTATCAATTGGCCTTTAAATAAGCAAAATCTCTTTGCTCTCTCAAGCACTCTTGATATTGTTAACATTTACTGTTATTGTGTTTTTTTTTTTAGCTTTTAAGAAAAGTAATTATGATTAATTACTTATTATTAATTAAATATAATTTATTATTTGATTATTAATTAAGTAGTTAATTATAATTACAAAGCTCCTCGGAGACATAAGCGGCAGTGGCGTCGTGACCTGCTATAAACACGCGACAGTGGGAGTCATGGCAATGACCAGTATCTCCATGTCATGATCATATCCTGAGCGTATGTGGCTCTCAAGCTATTAGTCAGCCTCCACTGGCTCGTATCCGGTGATATGCTGATGGAGGAGCGTGGGGGACTTCCCAAGACTCCACTCCCTCTTTCGCATGCGAGGGAGGTGACAACCATGTGGATTTGGGAGGTATCTGGGCTGTTTGTAAATACTTTATGAATGAGCAAGTGAATTAAAATCGTAAATCAAAAAGGTATGAATCAGAACATTTATCACAATTACTTATGGCAGGATTATAAGGCAGATTGTAATTGTATCACAATGAAGAAGTATCTATAATTATAATCTATCTATAATTATCAATACAAAACTTATTTGTGCTAGAAAATATTCACGACCATGTACAGTAAAGGTAGTCCTGATTTTAGATGTAATTTTCGCCACTTTTGAACCCCAAAACTCTCATTTCCGAAAAGTTGTATAAAATTATTAAGTAAACTTGGAATCATTGTGTTTGGTTGTAATGTGGAATATAATGCTCAGCCGTAGCAAACACCTGCTAACGATGAGAACAACAGAGCTTTTCCATGGAATGTAATAATAAATCAGTATTTATTTTAAGTTGTTTTAAACAATATATACATAATATTTTCCAAGGAACATACATATTTAATAACATGGATTTTTCTACAAATACAATATCAGTGCCTTTTTCTGAAGTAGGCACTATTTTATTTACTTTTTAACTGATCTTTATTTGAAAATTTATAATTCGCTTTGTTCTAACTAGAAAATTACACTAGTAACGATATTTGTTACTACAGGAGAAATTGTACATATGAAAATATGCTATCAATTACATCACAAAATATTCTATACTCCTCACAATGGGTTGTAAAGATGTACTTAAGAAATGGAATTTGTAATTACGCCTATAGGGGTGTATAACAGCTATCCACTCACTAGAAAAACGAGACAATTAAGCTTACAGTTGTAATTTAGAATTTATAGTTTACGTCACTGCTT
Source organism: Acanthosoma haemorrhoidale (assembly GCA_930367205.1). Lineage (NCBI taxonomy): Eukaryota > Metazoa > Arthropoda > Insecta > Hemiptera > Acanthosomatidae > Acanthosoma > Acanthosoma haemorrhoidale. The sequence continues at coordinate 81,491,752 of OV884009.1, read as the reverse complement.
CATGGAATGAAGACTCTGATTCACAGTTCTTAAGAGAACAGTAAATTATATAGAATCCAAAATAAGAGTCTTTCCTTTCAAGTCAATCGCTTAGTATACGTCTGCGGGTCATTTTCAGGCCAGATTTGATCTCTGATAATAATATTTTTTATAGGCTCAGATAGTCATTATAAATAAATTGATTAATACGGCGGTACGACTGATCCTAAGGTCTACCGGTAATGGACAGAAATATTTTAAATTGGGAATAAGTTATCTTTCCGAAGCGACATATTTGAGCGAGTGAGCGGACATTGATGGGCCGACGGGGAATTGGTGCTGGTCTGTGTTTATGATGGCTCTGTCTTGGAAGCGGAGGATGCCTGCCGGCGACAATACAACAAATAGAGGCTTCTGTTTCCCCGCTACAGTCACCAAGGGGCTCTTGTTTCTCGGCAAAATAAATAAACTTCCGTTTGAACGCTTTCGTGCCACCAACAATATTGCTTCTCGGCGGAAAACAAACATGTACGGCCCGTACAAGTGTGTTCTCTGCTTGTAAAAAAGCCGAGCTAAAAACTCGATAAAGAAACATTTATCTTTTGTGGTGAAGTAGTGATTCCTCTGAGTGTTGGCGTGTGATTGACAGCTAATAGGAAAAATTATTAGTTGTAATAAAGTTGTATCCTCATAAATTAAGTCAGGATGTTAAGCCATTTCACTTAAACAATCACTTTTTGGTTTAACAAAAATTAAATTAAATCACGCTTTTATGTAACTAAAATAATAAAATAGTTTATCTCCTTTTGTTCATACGGGTGATAACGGGAATAGAGCCAGATAATGGTTTTGAAAACCAAAGACCGATTTTTTTTGCTATTAACACATGTCGGGTTGCCACTAGGGGAGCGCTAATCACCCTAGCCCTGGTTGCAAGTGCTGATTGTTAAAGTTTATAACATGGACAATCGTTCCATGTCGGCGTTAATATCTGACTCCATTTCTGATAGGTATGCGCCCCGACAATACACTATGTTCAATAGAAGAGGTACAAAGGTTTCATAAAGAATAAGTCAAGTTTTCAGAGTTCAAACGGAAGTGAAACAAGCATAGTTACAGGTCGCCAGAGGGTCTGCGAGGAGACGGGCGAGAAGACTAAGAGACGGATGAGGGACTCAGAGGTGAATGAGGAGAGACTGAGAGACTGACGAGGAGTCCAAGAGACTGACTTCTAGGGCCAGTGGCCCTGGCGTAAAGCGTCACCGAGTAAAAGCGGATGAGTAGACTCAGAGGCTGATGAGGAGACTAGACTTACAGGGTCAAACGCCCTGGTTTAAATATCGTTCCTGCTTGGGGGGGGGAGAGCCTTGGCCAGCGTGAGAAAATGCGACCTGCTGATCGATTACGTGACCCCTCGACCCCTAAAGGACTGTTTATGACTGTTTTATGGCTGCCAGATGGTACCCCTGCACACCTCCGCCGAGGCACGTGACCGATAGAGATGCACTAAAAGGGTTGCTAAGTTTACGACTGTTTATGACATGCCAGGTGATACCCTGGCCCCCTGTCTCTTAGGCCGGTGTGTACCTGGCTGTTTATGACTTGTTTTGCTTCCGAGTTTTATTGCTTAGCACTTTACAATGATTTACATACACTTAGTTCCTGTTATTTTACTTTTTCTTACAATATATATGCACCAGAGTATAGGGTGATTTAACTTATGTACTTAGCGGTCGCTACAACACATAAAGCTACATTTTTAATCATCAAAATAATAATAATCAAGAAGTGTTCACAAGCGTTAACTTTGGTATTTAACCTTAAATAAACCTAACTTCTTTATTAATTAGTTGCTAAAATAATTTCTGTGTGATATGTCAAAAATTATATCACCAATGAACTGACATCAATAGGACAAGTCTCAACAAGTGACAGCTGCACGGGAGAAACGTATGTTAAATAAAATACATACAAGATAAAAACGACAATTACGACATTAATCTAATGCTCACGACCACTGAATGCAACTAACACAGTATACAGTAGATCTCAAAACATATAAACGAAAAATCTTATAAACATAGCGAAGCCAATGTGGACTGTATAAATCAAGCAACTCTTATAGGTGCAGACAACAAGCACACATGTCTTATATAATAACAGCACAAACAGCACCCTACGTGGTATCAAAGCAAACACCATCTGAGACAAAAATTTACCGTTTGTTAATTAAACTATAACAACGGGCTGTTCGGCCCCCAAAATTTGATTTCCTGAAATTCTCAATTATAAAGCATCTATTCAATCCAAAATCTGTATTCCGTGGCTTCTTCGTCTTTGGGTGAAGACTTTAAAGTGGACAACTATACGCATAACATGATGCCATAAAAAAGTTGCAAGACCGTTATTTTCTTTATTATTTCTTATTGACCCTTGGTATTTTTTAAGAGAGGAAATTTTGATCATTTTTGATGAACACGTAAACATTCGATCATTTAGTGAGCAACCTTTACAAACAAAAAGAAAAATAAAGTTCAGTAGTTGCTAATAACAATTTTAGTTTTTGATTGGCTGAAAAGGGGGGTTGATGCTAAAAATTGTAGGTACATCACTGATTTTTTTTTGAGGGGGGTAATTTGTTTTTGTCATAAAACCAAACAAAAATCTTTCGTACAATTTTAAACATAAAATGGCTACTAATCATTGGATCAATTTGCAGACCAAACGTTTGAAAAAAAAAGCAATTATAAGTAAGTTATGTACTAATATGTAGTATAAGCTAATATGTTAAGTAAACAACATTCATGTTTATCCAGCTAATTCTTATATGTAAATAATGAGCTCAGAAAATCTTATGTCAAGCACTTAACCCTCGTGATTAAGGTTATTTTTTACACAGATTTACCAAAACTTCAAAATTATTTTTTAGGATTCACCTGAAACAGACGTTAACTTAATGAAGGTAGGTGGTAGTAAAATGTAAGCTGGTTGGACGAGAAGCCTGTAAAGTACTGATCAAAAGGACTTTGGGAACAGGGCAGCTGCAAAGGGTGGCTACTCAAGCAAAGGCCGGAAATTCTCTGCAAGACATAACGATTATTGATGCTCCGCTCCAAAGTGGTTATTATGTGATCCTGTTTTAGAAGCCGATATCCACCCCTTAGCAATGTCATTAAGTTCAATTTACATGATACATGAAAATTATAACATACGTGCTCATTTGTCAAAAAAGGGGTTTCATGTGGAAAATCATAGTTTCGTTTTAAATGTTCACTCGATAAAAATGGATGGGAGCACTTGACTGACCGAAGTTAGTCATTTCAAACAGATTGGACCATAAACCAAATCAAATCCATTTATTTCCAATATTCCCATTATAAAAATAACCTTTTTTTAATACGTAATACATCTAGTCACCAAAACATCATCACACAAGTATCATCACTTTTAGTAATGAATAAAACCTTCATTGAAGTACATATAAATTTTAATTCAGAAAAAAATTGAGCAAAAATCTAACTACAAAAAATATTATATAAATAAAAACTAAATACTAATAAAAACACAATTCTTCATAATATATTATGTCATAGGCCCTTTTGTTTGGCTAATTTATCTAAGCAAAATTTTTAATTGGTAGATCAATATAACATTGAAAAGTAACGCTGTTAAAAAAAACATTTTACAAACTTGAGGTTAATCATAATTTGCATACTTTACATGAAAAACAAATATTATCGTGTTGGCGAAGCTATATAACTTAGCGAGAAATATTAACCCCTTTCTAATTAAAATAAGACGGTGACCAACACTTATCATAAAAATCATAATGTAAAAAGTTAGAAATCTTCAAGAATTTTCTTCAAATATTTTGTACGCAAAACATCAAAATCCTTAAACAAATATTCCGACACATACAAAATTTAAATACCAGAATTCAAGAAAAAACAATTAATTTGTTAAAATTTTGGCACAGAAATTGGCTAAGCTCCCACGATCAGTCTTATAGTTAACTATCAAATCCTTTGTTTTTGGGGCTATCACTTATCTAGAATTTAGCAGCTCTGGATAGTTCGTCTAACTTAACTATTGTAGCGTACCTTAGTTTGTCACATAGTATTCTTAGAAACTTATTTTGGATTAATAAGAGGTTTCCTAATATTGGTAAGAGTTATTAAACTCCAATTAGGTGCTGCGTAAGCTAATAAGGGATTTACTAACAAATTGTAAATTAATAGTTTAGTATGGGTATTAGGCCTAGAATTTCCGTCGATAAATAGGAAAAGATGGTTGAACCAAATATTGAGTCGAAAAAAATTACTAATTGCTAAGATCGAAGGAAAAAATCATGTCAGTTTTTGTATTTATATCTATACGCATCAGCGTATTCTACCATAGAGGTCATAACCATTCATCCGAAACAGCCCCTATGAATATAGCCCATACAGGGGCCGAATTCATTTTTACTATAACTTAAAGCAAATGGAACTAACACCCAAAATGTTTTGTCTCTACATTAAACGTGGATCGGGTTAGATTGTGACATACACGATTCCAAAGGTGTTTTTTTTTGTAAAGTTTATTATTTACACAATTTAGGATTTTGCTCAGAAGCGCAGTAAAATAATCCATGCTTTGGTCACTGAGACCATTTAGATGTGTACACTACAGTCTTTTTTTACTTCTATTGTATCATAATAAGTGATGGATTTAATAGTAGCAAAAACATCATATAGAACAAGACAAAAATAAAGAATTAATAATACTAAATAAAAAATGAATAACTAAACAAAGTTAATTAAGCAGATAAAAAGTTCCCATTTGGATTTGGGAGGTCTCTGGACTGTTTGTAAATACTGTATGAATGAGCGAGTGAATGAAAATTGTAAATATGGTATGAATGATAACATTTATCACAATTACTTATTGGACAATAAAGCAGATTGTAATTTTATCATAATAACGTTTTCGAATAATAAAAAAAAAATATATATATAATGTTTAATTCAGTTAATGTTTTTCCAATATATATATTCAAGTTTGCAATCCCTCTCAAACTGTACTATGCGATAAAAGGTCACAACGCTTTCCGATTCTATTGTCCACAAATTTGGTTGACTTTGACTGCTGTCCTTATGCTAGAATTATCATGTACAGTTGGATGGTAGGTGGTGTTTAGAATGTTTAGCTCAATTCCAGGTTTCAGAGATATCGTGCCATGATTGTAAAGGTTCGGGTTGGTCATGTCATGTCAAAAGGTTCTATGTAGAGATCTCTCGCAGCAATTGCTCACAGTGGACCATGAGGATCATTAGTGCCACTAGCAGGTGCAGTATCAGGCTAATTATCATAGTAAATATTAGTGTCTTGTAAACTTATTGCAAGGCTCCTATCGATTTTCAGCTGGGTCCTTCATTGATTTAACACAAGTAGCCATGACCACATCCCTGATAAATCCATTTTGAAAATTGTCATATCTCTACTGTTTCTGGCGAACCAGGTTGGGATAAAAAGAAAATTTAAGACCTAGAATTTTAAATTGCATCAAAAAATAAATTATCTATTATAGATACAGACAATGTTCAGCTGCTGTCAACAATACATTTCTGTACCAGAGATAACCATGATACTTGATAATTATCTATATACCATAACACCTTCTCACGTTTATCACAAACACCAACTGTCAAATATATAACTGTTATTATTGTTTTGTTTTTTTATCATTCGCAGAGGATTTTGGATTGTTATTACTTTTAAGTCGTTTACTCTACGTTTATTTTTGCGATAACGATTTATACTAAAGCTAGCTTCGTCTAGCAAAGGACATATAATAAAAATGTCGTATAAGTCGAATGCTTTTCAATATGTAAAGCTATTGAAAGACTTTACAAATTGAATTGACACCATTCTATGCCTCGACGGTAAATCCGATTGTATCAAGATTCTGAAGGTTAGAATAAATTAGAAAGGAATATGATAGGAATCGTAAAAAAATGTACAAAATAATAGAAGGTGCTTCATAAACCAATTAGTGATCAAAAATAAAATACTTCCCTATCGTATTGAGTAGATTAAACATCATGATGTTTTACTTACTAATGTGTGGGATATAATTACAAATTCCTTAAAATTGTATTAATAACCGAAGTTTTATTCAGAGGGATTATATTTTCCATGGAAGTTTTACTTGTAGGACCTAAAGGTAACGGGTCAATTAGTAATTAGTTGTAATAAAAAAACATTTAATAGCTTCTTATGACATTAAGTAAGCCATCAATTTAAAGATCTCATTTATTAATGTTATATAATATTATAAAGAGTTGACAATCCAAATATAGATACCTGGTATCTTAAAACTTACAATATGTGAAAAAATAAATAAAGGCTTTAGTCTCTCCAAAGATATTTTATAAATTTGTATATCACCAATTGAGGTTTCGCCATTGATTTTAGAGTTACAATTTTAAACTGCTATTAAACTTTGCAGATAGCTTACTAATTCGGTATGCATTAGTGGACGAGAGGAACAAAATGATATAAATTTTTTGAAAAATTATATCATTCATAGGTCAGTTGTTTTATTCATTGGATAGTTACCAATTTTAGCTATGAAAAAAAAAAAAATATTTAGATGTCGTTTTACGTGTAATGTGTTTGATTTTCAGTCCTGAAGATCCCTGAATTTTTTTTTTTAAACAAATGTTTTGTTTTTCACACAATCTAAATTAAAATGAATTCTTCCTTACAAATAATAAAGAAGTAGTTTTTTCACTGTCACTGTTTCTCTCACAAACTATATTTCGTCTGTTTATATTTTATATTTATATGCATTTATATATTTTTACGATAATTTTATATTTGTATATATATGCTGTTATAATTGTATCTAAATTATAATTTAATTTAGTTTATAGTCGATGCAATGAAATTTTACGTGGTAAAAAAACAATAATTAGAAAAGGAATTCGAGGACTTAGATCTATTAGCAAGTAGTATAATACAAGATAAATAATGATAATTGATTATTATTTCAAGATCAATAATGACATTAAAATGACATTGCATTGATTCATTTAGATATGGACGCTCTCACTGGCATCTGACGGATCTGTTAAGAACCGTGTTAGCTTCTGCAAAGAGCTCTGGTTGTCGTAACTGCTACTAGTCTGTACAAACCTCGTCTGATTTTATTTTTTAATTTCTTCTTATATTAATTCAATCCATCGTTTTCACTAGCTCGAGGCTTAGTGTGGTCAGACCGACATTTACACTTCAAACATTCAAAATATCGTTCGTAATAACAACGATAAATATTGTTTTTGAAAAAGAATTTATATGCGAAACTGTAACATCATTTTGTGTTATTAAGGTTCCTGGTTGTCCAAAACTTGGCAACAAATTATTGATCAATAAAAAGTTGGGACTCACCTTTTAAGCAATATATGATAATCAAGAACATAATTGAATGTTATCTAAGAACGTTTCTAACTATCTGAGAGTTAAAAGTATATTTCACGATAATTCTAAAAACGTTTCTAACTATCTGAGAGGTAAAGGTATATTTCACGATATTTCTAAAAACGTTTCTAACTATCTGAGAGTTAAAAGTATACTATGCGATATTTCTGAAAACGATTCTAACCATTTGAAAGTTATAGGTATATTCCCGGGTGGTAGTAAAAATGTTTTTGGCGATCTGAAATTTGAAAGTATATTCCACAACACCTCGACATTTGCTATTAGTATTTGGTTAAAAAGCAATTATCTTAAATGTAAAGTACCAATTAAACGAGAAACAAATCCCAGCTTAAAAGCTATTTAAGAGTTAATGTTTTGATGTTTCCTTAAAGTTAGATATACATTATAGACTATAAACGATTTCAAAGATATTCCAAAAAATAAAGTAGAATAAATAAAAATCGCACGAATCAAACTGATTTTATTAGTTGTCAATTTTTTTAAAATCTTCATTTGATAAAAAATTACTATCTGCCCTAATAGAGCAATGGGTAATTGTTATAAATCTTTTCATTAATTTTTCAGCTTCTTTCAATGCAATAGTTATTTTAAAACAGAGTTTTTTTTAAGTATTTCGGGTCAAAAGTACGACGTAACCATTTAGTAAGCTTTTAAGACGTTGTCTCGTGGAGTCGCATGAACATCGATATTACATATTTTTACATTTTATATCCTTTATTACATTTTTATTTATTTCAAAAATAATATTTAGTTCTCATTTGATTCGAACAGATTTTAGTCGATGGAATTCAAATAATGAAAAAATGACTTAAGTCAACATAAAAACTACTGAGTATTTTCATCTAAAACACTTTGTTTTATTTTTCAGTTCAGTTCAGTCAATGTACCCTTTTCGATAAACTGAAAAAAATTAAATAATAAATAGGACAAATAACCTTCGAATTGGCTTCAATGGCTTTTTTTATTGACTCCTAACACTTTATTTTCGCAATATATTTAAAAGTCCCTATATTGCTATTTGTTAATCCTAAAACAATGATTAGAATTAAACGAAACAGGGCCTTATTTTTTTTCCGAAATAGCGTTTTATTTACTTTATTACATTTCGACCACTATGATATGATTGCCGTTTCATTTTTTAACCGATTTTTGATTTATTCTTTTCTTCAATCGCATATTCTTTATATATTTCCATAATTTCTTCTTTTCTTGTATTCTTTCGTGAACGATTCGACTGATTTGTTTTTATTTTATTGTACAGTTCAAACGATTTACTCAATAAGTGAAAATATATTTGAAAAAAAAATTATTTTAGAAAAAAGTAAAATTAAGATCATGAGCCAGATAAACTATACATATATATAAAAAAATGAATGTAACATTAAAAGCTAGATCTATTCAATTCTTCAATTTATTTAAAATCGTGGTGGAGTAATACTTTTCAGATCAAATAACGTCTACTTCAAAAGAAAATACTGACAAAAATACGAAAGATAAACAAAATTTGAATACGTGAGCATTACATCCTTGATGTAATATTAATTATTTAAAAATTATTAAGATATGAGCTTCAGGAATAGAATGTGGTTTCCAGATAGCTACTTTTAACGAAGGTATTGTGGATCACAAAGGTCTTTGCCCAAAAAGGCACAGACTAGGTGGCCCTGGGGTGTGTTCTGCGTAAATGGACCTGGCTGGACCTTCTTGGTATCATATGGGGAAAACATGAATTTCTCTCTTGAATCCTGATGATACGTCCTGAATACAAGTAAGAAGTGGGTCGTGGATTGCCAGAAGAGAGGATTAGTGTCGGTAGCAAATGTTTGGAGTCTTATGGAGCAAAAATATTTCTTTAAAAGTCTTACTGAGAAGAAAGAAAAAATACAAGGGTGACGCATCACACAATTAAACGACTTATTAAATGACTTTTTGTTATAATAGTCCAAGAAACAACTTCCACATACATATTATAAGCCCGGTTATCGAGACCTTTGATTTGATACCCTACTCAATATTATACTCAAATATTTTATTACTAATTGATTATTAGAGACCCTTCGTATATTTGATGGACTGGTTTCCTTTTAGAATTATCAGATCATCAAACGGAACTATCATGTTTAAAAAAAAATAAAAAACTGTTTTGAGTTCAATTTACGAACACGGCGTTGATGACGTCATGTGAGTTTAGTTCGCTAGAACAAACTATAAATTATATATTGCTCATTAATTTGAAATTAGTAATAAATAATTGATTAATTTATGACCGCACATATGTTTCCTGGAGATTTCTCATATACCTTATGACTGGACGGTAGCGTGAAGACGGGACTTACCCCCAGTCCAGACAAAGAGTCATTGGAAAACCCAACAAACTCCTAAATTGGTGCAAAAATCGGTACTTGGCAAAATGAGGGAAACTTTGTTGTAATGGTTGGTTAAAATATGGAGAAGAATTATCAAGTATTATAGGTGAATAAAAGGTTTTAACAAAGCAATTATTGGATATGGGATCGCAGAGGAAGACGATTTCACTTAAAATTATTGAAGTGTCGAGAATAATTCCAATACTGGAGAAAATCTCTATCAATAACAATAACTGAAAGGTATTAAGTCGATCCTTTTTTTTAGAAAACTACTTGACTGTTTAGTGCGTTATTTTATACTTACGTTTAGAATCCTCTTATCGACAGAGTCCTTGTAAGTGGGTAGTAATTAATTGAACATTAACGTGAGTATGGATTTGTATTTACGATTTGCACCCAATCTCAAAATTTTATTTTTATTATCTTGAAATAACTTTAACACAAATAGCCCGGAACCCAAAATAATAAAGATATTATGGTAAGATGCGACGCTGTAACTACCTGAATAGAGTGCCACTATTTGATAATTAGTGGATGTAAATTAGGTAATAACTTATTACATTCATAAAACAATTTTATATTTAAGCAATATTTTACCATTGCAAGAAAATTAAAAACATCTATTTTACATCTTACCCTTTTGCAGTAAAAGCAGTTTGATAATATCAACATATTGCCAACTACATAATGGTAGGTATGAGTGTTATTATATACTATACTGAAAATTATAATATTTATTGAAAATAATTTCTTTGCTCCATTTACGTATGTATCTCGTTAATGATTATTTGGTGTGTTTGGGTGATTCTTTAGTATAGGAGTAATTGTTTATTATTCTATACAACATATTTTGTATGACTTCCAGTTTTCTGCAATTACACTTAAAAAAAAAGTTCGGTTCCCAGCTTCATCCCTAAGACTTTATACTAATATAGATCTGGTCGGGGATCACTCGTCCTCTCAAGGGGATAGGAGTAGCTAAACAAAACTTAATCCAATTTAGAAAACCGAAATAAATGTTGAGAGAAAACACCAACTATGGCGACAACCTCGGTCGGCCTGGCCTTATCCCTTCATGAGGTGTGGCAAGAAAATAAAAATATATTATTTGTTAGGGACTCAAATATTTGTACTTTATATTGGCTTGTCAATAAATAGAATGCGGCTGTATTAATGTTTTTTTGCATTCTTCTCTGATATGGTAAAAGCTATAATATTATCCGAATTCAGTATCGTAAGTATATATTTCTAAATTACAGGACTATTTTTTGGACTTTTTGGCTACTGCCCAGTTACATTTGTGGAATAATTTATATTCACATAAGTACTTATAAATTAAAACGGGAAATTTGATAGCTTATTGTGAAAAAAAAATAATTAAGGATGAAGTGAACTCTAAGTCTGCAGAGAAATGACATTGCCTTCATGAAAAAAATAAAATTGTATTTCCATGAACTAATGAAAATCATATTAAAAATCCGAATCTATCGGAACTAGTTCCAGAAATATAATAGGCTAAAATTGAGTTCTCGGGAGCGTTGACTAACATTTTTTTTTTGGATTTCGAACCTGGAAAGCATTTATTTTTTAATAATTACAGTTAAACAGTTTTAATTAAAAAAACCAGACTATATTAAATTACAAGACAGTCTAGAAGACAATTTAAAAATATTTAGTCTCTCTAATATGTAAATTTCAAATTAAACATCCTCCAGACATTTGGCATATGTTTAAATTTGAAATTCACACGTATGAAAGACTTTTTTTTTTTTAAATTGTCTTCAATACTGGCTTTTTTTTTAATTTTTATATTTTTTAGCACCAATTATGAAATTTTAAATGCTTTTTTAATAGGAGCGTGGGATGATCATATGCCCGTCCCTTGAGGAATCCACTGTCAATTTCTTTCAATTGTGCCCATATATTTATCACAATAAAAAGGCTCCGAACAAATATAATAAATACCATTGGGTTTCACAACTTATTTATCCGTGAAACTGACGTACATACAACTGAAAAAAACTTTACTTAACTTAGTATAAAGACAGATGAGTTTCAGCAAGTATTCAATGTTCGATCAAATCAAAATAAAACTTATTAGTTTATCTCTGTGATTATAAAATATTATGTTTCAATTATGTACTAATAATGTCTTCTTTTTGTATTTCATTGTAGTATAAATAATATTCTTAAGCTCTTATTTTTCTAACAGTTTCTTTAATTTCATAAAGTATAAAATATTTCTTCATTTTTTTGTATAAATATATCTCTTTGCAGGACTACCTCTATGACAAATAAATAAACGTATGTGCTGTCGATTGAGGACATCTAGATTCTGCCTTTCAATGGATTCTTGAAATTTGAAAATTGAAATTTGAAAAATATTTGTATAACTCTTTTTTTAAAACAAAAACTACAAACCGTTGAAATGCAGCTAAAAATAACTGTCTTATTCATTTGTAGCGTTTTTGGAAAAATTTCGACTTTTTAATAAAATTTTGAAAAATGAAATTAAGGCACTTACCGAAGTTGCCATGGGCCAAGATGACAGTGAAGATGCAGATGAACCGGATGAGACCCATTTTGATGATTTGAGTACTTTGAGTACTCGATCTGACGAGAGGTGGGAGAGAGCGCGAACAACTGACTAGTAGGTAGGGGAGCTGATCGGCGAGTGGCAGATTTGCCGGCTCCAGAGGCTACCCCTTGCTCGCGCACCCCTACCCGCCACCCCCGCCAATCCCCGCAATCCCTCCTCCTTCCACTGTCCTTCTCACACTCACACACACATCTCTTTTCAAACTGTCTTATGGCCAAGAAACCGAAAAAAAAAAAATGGTTTCCGAAAATCGAATTTAAAGGGAGAAGGGAATGAGTAAAGATTAAGACGGTCATTTGTATTTAAAAGGAACCATTGAGTGTATTTGTCTTCAGAATATAATTTTTTGTCCTAGGGCATGTTTATTCGTAGCAGCATAGCATTGTTAGTAATCTGGAAAAAATTTTACTTTGGTAAATCATCAATAATTATTAAGTAAATTTTTTTTTATGATTGTTGTCACATTTGTTTGGGCCACAGTTATATGTACTGTGATGATATCTTTAGGGTCAAGCTAAATTTATTTATTTATTTATTTGAACTTGTGTAGGTACGTTCGGGTCACCCTTACCCCTCTTGAGGACACTTAGGATGGTAGGTATACAGGTTTTTGTACTAAGCGTGCCACCACTTCTCTACTGCTCGGTCTTTGTTCAGAGCTACCCGGAAAGTCACCAAAGCAAGCTGTTGTGTCCTCTCAGTACAAGTTAGACTTTAGTGTTTATTTTAGAGTACTTTTCAGACACTACAAGCGTCTGATCCTCCTTGGATCCTAAACATCCTTCTATCCAATTATTACTACAGGTAGAAGATTACGCTAGGGCCTTAAATGTTCAGATAATTGAATTAATTATCCATTGTCCAACTTTTTTAGTTCTGCATAGTTTAAAATCTTATATAACGAAATTACTCGTCAAACTAGCTCGTACACAACGTCAACAGTAATCTTGAACAATGTTTCCTTCGGTAATGAATCAATTATCAGAAAATAAATTTCTTTTTTAGACAAAATAGTTCTAATCACAGGATTTCTAACCACACATCGAGTAAAACAAGAGAGTAATCAGATTTAAAAAAAATAATTTAAAACCCTACTCAAAACTAATCAATGATCTGTTATTATTATCCAGGGGGTCCATTCAAAATATTTTAGCTCTAAGTCTAGCACAGTTTTACTGATATTGTGTGATTATAGTTTAAAAAGGAAAAAACAAAAATTACAACTTATTGATCAGGAAATTTAGATCTTTGATTTGATGATTTACACAATATAACTAATTAATAAACAGGTATATTTTGTAAAGGTATAAAATAATTTAATTAAAAGAATTTAAAATAATTATGTAGTTAAGTTTATTTAACTGGTCCATTAAAAAAATAATAGTTCAGCTTAAGTGCGTTGAATCCCACAATTAAGATTTTCGTTACGGCCGGAAAAACAATTTTAAAAACACTTAAAAAATTTTCTCGTAGTTGTAGGCGACTAAAAAAGTCCCAACACATCTGATGGAGATCTTAAAAAATATTTTTTTTTGTAGCGAGTTATTAATTGATTCATTACATAATCATGTTTGGTGCATATGACTGCTTATTTCATGTCACCGCATCATGAAATGGTACCTCCGTGTAAAATGACATGTCTATAGTTTGAAGAGATGTCACTTAGACCAGAACAGAAGAGTGAAATGTGATTTCTGGTTTTTAAAAAAACCTAAGAAACCCTTTAAATGGAATTCGTGAAATTGACACAAAATTAGTCAAATACACGACTGCATACATGTGTTTTGGCTGCGTGGACGTTCTAAAATATTAATCAAGCGAAATATACAGTGATTAGTTATTTTATTCCGATTCTATGGGAAATGTTAGGCGTAGTTAGGCCGTTACGTAGCCGTTACGAAGAACCGGTTCCAGGCTCGGAACGGAACGAAAAACAAATATTAGCTGCTCTGACTGATAGTGGTGCTATCTACCAGATAGTAGCGAAGTCAGCACGGTCTCTCAACACTGACATCTAACGGGAAAACGATAAACCTAAACAGTTATTTCATTTGCGGCATACCGATCCTGTCAGTATTTTTCTCTCTTATAGTAAATAATAAATGAGTGTCTGGGCGATCGATACGTCAATCAACATTAGGCATATTTTTATATATTTACGCAATGCTATGGTACTAAACGCTTTTGTGTGTATCGTCAAATTTTAGACATTCTAACAGCTCCATCCCAAAATTTCAGCGTACGGTAGTTTTTTTTAAACAATTAAATATTTTAGAAAACTCTTTAAGTGGAATTGCCACCATCCTGTTCCCAGTCGATTTTTCCTCATGCAGGAACGTCCGGGCAACTGTACATCTCTCATCGCTTACAAATCCTGGAACTGGTGAAACGCATTCCAAAGTTTTGCCAAAATTGTGCCCCCCTCTCTGTCCTTGGTGAAACTAGAACTACAGGCTATAAATTGCTCTTATCTTCTTAATTATTGACGATAATTTTTATTATAGTTAAAAGTGTTTATGCATCATTAAAAATATTTTATATATTCATATTTATACTCTTTTTCGGGCTATAATTACAATCTGCCTTTTATAAGGCAATCAGTAGTTGCGATAAACGCTCTCATTCATACCATATTTACAATTCATCATTCACTCACTCAGTCATACAATCAACTCAATTAACTCTGGCCTCCTTTCAAAGCGAATAAATCTTTCGCCTTTTACTAAAAACATTTTATACAACTAAAATATTGAATCTTCTCTATTGCAATTGGCTTGAACAAAATTAAATACCGTTTGTTGACTACCGAAAATTATCCGCAGTGTTATATTATATTTTGAAGGATGCGAAAGTTGATTATGTTTAAAATGTGCACAATATCCCTCATAAACTTTATTTATCAATTTTTCGTTGCTACGTTTCGGACTGTCGTTAAAAGAAAAAAAAACAGAAGTAAATTAAGAAGCCATTAAAATATTTCCTGAACAGGATGATTAAAATCATTTTAATTACTTAAATATCTTCAATTTATGATGAAATTAGTATTACATTTTCCTTTTAAGCCAAGAGAACAAAAAAAAAATCGGAATATTAATCCAACAAATGAACGAAATACGATCTCAAACTACGCATTTATCTCATTTTTTTCTTGCTCATCAATGACCAACGAAATGAATGAACAGGAAATGAAAGAAATGTGACATTCCTACTATTTATATGCTGTGACCAACTCTAGTTGTGTTGGGTTCCTCAACGAAAGCTAAGTGTTTATTTTTATTCTACAATCAAACCTAATTCGGAGAGTAAACAAACATCGATAGTGTAACTATGAACTGCTGATAATCCATTTTTAGTTCAGTTCATGCTGTTTATCCAACAAAGCAACATGGATTCTTACCTTAACAAGGTAATAAACATATTTGTAATTAATTATACATTATGCGTTTCACATACACAATATACTCGCATTAGTAAATTTTGGTCAAAATAAAATGTGTCAGCCGCTTTTCTCAATATTAAAATCTTTCTGTCTGTCAATTTGTGTGTTCGGAAGAAAGTGGCCGCAAAAATTATACAATCGATATGAATTTTTTTATATCCTGCGGCTATGTTGTATTTGTTTTAGTCTAGATATAACAAAAGACAGCATGTAAAAAAAATTAACTTGAAAAATGTCGGTCACGTATCAAGTAACACTCAAGTAACAGGACTTGTAATCTAATCACATTTTCTTAGTGAAAAGTGATTTCAGTGGATTATAGAAAATTTATTTATTGGTTAAGGACACTGAACCCCGTATCGGCCAATGAGCATTGGTAGTAGTATTGGTAATGAGCATTTTATTACCTATTTGTTATAATCGTCGACTAAAGCCCCAAAATATTATACATATTATTAATCCCAACGTCTAGATCTTTAATTTTATAACCTGTTTGTGATAGAGTTTCTTGAATGCTTTAATTACAAGTAATTGATTAATAATTGTCTTTTCGTTATTTTCATAAGGTAGCTTTTATTTTTATCATATTTGGGGCATCCATCCATCATACTGTTTACGAAACAATAATTCAGATATACTGTTTGAGCCAAATCCTATTAATATGTTTTCATTTAGAACGTTTTTCAGTTTGTCAGTGTCACCAGTTAGTTCACTGTTTCTGTCAGAGTATGCCGAAACTGCTATGAATGAAAACTTTTCTTGTTGTGATCAAAAATCATTTTAAATTATGTAAAATCATTTAAACTATCATCGAAATTGCTTTTACGATTTCGTCTGCCAATAAAGTTTGGACAGTTGACGTCAAAAAGTAGTATATATTTATATTTTATAAAAGTGTATATATAAACATATAAGACAATGTTCTTCAATAGTTAAAAATATCATGTTAATCAATAATATAATAAAATATCTACCAATGCACAGACATACTAATTCATAATTAAGTCTTCACATTTAAATATGTACATAACTAATCATTAGGGCTGAGATTTATATGTAATAAAAAAAAAAAATATGTACATACATGTGTGCGTATTTTCACAGAAATGCTATTGTAAAATTCCTAAATCACTATTGAATGTTTTGTCAATAATGTACAACGAATGTACTTTTCGACTATGTCTCTTGTTTTGTGTTGAGTTTGTATTGTAAAAGGGAGCCTTTACTGCAGTTCTGAGGACTCGTTCGGTGTTTGGATTCGTTTAATGTTTGAAGGTTTGGCTATGCCCCATAGTTCTATTCTTTAAGTCCAAATTGGTTTTAGTTTTGTGAACTAAACTTCACTGTTTGTATATGTGAGTATTTGTATACTTCACATTGTTGGATTGAGGTAGTAAAAGAATGTACGGCATTTTCTAATTTTTTAGGGTAAATCTTAGGTCAATCGAACCAGTTAAAAGTTGACAGAAGAGGTCCCAATCATCTTTGCCCCTGATGAGATTGGGTGTACAGACGAATTGAGGAGTAAAGGGCTTTGGTCGGACGAGTGGTCATCAGCCGTGTAGTGGGCATTTATCGTTCCTAATTCATCGTGGATGAAGAAATCGAGGATGTCGGGATTTTGATAGCGATGTGCAGGCCAATAGTGGGAGTATGAGGAAAGAGAGAGAGTATCTGGATAAAATTGCAGATAACGCAATACTCACTGTGGACTGTGACCATAATCCTGGCAGTTGTAGCGCTGTGCTATATAACGCCTGGGATGTGATTTTTCTACCTTGACTCTGATGTAATAGAGGTACCTAAGCTCAAAAATCTTTTTGGCACCTGGAGTTCTTTCTAAGCCTTTATTAAGAACCTGTATTGCGATGAAATTACTCTGTTAGGGGATGAGGATGGTTGGATAGGTTTCGATGAAATTTCATAAATTTGGAAGAGATGAGTTCCCATTCTTGAACTAATCTTGAACTAATTGAACTAAGGAGGAAGCTGTCAGAGACTTTAAAGATTAAGGAGATCATATCCTGGGAATGTTTCGTAAGGTAAGCTTTTCAGGAGGTATTTGACATTAGATGGGTTAACGGCTTTTGGTGAAATTGAGAGAAGTATAGGTGAAGTGAGGAAATCTTCACCAGTTGCGGCATTAGTATGGTGTCAGGAATTGACAAGAATTAAGAGAGGACGCCCACCACGGGTTAGGGTCACTATAACCCTAGCCGCTGTCCGGCGAGCGCCGAGAAAGATGGGTGGATAATGTGGCGAATAGGTGGATCCATGAGATAAAATGGGTGGACCTGTGGACTTTGACCTTTGCTGGTGGCCTAGTCGGCGGGCAGTTTTATTCGTATTGATCTGACTCCATAAGATCTTAGAAGGTGTGCCCCGACAGTGCACTATGTTCAGGAGAAGAGGAATAGGTTAGGTATTGTAGGTAGATTATGTGGTCATGGAATGACCACGAATTTACGCTCGGTATCTAAGGGTAGGCGAAAACCGTCTGGATCCCAAAGGCGAGTGTGAACTGGAGAGAGGCAGACTATATCACCGTGGGAGACGCTACTAGGTAAAGTTTGTTGGGTCACGGTGACCATCGTCCACGAGGAAGAGGTTTCTTCCAAAGAGGTGCTAGTTTTAGCGAGACAAAGGCAGAGAGTCCCATTAGGAAGGTGTGGGGTCTGACAATGCCGGACTAAAACATAGCTAGGTAAGGAAAGAGAGATGCAGAGGTAGTTGAATAAGAACGCCATGGTTCGATTAGAGCAGCAAGTGACAGTGCAGAGAGAGAGAGAGAGAGAGAGAGAGAGAGAGAGAGAGAGAGAGAGAGAGAGAGAGAGAGAGAGAGAGAGAGAGAGAGAGAGAGAGAGAGAGCAGTGTTTTTTTAATTTCAAAACCTCTTTTATTGTTAAGTAATGAAGAGTAATGAACAAAAAAAAATTTATAGTGTTACAGTGCGCTGATGCATTCGAAGAAGGGCATTTCCAACCACCCTAATCCTGTAGCACAGTCATTGCACTGCGTCACTCATCGCTATAATCCTCCTCGGAGACTGAAACGGCAGTGGCCTCGTGACCTTCTATAATTAAGTGACAGTGGGAGTCCTGGCAATGGCCAGTTTCTCCAATCATGTCCTGAATGAATGAGCGAGTGAATGATGAAATGTAAATATGGTATGAATGATAGTATATCTTAATTACTTATTGCCTAGCAAGGCAGATTGTAATTTTAGCACAATAAAGGAATTATATATAGTTCCCCCCTCTCTTAACTGACGCCTTAAGGTTTTTTATTATTACAATATGGAAATATAGATGGATATTTTCTGGGCCGAGAAGAGGGGAACTTCTAATTATTCGTAATAAAGAGGTTGAAACAACATATGGTTTTGATGACTAAGGTGAGATGTGAAAGTACGGGAGAGATGCAGTGCGAATTCTTCCGATTCTTCCTAAGTCAATGTAAAACAAGTTCAGTGGAGTTTTCATATAGACTTCTATGTCTTTGTCCTCCCTTGAGACTGTTTCCCAAGTTTTGAACCCTTGGGCTCCTAATTCTTGCTGAATTATGTCGCTAAGTGTTGTAAGGTGAAGATTTCTAATGGCTACTCAGGGGTCGATGTTCCTTAAACTGGTACGTGGGGGATGCGTTCCCCTTCTTGAAATATTTGACAATTGGTTGGTAAGTGCCCGAGGATTCGGTATTGTAATTGTAATTCTTGTGTCTATTTCTATTCAGGCAGGTGAACTTACCACGTGTCAGTTTAAAATTTGGAATATGTTTGATATATATTTAGTGTTTTGATAGCAGTGGTGATATCCGTTTTTTGGTCTTACGTGACTTGTGCTTGTGCCCCGAAAGGGTTCGGTGCGAAAAATGGAGATTTTGGTGTCGGAGTGGAACTCTGTTTGAGTGGTGTGGCAAGTCGGATCGTGGCATAACTCTCCTTTTGGCCTGCCTCTGCGAACTTTCTGTTTCGCTGAAGAACTCAGGATATATATTTCATCCTTCCTAATTGCAGTGAAAAAGTTGCGTGATTGCTTTTTTTAACATTTATTTATCCTAATACAAGTAATGGATTTTTACTTAACCTGGGTTTCAGATTTAAGTGTGGACATTAGTCATGCATATAAATTGATGCTTAGAATCCTAGGGCTAGATTACGGTTAGAGAACGTAAATAAATTGAAAAAAAATCCAGCTCAAATCGTTTGCAGATGATTAAGTAGGTGGTACTTAGGGGGCAAGGTGGTAAGCTGAGTAATCATCTCAAACTTTATTTCGGTTTTCTAGACCGGATTTGCTACTCCTTCATTTAAGTAGTAAGTATTTCCCAAACTACCAGTCTGCTAAGTAATGGAGACCACCGGATCCATTTAAGTTATTGCTTCACTTTACGACCAAACAAAAAAAATATCTATTATCAGACTCCCAGAACTATCAGGGCAGAATGTGTGTCAACAAGATATTTATGTTTTTAACACTTTATTTATTTGTATTAAATATATCAGTCGGTTGAACCTTATATAAGAGACGTATTTTTAAACAATTTGATCCAAATTCAAGTGACCTCACAAATTTTTATAAATTTTAGCAGCTAATATTTTGTTTCGCACTGCACCACTCATCCCTATAAACCTCCTCGGAGATTAAATCGACAGTGGCCTCGTCACCTGCTATAACTAAGTGTTAGTGGGAGTCCTGGCAATGGCCAGTTTCTCTAATCATGTACTGAGCGTCTGTGGCTCTCGCGCTCTTGGTCAGCCTCCACTGGCTCTTATCCAGTGACGCGGCTGACGTAGAAGCGTGGGGAACTCCCCAAGACTCCCTTCGCATGCGAGGGAGGTGACAACTTTGTGGACTTGGGGGGCCTCTGGGCTGTTTGTAAATATTGTATGAATGAGCGAGTGAATGATGAATTGTAAATATGGTATGAATGATAACATTTATCTCAATTACTCATTGCCTAATAAAAGGCAGATTGTAATTCTATCTTAATAAAATTGATTGAAACCGGAATAATGAAAAATCCGAACTGTACGCATCCTTTTACATTACAAACTCACCCCTTCACAGAGATCTCCTTGTGCCAACTGTCCTTGGCCTAATACCCTCAAGATTTTCCAAATTCCGAAAAAAATCTACCGGCTCATCCAAATCCTTTTGTGAGCTCCTTATCCAGAAATATTCATCCTTACAATCCTCCTCGTTGCCTTAAACGGCGATGGCCTCGCAATCTGTAAGTGTAGACATATGAAAGATTATAATTGTGTGAGTAATGAGCCTCTTCCAACGGGCTTTTAACTTTTAAAATATTTCAATTAACCAATTTGTGTTTACTTTGTTTTAGTATTTTCTTGACACGTGTGATGATAAATATGATTTTATGATTTATACATTTAAACATTCACTAGATTTGTTTGAGCAGTTTATACAACTTTTTAAGGTGAAATAATTTATGAAATAAAGCAATGTGGATATGCGTGGGAGTGTACTATACTTATTGATGTTTTTTTGTAACACCAGATAGAATTACAGATCAATGATAAAAGAAAGCGGTGTAAAGCAGTATCGATGTTTGGTAAATTATTCAGTATGGGCCCTGTGAATCTAGCAGTTAAGGAACCTGACATATGGAAACTTTACCTCGAGAGGTGTCTTATAATATATTTACTTTTAATTTAGAAGTAACTTTTTTGTATGCATAATTCTTTAATGTCAGCAATCCTTGTGCAGGTTTTCTGATAGATGGGTGGAGGTGAGGAAGGAATGTTTGAAGATGAGTGCAGACATTGCGCTCAGATGGCCACAACTGTTCCAAGACTTGATTCCTCGTATCGTTGAGCTGCAAGCTGACGACAGTTCACGGATTAGGCTGCAGGTAATTTCATCATCCTGATAACAACTTTATAGATATGTTGTCTCCATAATTCATTCGCACTAAATGATTTCATTTTCAATTTTAGTTATAAATTTATCATAATATTCTAAAGGAGTTTCTGCGCATGCGCTACTATTAACAACCACGTACAACTATCGCTCTCCAAATCAATACCGATAACTACCGTTATAGACCCTTTTTCGTCTTTGGGATTGTGTCAACTGGCAACTTAAGTGAGGTGGCCACGAGGGAGCCCTCAATAAGTGAGTAGATCGCTAGTACATTGGTGTAAAGTGTAAATAATAGTGACATCGGAGAGAGTAGTCGGCCATCTTGACTGAGGCATCAGTCGTCGTTCACGATACATAGCCGTTCTGAGCCAGACCTGATAGGTGGCTCAGAGCCAGACCTGATAGGTGGCTCAGAGCCAAGACCGGTGACTCGCCACTGGAATCCCACTGGCACTACGTATTTTATTTATTATTTTCTTTTTTTTTAACTAACAAAAATCTTAGCTAATGACAAAATGAGATTTTATCAGCAGATAATATCACAAAATAAAAAGAAAAGATCGAGGTCCTTAGGCCCAACTCCACCAACGTCGCCAGTAAAGCGAAAACCCAGACGCTCAAATAGGAACATCCCTACAAACTCATCTGCTGCCAGCTCTATGGAAGATCTACCACCACTTGCCAGCACTTCAAAAGAAGAAACTGTAGCAGAATCTCCATTCTTCACACCGAATAGCTTCGAGGTACTGAGAAATAGTCAACCTGACGACATGGAAGTTATTCAAACACCAACACAGCCCAAGCCGCCTGCTATATTCGTAAGGAATATTAGCAATTTCAAACTATTGTGCTCACAAATGAGCAAAGTTGTAGGTACCGGAAAATATACGTGCCTCAATCGCTCTCGGGATACAAAAATTTCCCCAGACACTCCGGATACTTATCGAGCGATCATTAAGTATTTGGAAGAAACCAATGCAGACTTCCATACATACCAGTTGAAACAAGAACGATCGCTTCGAGTAGTGATAAGAAATCTGCACCCGACCACACCAGCTGATGAAATTGAAGACGAACTATCAGCTCTGGGGTTCAAAGTTCGGCAAATAACCAACGTTTTACGTGAGGACAGACAACAAAACGAATCCACCAAAACGGCATTACCGTTATTTTTTGTAGATCTCGAGCGGACACCTGGCGTGGAGAAAATTTATGAATTAACAACCCTGTATTACACAAGAATACAGGTCGAAAAACCTTACCCCAATAGAGACATCGTCCAATGCCATAATTGCCAGGCATATGGGCACACAAAATCGTATTGCCACCACCCTCCTAGGTGTGTAAAGTGTAGTGGGCAGCACAAAAGCGAATTGTGCAAAAAGCCCCTAAAATCGCCTGCTGTATGCGTGCTCTGCCAGCAAGACCATCCGGCCAACTACAAGGGCTGTGAGGCCTATAGAATCCTCAAGTCCAGGAGCGAGCAACGTCGCCGGCCGGAAGAAGAGAAGCCAGTAAGAGGTAGCTCAAGAAGCGCCCCCACCAGAAATTTGAGGCCTTCTGTCTCTTTTGCTGATGCCGTTCGGAACAGAGAGCAGTCACAGGCACTGCCCACTTCTCGTCCGCAAGTATCTCTTCCCCAGCATTCCGCTCATCCCGCCAACCAGCAAACCCAATCCCATCCTCAACCACACATCTCGCATATTCCTTCACCACCAAGCTCTTCAGATCTCACTAGCCTATTAACATCATTCCTTACAGAATTCAGAACCCTAATTACCCCTCTCATTTCCCTTCTTACAAATCTTGTCTCCTACCTTATCCCCGTTAAACAAAATCCATAAGTGGATCCTTCCGACTCCTTATCCATTCTCCTTTGGAATGCGAATGGTGTTCGCACCCACACTAACGAACTGACAGCACTACTCCATGACAAGAAGATCGACGTAGCTCTTATTACTGAAACAAGACTTACGAGCAAACGACCATTTACCGTTCGACAGTACCAGACTTATCGTACTGATCACCCAGATGGAACAGCTCATGCAGGTACCGCTGTCATTGTCCATAACTCCATATCCCACCACATAGTTCCTTTGGTATCACATGATTTCCTTCAATCCACTGCAGTGTCAATCACCACCTTCACTTTTCCTCTTACACTTGCATCAACGTACTGCCCTCCCAATAAATCCATTTCCGACTCCCAATTCATCTCCTTTCTAGACTCCATCGGACATCGTTTCCTTGTGGGTGGGGACTTTAATGCGAAGCACCAACACTGGGGGTCAAGATCCACAAATACACGAGGACGTGCTTTGCTGTCTGCACTCACACGGAAACATTGCTCCACTATCACTCCTGACACAGCCACCTATTGGCCATCAGATCCCAACCGAAATCCTGATCTCCTTGACTTCTTTTTTTACAATAGTTTAGGAACACTAAACTATTCACTCAAGCGCCTCGATGACCTTTCCTCCGATCATAGCCCTTTATTATTAACCATTTCCTTAAGACCAATTCACAAACTGCCTCCTCCTTCATTTATTAGGGGCCCAGTTGACTGGGACCACTTCCGTCAGCTTCTTACAGAGTCCGTAAACCTCAAATTATCCCTGAAAACATCCCAAGACCTAGACGATGCAGTGCATTCTTTCACTACTCTGGTCCAGAGGTCGGCTTGGGAGGCATCGTCACCCCATCGTCACACAAAAATCCACAATCATAATCGTTTACCTCAGCATCTCAAAGATCTAATCCAATCCAAACGCCGCTCCAGAACAGTGTGGCAAAGATCCCGGCATCCTATTGATCGTCGCACGTACAATCAGTACTGCCGATTGGTAAAGCGGCGATTGGCATCCTTCCGTTCCGATTCTTTCAATTCCTACCTCTCCTCTCTGTCCACCAGGGATAACTCCTTGTGGAACGTAACCAAAAAAATCCTAAAGTATCAACCTGTTTCACACCCACTCCGTCGTGATGATGGGTCCTGGGCGGCTTCGGATGGGGATAGGTCGGAGGAATTTGCTCTGCATCTTACCCATACTTTCACACCTCACCTTTCTCATCAAAGCCATACTCACAGCACAACTGTGGAAGATTTCCTCACTTCACCTATTCCTCTCTCTCTTCCACCAAAAGCCGTTAACCCCTCTGAGGTTAAATACCTTCTGAAAAACTTACCTTACCGAAAATCCCCTGGATATGATCTCCTTACTCCTCAAATTCTCAAACAACTTCCTCCTAAAGCCATAATCTTCCTAACCTACATATATAATTGCATAATCCGAACGACGCACTTTCCTCTCCTCTGGAAACACTCCATTATTGTCCTATTCGCCAAACCCGGTAAACCACCCAATGACGCCTCATCTTATCGTCCAATTAGCCTACTCCCTATCCTCTCAAAAATATTTGAGAAACTCCTACTAAAACGTCTACTTCCCATTGTTGAATCCAAAAACCTTTTTCCCACACACCAGTTTGGCTTCCGCCAACGACATTCCACTGCTCAACAAGGCCTTCGCGTTGTTGATCATATCTCCTCAGCCCTTGAAACCAAACAGTATTGCACTGCTGCCTTTCTCGATATAGCTCAAGCTTTTGACAGGGTTTGGCACGCAGGTTTGCTCTACAAGCTCAAAAGATATTTACCACAGACCCTTTTCCTAATCCTACAGTCCTACCTTTCAAACCGCTTCTTCCAAGTCCGCTGTGGTTTAGAATACTCTAACTACTATCCCATAAGTGCAGGAGTTCCACAGGGCAGTGTCCTGGGCCCCATCCTCTATAACCTATACACCGCTGATGTCCCCTCTACTCCCAATACCTTCTTGGCCACATTTGCAGATGACACTGCAGTCTTGTCATCCCATCCAGACCCCGACATAGCATCCCATAACCTTCAAAAACACCTTGACGAGATCGAGTATTGGTGCAATCAATGGCGGATCAAAGTTAATGAAGCAAAATGCTCCCACATTACCTTCACCCTTTGTCGCAAGTCTGGTCCACTAGTTTATTTTAATTCTATTCCTCTCCCTGTATCCGAGACAGTACGGTACTTAGGCTTCCATCTTGACAAACGACTGACCTGGAACCCACATACGAGACTAAAAAGACAAGAACTAAACAGACGCTTTGGACAACTGTACAGACTACTTCAAAGGACATCCCATCTCTCAATAGAAAATAAACTACTAATCTACAAAGTTATACTTAAACCAATCTGGACATACGGAATAGAGCTATGGGGGACAGCAAAAAAGTCTAACATCAAGCGTATCCAATCCTTTCAATCAAAAGTCCTGAGAACAATAGTAAATGCCCCTTATTATGTCAGCAACAAAACCCTTCATAACGACCTTAATATACCCTACATTCTAGAACTCATCCCTTCCAAGTTTACGAAATTCCACAGTAGCCTTTCCAACCACCCTAATCCTGTAGCACAGTCAATGCACTGCGCCACTCATCCCTATAATCCTCCTCGGAGACTGAAACGGCAGTGGCCTCGTGACCTGCTATAAACGCGTGACAGTGGGAGTCCTGGCAATGGCCAGTCTCTCCAATCATGTCCTGAGCGTCTGTGGCTCTCGCGCTCTTGGTCAGCATCCACTGGCTAGTATCCGGTGACGCGGCTGACGGAGGAGCGTGGGGGACTTCCCAAGACTCCGCTTTCTCTTTGCGGTGGATTTGGGGGGTCTCTGGGCTGTCTGTAAATATTGTATGAATGAGCGAGTGAATGATGAACTGTAAATATTGTATGAATGAGAGCATATATCTTAATTACTTATTGCCTTATAAAGGCAGATTGTAAATATTGCACAATAAAGGAATATTCTAAAGAGCAAACAAAGAATTTTAATATTTACCCTGCGTGAAAATGAAATGTTTCAAAAAACTTTGTGAGCCTATTAAGAGGTGGGAGTCGGACGAGAGGTCATCAAGCCGTGTAGTGGACATGTACCGTTCCAAATTCATCGTAGATGAAGAAATCAAGGATCTCGGGATTTATTTTATTCATAGCCCTGAAGATGCCTGTGATGGTGAAGGCCTAAGGATGACCTGAGAGTAGGTCAAACGTTAGCTGGTGATGTAAGAATAAATAAAAGCTTTTTAGAGCTACTCAAAAACACATTTTGATTTTCAAACAGTCTAAATATAATATTGTCATTATTACTGTTGTTAGGTATTCATTTTAAC
The DNA here is from genome assembly GCA_930367205.1 of Acanthosoma haemorrhoidale. Taxonomy (NCBI): domain Eukaryota; kingdom Metazoa; phylum Arthropoda; class Insecta; order Hemiptera; family Acanthosomatidae; genus Acanthosoma; species Acanthosoma haemorrhoidale. The sequence continues at coordinate 81,464,791 of OV884009.1, read as the reverse complement.
ATCATATTATATAATTTATGATAATTAAAACTATCACTAGCTCCAATGGTCACTAGTTTTCCAATGTCGAAGTATATCGTTTTATTTTAGTTTTTAAATTGAATAAAGTCTTGTATAACAAACTTGTATTTTCATAAATACTTCTAAAATAATGAAAGTACGAAGATAAATGGTAAAGCCTTCTCTGTGTGAGATTTTTAATCGTTTATTAAATACTAAAAATTTGAAGGTTTTTCAAAATAATGTTTTATTTCCTTTGTTAAACCGTCTTGTTTACTCAAAATTACCTGAAAAAAAATGTAAAAAATCAAAATGTAAATAAAAAAAAGTCACCTTGAGCCATATTAACTACATCATTCTACTAATTGGTTCTTTAATAAAAAAATTTTTTTTTCCTTTTGGTCTTTAATCTTAATTTTGTTAAAGAAAAATTTAATATTTTTTTAGGCAGTAAAGTGTTTGAAACTTACATTGTTTCACTGAGCACATAGAGTGCCCACGCCACGCGTAATTGTCTCATTGCATACGAGCATTCATATCCCAGTAGCCAAGCATTGTAAAAACGAAAACGTAATTATTTGTTTATTTTAGGTCGCTACATACTAAATCCAGGTGATTTCGAATAGGTACAGATAAGGTAACATTAGGGGTGAAAAACTTTCAAAAACATGTTTTCGGCCAAAAATATTTCTCTTTTAATTTTTATTATTGGAAATCGTTTTTGTTTTTTTTAGTGACGTCATTTTAAATAAAACAAACCGTAACTTTATCTCTTTAGGTTCTCTAAATATCGACAAAATTATGTGAAAAAAATTTATTTTGAAGTGTTATTATGAATTTAATTAAACGTTTAAATTAAAAGCAAGCGTCTTGGATCAGGTTTTATAAATCTCACTCCGTTACCTACTAATGATTAAATACCTTTTTCACCTTCATTTCCGACAGAACAAACCCCAAAACGTCAAGAAAAGGTCAATGTATTCAGTTTATTCTCACTATTCGGTATTTCACTTAATTACCAAAAGGCGGCGTTTAATATACATATGTATATATTTTTAAATATAAATTACCCCAAATTTTTTAAGTTGTTGAATAAATGAAATTCTTTTAAATTTATAGCATTACTACCAACGGTGGCTTCTGGAATTTTATTATCATCGTTTTTGATTGAGGAATTTATTATTGTCGGACAAAATGAATGAATCGTAAGTCCATTCAGAGAAGGTTGAAAAATTGCCGAGTAGTTTACGTTTTTCCTATTATTTGTCACTATGCGGAGAATCGGGATATCCCTGGCGCTAATCTGTCAGCCAAATTAGTGGATAGAAGCCAATGGAGGTCGAGATAGCGAGAGCCACAGACGCTCAGTACATGATTAATCTAAGACTCCCCCTGTCATGTATTCACGGCAGGCCACGAGGCCACTTCCAATTAAATCTTTGAGGGGGATGATTTTTATGTGTGAATCTTTAGAATGACTGGTAGAGAATTAGGGTGGATGGAAGAAGCTTTAATGAAATTTCGTGATCTAAGTAGGGAACAGTGATGTAAGTTATATTAATTTATATCGTTCTGAAGATTTCTGTTACTCAAGTAGTTACTCTGTGCTCTGTAGTTACTGAAGTAGGTTAACTATTGTTCTCAAGATTTATGATTGAAATGATCCAATGCGCTTGATGTTTGACCGATTCTCTGTGACTCATAACGATTAATGCCGTATGTCTAGGCTTTAGTATTTAAATTAGCAGTTAATTTTCTATTTAGAGATGGGTTGTTCTTTGAAGTAGTCTATAGAGATCCCCAAAGCGCCTGTTTAGTTCCTGTCTTATTAGTCTTGTGTGTGGATCCCATATCTGCCTTTTGTCAACATGGAGCCTAGTCATCACTAGTACACGAGGTCTATTAATTAATATAATGCAATTTGGCGAACTCTGAACCCTAGAGCTGTGAGAAAATTTTCTATTATATCCGCCGGAATATTGAGAGATGCACTCCATACATGTATGACGACTCCTTCATACATGTTTCAAAGTAGACCCCCTTTGCTAATCCTCTTAGGGGTTAGCAATTACATACATTTTAGTATAGCCAAATTAGGAAAAATTGTAAAATAGTATACTTTATATATGTTTTTAGGTAGTGACTACCCTAGAAAGAATAGCTATCGAAAACTATGACGTAGTGGAATCGAATGAGTTATTCTGGGAAGTGTTGAATATAAGAACAGACGATGTTTCGGTAAAGTAAACTTCATTGTGTTTCAAGTCAAATAAAATATCATTTATGTACATTATAAAACTTTTATAATAAGGATGAATTTTTAGTAATAGTCTTCCGATAAGAAATCTGTTCCAATTACCCAGATTTTGAAAGTTACCTTAAAACAAATTGAGTTATTCGTATTTTGAATAAATCTTAATTTCATCCATTATCACTTTGTGGTATGTATTGCAACTGTTTTAATTTTAATAATTATCTATAATTAACGTCACATCAGTATTAATGAAATTCAAATCTATTGCTGAAACGAATTCGTCTAATGAAGTTCAGCGTGTTTATTTCTTCAAGCCGTTCTTGTAGTCCGGTTTTTCGTCAAGCACTTTAGAACTTACGGCACTCAGCGATGATGTAATGAACGATTAATGGTGCCTTATCACACTCCTAGTTTGGTGAGGTTAGGAAGGGGGCCCTGAGGTCTTGCAAGGGTCATCCAAGTATGTAATTCTCTAAAGGCTAATCACTTGCAATTGCTTTGGTTTCATCCATTCAGTGTTACCCGTAAAGTAATGGAGCAAGTATGAAGCCTTGTGGGACCCCTCCTTTGGTAAGCCTTAATGAGGAGGTCACTGAATTTTCACTTACTGAAATACCAGTGGTTACCCAAGTAAGATTTCAGTATCAAGAAGTAAGTATGTGGAAGTATTGGTCGTAGTTTGGAGAGAAGTCCTGCATTTCAAACTCTGTCAAAAGCCTGTTCTACATCAAAAAATGCTCCTGTCACATAGAGCTTCTTCTCGAAGGAAGAAGCTGCATAGTCAACCACTCTGTGCAGTTGACGGATGGTTGAGTGAAGTGTCCCAAATAATGTTCTGGAAGTGAATTTTGTAATAGGAAAGAGGGAGGATACGTATATATGTGAGTTTTCCAAAAGTTTAGAAATAGTGGAAAGAAGGGTGATAAATCTATATGAAGAAGGTAATTTTAAAGGTTTACTAGGTTTTAAAATCATTCTGATATGGGAGAATTTTCATTGAACAGGAAAGTTTGTTGTGAGAGAAACAGAGTTAAAAAGAGAAGTTTAGTGCACAATAGCTTTTAGTGGCAAATGATGAAGTAGTTCAATAAAACCATAACCAGGTGATTTCCCTTTCGGTAGATGTTTGATTTCTTGAAGGGCCGAAAGCTTTTCCAGGAATCGACAGTGGTAAAGGAGTGCCAAGTACTGTTTATGATTCGCTGTCATGTTGAGCGTTAGACAATTGAGGATAGGGTTTGAAAAAGGAGGAGAGGTGGTCAGCGAATCGTTCTGCTTTCTGTTTGCCATGCCACGGTTTTGTGTCGTAGGAGTTTTCGTGCTTCTCTCCATAGACCATCTTTGGCATTAATGGATGATAAATTATTTCCAAATGTGTAAGTGTTGTAAGCTTTGATTTCTGTTTTTAGTGTGTGGATTATAGATCCGTTTATCAGTCAACATTCTTGTCCTGTACCATTGTTTTTTTGCCTTTTGTATGTCCATTATCAGCTGTCGTATAAAGAAGAGTATTGTGTAAATAAGTGTACGTTCTTAGCTGGCGAATGGATCTGAGTTGGGAGAAGAATCAATTTAAAAATGTCATTGTCCTAATTAAAAATATATAAATTCGGTTTTGTATTTTACTCTATAATCACACTAAACCATCCATTAAAATAGCACTCGCAACGTTAACTCAGCTATCGTTTTACATATCTGTCCGGGAGTTGGCCGCCCTGATATAGCGGCTCTTAAGTTTAATATTCGACCTCGTCTTCTCAATGGATATAGTTGTTCCAGTGAAGTCGTTAACAAGTAGCAATTAATAAATTACCCATCCATTCGCACTAGACCATTAACTTATTTTATATAAATCTTATAAATACTCTTTTTTTTTCTCTTACCCCCATCATTGCGTACGAACCGTCCCACCACCTCCTTTTTATTATTAAGACGTCTTAACTCGTCCTCTCTTGACATTGCCCTTCAGTATCCACTTTTTCTTGTTCTTCGTTGTTCCTCCCTAGGTATCCATCTTACACTAGAGGTTTAGCCGTCATCTTCTTGCTTATTTCTTTTTGTATGCCAATCCCTGCCTTAGGTGGTCCAAAGGTCGTTCACATGGACTGTACTATAATGCCCTATCCAGTTCAAAATCTCATGCATAACCAAAAGATATGCTAATATAAAAAGGTCTCAGCCTCAACTATAGTCAGATTATAGAGCTAACAGGCTGTTATAGAAGTAACCAAAATACAGTAATTATAACTTCGTCATTGAGTTATTGTTTATATTTACATCTATTTCAGCTGAATGTAAGAATAAAAGCAGATAATACGCTTATAAGGATACGGAACAACCATTGTAATGACGCCATCAAATCTCCTTTCACTGGTGCAAATTAACATTCTTTATATTACTCAACAATTTCATTTGGATATGCCGTGCAAAATGGCATCCACAAAACAGTAAGTGTCATATTAAATAGTCATTTTATTAACTAATCAAATATCTATATATAATTATTTTTTGTTTTATATTCCCTTGTTACAATATTAATATATGTTACAGAATACAGATTCTACAAACGAATCTATTTACAATTGCTTCATTATATTTCCTGTAGCTTGGTTACATTTTATACAAATTCTATTTTCTATTAATAGTGAACTCCGTTGTACAAAAGTATAATGATGTACATTATACATTAATGGACTGAATTTATTAAAAGTGATAGGGGTCACCTTATTTATCATAGACTTAAAACTAGCTTACCTATGTGTCTCCGGTGAATGAACTCGCCCACCGATGGCACACCAAGCAACTGGTGCAGGTCGGCGTTCTTTAAACTCTCGTTGGAGCTATGTCGGACCACTTTTCTCATTCTGGAATAGTTGGAGACTTTTAGCTGTATTGTCAGTCAAGTAAGTATATAGCGGGCCACCGTGCAGCAGAGATGGCTGGAGGACACATTTATATACCATTAGTTTGAGACGCAGCGACAAGTATATATAATTAAATAGAAGTAATACATTTAATGCCTGTTTCTGGTCTCCATACGAGTGTTTATGTGATCAATATATTATAAATAAAATAGTAATTTAAAATATTTTTAAAATATAAATAATATATAGTTATGAATATAAAATATAAACACTATAAAATATTCTACACAGTGTGTTGGCTTAGTTTTCATAAACCATTGTACGTACCTGGGCCGATGAGCTTAGCCACTATGTACTTCAGCATGGATACATTCTCGATTGTGGCAAAGACTATACCTTAATAATTGGGGCCACGGTATTTATTTCTATGGAGGGTACCGAGTTTCTGTCGCAGGTGGAGTTTCAGTTTTGTTGTTGTTAGGGGAGAAATTCATTTCGGGAGAATTAATCTCCAAGTACTTTTAAAGTGCTTCTACCGGTGGTTTTAGAGTATTTTTACAAAGTCACAAGGATAGTTACCACTTTCTTATCATGTTATGTTATCAAATTAGAGATCTCGTTGTCATGAACAGTAATATGTTATTTCTTTTTTGTGTTGTTACACTATAATCACACTAAAGCAGCTTTTTAAGCTTTCATTTTTGTATTTAGTGCGTTGTGTAAGGTGATTATAGATCGGTTGACCATTGAACAGTTTTGTGCTGCGCCACCGTTTTCTTCGTCTGTCCGTTATCAGTTGTCGTATATAAGAAGGGTGTTGTGAAAATAAGTATACGTTCTTAGCTGGCAAAGGAATTTGAGATAGGAAAAGAATCAATTTAAACATTTTATTAAATGTAATTAATTCGCAGCCATTAAAATAGTATTTGCAACAGTAAATCAACCATCGTTTCGCATATCCATCCTAATATTGAGGCTCTTAAGTTTAATATTCGACTTGGTCTCTCCAAATGATATAGTAGTTCAACCGACAGCTGTACTGAGATGAGTCGACTTTTCAAATCTCCAGATGCTCCCTCAAGAACGTACTGGCTAAACGTACTATTTCGCTGGAACAGGCTGGCGTACAAGCCGCGTAGGCCAGAGGAAGCGAGAGAGGGAGGAGATGTGACCCAACTAATAAGAAGTCGTTAGGTCCCTAGTATTTCGGCCATCACTGCTAGTTTTTAAGTCTTTTCACAACTACGTTCTAAAGAAACCATTGTGACATCAACATAAATGCAAGTCAACCACAACGGACTTCCTGTTCCGATCTTTAGAATTTTATGACGTATTTATTATTATTATTTATTTAAATTTATAAAAAATTAATTAAAATGTAGTGTGTGTTCTGGTGTAATATATTAAATATAATTTGTTTGTTTCGTAACCAGTAACAAATAACTATTATCATATTATAAAATTTTATTAAAAGCATTTAAAAAAGAAAATTTATAAAGTTTCTAGCACTGTTAATCAAAAATGTTTTTAATAATTAATTATATTAAATTATTTTATTGAATACAATTAAATAATAATTATTATTCATTGTTATTATAAATAATTAAATTTTCATTTACAATCGTAAATAGGTTCAAACTAAAATCAAAACAAAATGAAACGACAATCGGTGTCGTAACTAACAAATAACATGTGTGGCAGGATGTTTTGCAGCGTGATGGGAGACTTTAGTCAGACCCCTGTGCGCCGTCACAGGGGGACTAACCAATTAGTTATTGATGTTGCTTATACAGATCTATATCTCACTTACATTATCCAGAAACAGTTTAAGTGATCTTAGACAAAAGCTGGAGCTGTGTAAACAACTTTAGATCGATGAAATCTGGCTTTATCCACTAAAGCCACATTCACACACACACACACGTCTGTTCACAACAGCTCACAGATAGTGAAACATACCTTCTTAGCAGTCAGGGACATAATCGATCAAACCTTTATGAAGATTCCGAAGGTGAGGCCCATCACCTAGTCCTTTCTATTTTGATACTGTACTTTCAACTTAAAAAAAAAATGTTGTATTTGTAATTCCACTCTCCTTCAAATGCATCTGCGTATGCAGCAAGAGGATAAATTTTGTAAATATTGCTCATTATATTGTTCATATGTTGTAAAAATGTTAAATAAAAAGGGGGGAAACCCTTTATGAGCCGCTCTTTAGGAATTAATAATAAACACCACAACGTTAATGTTTTGCTCATTTAAGAATCGTAACGTATCATTAGTAAGAGGATGTTGTGAAGATGACTTTAATGGCAAATTTATTCCCCTTTACATACCTCTAAGTCAAATATGGGTTGCGAAAACTTTTTAATAACGGTTTAGATGGTATGTAGTAAAATTTTGTTGTGGTATCGATACCACTACTGTTGATATTTAACACCCAAAGTATAGCTTTATATGCAGTGGGAGGAAGATGATTTTCTCTCCTTCGACTAAGAGGTCGTTAATGACATTCTTTTCCCCAACGTTCATGATTTCTCTCTTCGTCACTCTTTTCTTACCCAGTGGTACGTGTTGTGTCTCTGCTATCTATCCCAGAAGCACAAGCAAGGATATTTGATGCGGGTACTTTGCTGTCCAATGAAAAAGTTTACCCTTTTTAAGTCTACACAAATCACCCATTGATGTTCATGGTACTTTATCTTCTCCAAGACCAAAGGTACGGTGTTATATTCTTCTTTCAGTTTCGTTGAGTGAACAAATGGTATTGAACCATATTTATTCCAACTGTGAAGAAGGGCACATTTCAAACTTCGCTTTGAGCTGTCAATATATAGGCGCCAATCATCTGGAAAATAGTCAGGAAGGCCTATTTTTTCAAGTAGTCCTCTAATTTCGTGACAAACTACAAGATTGTCTTCTTGAGAGAAGATGAATGCAGGAACCAATCCTTGTATATTTGATTTAGAACTGAAAAAAATGGAGTTAGAACTCCACATTTCGTATAGGACTGCACTTGAAAAAAAACTCTGATCTAAAAAAGTAGAGCAGATAGAGCAAAACTGATTTCATATTTAGATTTCAACGCTCCTAGTATAGCCAAAATCAGCTCGAAAATCCTCGGTATGTAAAAAATTTTTTTTCTTATAGGCCTGTGTTATCGGAGACAGACCATGATGCCACTTTGCCAGAATTCAGTATAGAAGATAATGGTCACCCAGAGAAAGCCGAGTTGGCACAGTACAATGTGACAAGGCCTAAAGAGTTTCAAGCCAACGAGAAAGTAGATCAGATTCCAGAAGAAGTGAAATCCTCTCAAACCGAGAGGCCTCACACCACTAAACATGTATGCAAGATTAATTGAAGAATTAAACTAATTTTTGAACGGCTCATAATTAATGTCTTTTAATGAGTTATTATTTTTATGTGTATATTTATATGATGTTTTTATAATTTATCATTTCAGTATTGGTAAATTGAGGGGGGGGAAGTTGTGGGGATCATTGGTAACACTGAGAGGTAGTAGGATTTGGTACGGTTGTTCATGTGAACAAAGATGAGTGAATAAAGTGTCTTAGTTAAGTGTTTATGGTTTAATTAGTGAACACCACTTACACAATACACATTTATATAAAAAACCGAAATGCTGATTCAGAATAAATAAATAAGAGTTTGTAGAAAGATAGATATTCACTGAATTCCTCGTAATCAAAACACCTTTGAGTGGACTTTCTATCCACAAGGCTATAACCTTGAAAACGACAATGAAAGATATCCAGAAGAATACTGATCCTAAGTGTACACCAACGGATTGACTCAAGAAGCAAGAAGGAATGGTGGGGCAGGCATGTAATCTCATGACTTTCTGATTGCTGAACAAATTGATAAAGTATTTACCAACATTGAAGTGAAGCTACGTGCAGTCCTTCTTGCTCTAGAGGAGCTTAAACCTAGAACCGATTCTAAAATAGTTATATTCGTGGATTCCCAAGGTGCAATATTATGCCTGAAAACCTTAACAGTGCTGGATGTCAAGAGACGTAAAATTTATTAGAAAATCTAATAGTGCGAGGGTTGGAGGTTGTGCTCCGATGGGTACCAGGGTCTGCTGGGCAATGAAGAAGCTAACAGACTAGTGAAGTAAGGCTCACTGTCGGAGCAGTTTGACCACCTACTTTATCAGAACACTAGCAAGAGAATTGTCAACGCTATCCTTAAGAGCCATGTGTAGTAGAAGTATTCAAGGGATGTTGAGGGGCAACAGTGGAAGGTTCTTCTGGAGGAAAAGTCTTGAATAAACTCCATGGCATCGTGTAGCTGATAGTGCTGAGTATAGTGTAGATAGATAGATGGAGTAGATAAGAGGGGCTAAGTCCAACAACTAGGCCTATGGATCTTACTATGCATTAGTGTGCGTTACGTTATTACACTGTTCCTCCTGGAATCTACCTACCCTCCTACATAGTCAAGAATTGAACTCCCTTTAATGCAGTTAGGTTCATCTAGTGGGAATCTATCGCACCCCAAGGTTAAAATCTTAGTTTTCCAAACGCCTTGCACTATATATGCTTTACTTTTTAATATGCATGTTAGTGTGAGTATAGTGGTGCCAAGCTTGTCAACCTCACTTTAATGTTGGTCAGTACTTTCTCCAGGACCTTCAGCAACAATAGAGGTAATGCTGATAGGTATAAATGCGTTTACTATTGAATAGTTGTCCTTCCTGTTTTGGGATACAAATGATTTTAGAAGTGTGCCATAGCTTTAGTAGAAAGCCCAATGCAATACTGGCTTGGAGGATTTCCGTTAAGTGGTTTGTCAACAATTCCCTCCCTCAGCATGCTAGGGGTGAGGCCATCTTTACCTGGTGTTTTGTGTGCTATATGTTTTCCTAGTGTCTATAACCCCCTGTATGGTTACCACTCTTTTTGAATCTTCCCAGTTTTCCACTGTAATTTTGGAATTCTTTCTAGGGCACTTATGGTTTGGAGAAATGTACTTCCATCAGATGGTTGCCGGTTTCGTCATCTTTTGTCTAAATGCCGAGTGCAATTAAGTGATGAGGGCATACTTTGAGTGGCATTAAAGAAACGATATGGGCAACAGGTTTTTCAGAAGATCAAGCTTGTACTGCCAGGGTACACATGGCTCATGTACTGGACATTAGAACAACCAAACGTTAAATCAGCATATTTAAAAAAAATTGGTCAGTTTACTTCACTCCTAATTGGTTTTAATCATCACATCGATGGTGTGAACTTATTTCCTTAGAAAAAAACATTTTTTTTTAGTATTTAAAGGATTTATTTTTGAATATTACCAATTTGTGCATCTCATTTGCTGTATAGTTATGTATGTTTAGGCACCTATAAGTTTATAGTACACCACAAACTTTGTTTGTATCTTTTAATTTTGAGGATTTTACAGGTACAGATGCAAAATTATGTGTTGTTTTTAGTTTAATAGCTATGTTCTAGTTTTACCTATGGTGGGTGGTTATAAGTCTTTCTTTATAAATCTCACATCCACAATCAGGTTAAACTTCCCAGCAACAACAGGAGTTACATATTCGGTCAAGAACACTCACCATGTGGCATAAAGACACTATATGACTTAGGTGTTGTAATGAGAGTATTGGGATGAACAAAAAAACATATATAAAAGTTGTACTAAAAATATAAAATAACTCAACATGAGCTGTAATAACATATACATTGCATAGTGAAGAATAAACAAAAAGTTCGAACAGCTGGACTATGTTCACATTCTCACTTTACTAATCTTTCTTCTACAGCTTACTATGTTCCGTAAACAGAATCCACTTTGATAATGATAGATCTTTTGTTTTACAAAAATTAACAAGATGCTTTATATCTGAAAATGAAAAAAAATTGTATAAATTATACTGCCACTATGCTCATAAATATCAACATTTGTATACAAATATGTTACCAAAATCTCAGTATTAATTATCGTTTACTAATTTCTTACATACATATTCATAAAATAAATGATTCACAAAAAATAAATAGGTAAGTAGATAAGTCATGTAACACAGCTCCATTCCCCACGCTAAAGACCTAATTCAGTTAAAAGATGGATCGGATGTGTATAGTATGGGTATGGAGTGTGGGGAATGCAACAAATATTATGTTGGTAGACCAAATAAAAAATGATCAATTAAATGGAAAGAACATCTTCAATAAAAAACAAGGCAGTTCTACCAGTATTTACAGAAGGAAGGGCATCATGATGCACCACATAGAGTTGCCTTGCTATATATAATTTGGCTCAATGTGGGGCCCCAAATATAATTTAAAAAATGTGATAAACAAGTGGCCCCATGTTAGGCGCCAAACATTAAGTTAATAAAATGGTGTCCCCATGTGAGCAACCATTTGTAACTTCCTTATTACACACAATAACTAATATCAGGTTTTATAATTATTAATAAAACAACTTGTGGAGAATTTAATTGTATTTATATATTGACTTTAAATTATTTATTCTTATTAAAATCTCAGATTTTCGGACTAATTCATTGGGTTTCGGACTTGCTAAAGACTCATTTTACTATAAATAAAGACACTAATTTCACTTTAACTATCTTTACACATTGAAACTCTTATAATCTAAAACCACACTCAATGTGGGGCCAGGTGGTAATCACCTTTCAGTTAATATAATATATATATGCATGCGACATTTTTTTGTGTGTGTAATAAGCTATCTTTTCTCTTCTATTATATCCTGGGTATATTACTAAAACTAGATAACTCAATTTCTTTTGATTTAGACTTATTTATACATTTTTTTATGATTAGGTAAAGGGATAACTAATGTTAATAAACCCTTTTATTTAAAAACGAAAAAGTGGTTCATGAAGAATTAAAATTAATGGATTGTGTTCATGAAATTACAAAACATTAATTATTTCAAAACAGGTATTTTAGAGTTATCTAGTTTTAGTACTGTACCCATGAAATAGATGTGTTATTTTCATGGTCCTATGATAAATGTTGATTATTCTCAAATCTTGGTATGAATATTTGGTTTGATATACTTGAATGCGAGGGAAAAAACAAGAGACAAATAGGAAAATAGGAATCAAGAAAGTGATAAATTCAAAGAAGATAATAAAACCAGGTTACAAGGTATGGCTAAATCAAGGGAAGAAATAAATGAAAAATTTAAGGATTTTGAAGTTCAACAAGTCAAAGAACTAGAGAAATAGAAGAAGCAGCAATAAGAGAACCATAGAGAACATGAGGAACTAGCCAATCAAGTAAGCCTTATTGAAGATAAAATGAATGAGCAGGACAGAAAAATCAATAATAAAATGAAAGAAATGAATAACTACCTAGAACAAATAGGGCTCGAGAGTAGTAGACTTATAAGATGTTGTTTTGGTTAAAGAGAAGGTAAAAATAATAAAGGATGGAAAAAATATTGAAAATAAAGGGGTAGAGTCAAATGATTGATGATTTATCAGAAAGGGCCTAGGTCCTTGAAATTAAACTACAAAGGCATGTGTCAACTGAGAATCCGGTAGGAATCCCTTTGAGGACCGAACTATTAGGGTTCCAACAAGCGTCAGCAATTCTGCATCAGAAAACCACTGATAATTAAAATAAGCCATGGGTAAGTAACTCATTTGACATTTGGAGTCATGGTTAGTTAGCCACAGGAGGGAGACCTATGATGGACAAATGTAATGTTTTAACAGTAGAGAGGAAATACCAAATGACTTTATAAGGACGATAAAAGTAGAATACGAAGCTTAAAGCAGGTTTATGCTACTGAATAATTTCCTGAGAGACCACCTATGAGACCACGCAAACATACATTACATCTGGTATAACATCAAGGAAAAAGAAACCCAATCCATGGAAAAATTTAGGATGAATTTTTAAAGAAGTTTTAGGGGATGACCTATTCGATAAATTGGACCATGAAAATAGGACGTTACCCCAGAAAAATATTTCAGTAGACTAGTGCTCCCTATGAGAGCATGTTGTTCCAAGCTAGATGATGCATACATCTCTCGGACTTCCAGCAGACAATTTGGAAAGAGCATCGAAGATATAGTCTTCTACCAAAGCATCAACGATGTGGAAGTATTTATGGGAGTTCTCAAACACCTAGGGAGAGGTGGAATATTAACATCTTGAAACACAGGTAAAAGACAGGAGGAACAAGATACTCACAAGTTTCTCTAAGAAAATAGAATATGAGACAAGGAAGAAAAATCAACCATCCTATCAACAACAACCACAGAAGAGAAAGAGCACAAAAGAACCTGGATTCCCCGGTATCAGAGGTTGAATGAAAGGGAAAATAAGATGAGTCACCCATAAAAGAAAAAGCAGGTGAATCAAATAGATGTAACCAATGAAGATGATGGTAGAGAAGAAAGACTTAGTATTTTTAGAAGAAGACAGCATTATCAGAGAAGTTAGTTGCCAAAGGGGATATCGGAACAACCCATACCCCAGAAGAAATGAAAATAATAATGAAAGGAAAAGTAATAGTAAAAAAATCGAAGAGCATCAACCATAGCTGGAGATAATAGAAACAACTGGAAATCAACAATAACAAGTTTCCACTGGAAAGAAATTGGACAAGTGAGAGGTCTCAACAAGTGAGAAAGTCTCAGAAAGGAAGCCTCAGAGAGGTAAGCTCTTTAAAACTAGGAGATAAAGAATTTAGTCAATGTATCACTGGACAGAACTGCCCTAAAATCATCTTTTATCTAGAAAATATACCAGTAGTTAGTTGCATTATTAGACACGGGAAGTCAGAAGTCTTCTATAAAAGAAAACTTTTATGAAAAAAATAAGAATAAGTTTAAACATGATGTACTTCTAGTAAGTAACATAAATATAATAATAGCAGTAACAAAAAAATCAAAACCCATTAAGCGGCAGACCTTCACCGACATCACCCTTAAAGATTCTCGAATGAATATTAATTAATTTCCTATCCAGCAATTAAGGCAGGATTTCATTTTAGGATACTACTTTATTAGAAGTCATGTGGAAAATATAAATTTCGAGAAGGTATTTTTAGAGTTGAAGACTAAATTTTGAGATGAAGGAGAAATACCTTTTATGGGAAAATACACAAAATTAAAATTGGCCCTTAGTATTGCAATATATCTTGTTAACATTGATAAAGTAAAAAATCCTTCTGATATAATAACTGAAAAAGTTGAACATATTAGAATAAATCAAATGCATCTTCCCAGAACTATAATTAATGAATTGAGGTCAATATTGTTATCTTGAAAAGAAATCTTTTCCAGTAATCCAGAAATCATAAAAAATTATTAATACCACCTAAGTTAATAGATGAAACCCCATCTTATTCTATACAAAACCTTATCTGATCCCATTCAATAAAAAGAAATAGGTAAAATTAGAAGTAGAAAACATGCTGGAAAATGAAATTATCCAATAGAGCGCGCCAGTACTTTAACTCAATCGTGGCTGTAACTAAACTGGATGGGAGGATTACAGTTTTTCTGGATTCGGGAAAATTGAATACTAAACTCACTTCGGATTATGAACAATCAGAAAGCGTTGGTGAAATACTCAGCCTTTTGGATGAAAAATATTTTTTATCTATAATAAATCTGACTAAAAGCTTTCAACAGGTAATGCTGCACCCTGATGATTAAAAAGTACATGCCATTTATACACCAAGGACACATGTATGAATATTGCCGACTTCCTTTCGGTTTAAAGATCTCATAAGCTGGATTAAGTAGGGGACTCCTGCTGGGACCATTAAGTAATTCTATATATAATCTATATAATTCCATAGTGAATACTACGACAGAAGCTCATGTTACATTGTTGAAAAAATTATTCAGGACCATAAGAGAGCACGGCCTTACTATAAATTTAGAAAAGTCTCAATTTTTTTGTCAGGAAGAGGACTGTGTAGGGTTTCAGTTGAGCAAAAAATGCCTCCACCCTCAGAGAGAAAAAATTGTGGCAGTACAGAATTTTCTACCACCGTGAAACATCAAAGACTTACAAAGTCTAATTAATGGGTCTGGCGAACTTCTACCAGTGTTTCACTGCTGAATATGCAGAGAGCTCGAGTCAGCATACTCACCTGTTGAAGGAGGAAAATGGCAATGGACTGATAAGAAAGAGCGAGCATTTGAAGATCTCAAGGATTCTTTTCTTTCATAGAAGAATATATGTTCTACCACCCTAATTTTGAAAATACCTTTACCTCACAGGCCGATAGGAGTGAATATGCTATTGATGCTCAGTTGATGCAACTAGATTCTGAAGGCAAGTTAGCAGTGGTGTCATATACCAAGTGTTAAGAGGTGCTGAAACATCATATAGCATAACCGAGAAAGAATTGCTGGCGATCATATGGTCAATAAAGAAGTTCATCTCATATATGACTGGAAGATATTTTGAAATCCTAACTGACCTCCATGCCTTAACACACCAACAGAATAGTGAGAATACAGCAAATCAATTGCTTAGTTGGAGGCTATTCTTACATCAATTAGACTACCAAATGAAATATATTTAAGGTAGAAAGAATGCCGCCATTGATGCCCTATTGAAAAGAACTGGATGATATCGATTCCCTTATAAAACCGATTTTAAATGGTTTTACAATGAAGGAGATGTGGAACAAGCTATTTTAAATTATATATGAGAAAACCCAACAATTGAAAATGGATTAATAAATACCAGATACACAGACAAATATAAAAATGGTTATGTCATTTTAAAACCAAAAAATCATCTTTCCAGATCTAGGTCTAATGTGATAGCAGGCAAATTAAAAATTAACTCACATTGACATGAGTAAGCTTACTAAAATCTTAAATCTTAATTTTGACATCAAACCTCTAGATTTGAAATTCAAATATTTAATGTAATTTATATCAAACTTGTAAGTTTGTTAACAATGATATATTACCCAGAAGCTCAGACTATAAAGGTGGATGAACCCTTACAAATGTTTAGTGTTGACTTTCTGGGACCTGCGGTAAAAGGCACGAGTGATGTCCATTACATATTTGTAATGGTGGAAAATTTTAATAATATCGTTCATTTGAATATTTTGAGAAATGCAGAAACATAAGTGCAGGGAAATGTGTAAAATAGTTTTGTGAAAAAAGTGGCACACCAACACCAACTAGAACTACAACTAACCAATCATGGAACCCAAGTTCACAAGCAGAGACTGAAAGGAAGCCATGGAGGATTAAGGAATCCAAAATATCTTCTAATCTATCCGTCACCCTCAAAGTAATATGAGTGAGGGAGTGAACTTATGACTTAGGAAACTTCTTCTGAGTTCTGGTGCAAGAGAACCATAAGCTATGGCTGAAATCTACTAAACCGATAAATTTCCTAATAAATAATAACATCCAGACAATTAACAGAGCAGTTGATCTGGATTTTTGATGGGAAAGAGAAACCCTATGGAAAGTGTTAATTAATCACAAATTGGAGAGAAAAGAACAAGAATTATCTGTAAACTATACTAAAAATCTGTATTGCCACACCCCACTCATGTTTACAAACTAGCCAGCAACTACCTGGGTAGTTTCTGACAACAATCCTTAACAGAAACGGATTTTAAACTTGATAAAAGTGACAGAAATAGACATAGTATTGTAACTGGTACTTGGACAGTTAATGTTGTTTCAAAGATAAATTTATAAAATTGACGTTGACAACCAACCATAAAGATAAATAAAACCAATTATAAAATTTTAGTTACAAACCATTCGTTTGGTCAAAGTTGTGAAACATCTCTGACATCATTTTTACAGGTATACCAGCACCATGGGCATAATGCAGCATGTTGTTAGGTTCCTCTACAATCCCACATACTACAGCCAATAATCTTCCATCATCATCAAAAATTCCACCACCACTGTTCCCAAAACGTGTGGTGCAAGAAACGTACACAGGACTATGTTCTTCATGTTTCATAACCGTTCCTTTACTCACTAATTTCATGTAATTATTATTGATGGCTGTAAACCCAATCACACAAACAGTCTTTCCTAAAAATCAATAAAAAAAACAACAAAAGATAAGAAAAATAATCACATAATTCTAAAAAAATATACATACATAAAAAAGGGAAATAAATTTATAACTTTCTTTTCAACGTAAATGATAACCATTGATTTTTTCCAAGTTTTTAAAACATTTTAAATGTACGGTATCATATATTCCTTGAAATCCAGCACTTGAATCTAACAGCTCTAGAAAGTGTCCAGGATTTTCTATTCTATATGTGGAAACTGTTATATTGAGAATAGAGGTGGTAAAGATAGTAAATGCATCTAACAAGACTATAACACTGTAATTAACAATCTCAGGATACATTCTGGATATTTATATATTTATATCTGGTATCAGTATACACATACTACACCTGGGAGAGATATAGCATGGAAAACCATGTCCACAAAAGTTCCCAATTAGCTAGACCCAAGGACTGGGGCCCCAGAGCAAGGGCACATTCCCCCGCCCCCTGAGGTCCACTGCCTATACAATAGCATTTTTATATACACAACAGAAACAAGTTTTAATAAAGTCTTGTAGAGGCTTGTTTAATAAACTTACCAAAATCAAATTTACTTCATAAAGAACGCACCTTTAGTCATTCAACAGATGGATCTACTCTTTATGTCCCTTTGTAGTCCTATGTAACACATAATTACTAATGGTCATTATTATTTGCTTTATCCCTGCCTATAAGTCCTTGTGGGAGTTAACCTGAGTACCAAGATAAATGAACCGATCCACAATCTCAAGGTAAAATCACCAGTACGTTTCTCTGTGTTCCTTTGGCATCTGTTCTTTGGATCTGTTCTGAGATGTTCAGACATTGACTGGTTCATTTATGTCTGAGAATTTCCTTTCTACTACATCCATATCCTTGTAGAAGATGAGCCTAGGGAAGAGGCCCATATCCTCAAAGAATTGAAGATATGGGCCTCTTCTCCAGGCTCATCTTCTACAAGGCCCCTGTCTTTCTTAAGTTCTATCTGATCGTGAAGATCCATTCACATCTTTGCAAACATGCATGTGTTGTAAAGTACTTCCAACTATAAACTTTTTTAGACAAAGTAGATTTTACTAATATTTGTATGTTGTCAATATGTGTTCATAAGTGCTATACCTTTTCATAGTCGATTGGAAGGATAACTAACCCTATATTTAAATGAAATTATGCATAAATACTTAAATATCTGGTTTAGGATATTTGTCAATTCAGTGTCTGTGTATGTGCTGAAATATTAGATATTATACCAAGAACTGGGGTCAAAAACTCACATATCTTATTAAATTAAATATTGGTATACGATAAAAATTAAAGATTAACAGTTGAAGTTTTCCAAAATGGCAACCATCCAAAAGGAGTATAAATAGATGTGCAGTAAGGGTAATTATTAATAATTCTAAACATTTATTTTGTTATTAGTACCTATTTATTAATCTGTTACCTTTGACTGGGAGTGTATCATCCAAAGTACAAGATGTGAGTGGATCAGTTGGGCATATTTGGAGAAATGCTAGATCAAGTATATCATCTTTTGACGAACAACATAAAACTTTTGCTGCGTAAGATGTTCCTCTATGTTTAACATGTACAGTTGTATTCATATCCTAAAAATACAAACAAGATGGTTCAGGAAAATATTTAAAATATTTTGTAAATGAAAATTAATTGTATGTATAATATTCATAATTTAATATTGAAAAACCAGTTAGAAAATGAATTAAGAGGCCCAAAAATAAGTATCCCTACATAATATAGGTATATAAAGTTTACTCAAGGGTATAGCCAGACAATAAAAAATTACAAACATGTGTTTAAACTTTCGTTACTTTTAGCTTAGAGTGTATACAGTTTGAGGAGGAAGATAAGTTGATGCCAGATTGATCGGCTTACCGTGTGAGTGCTTTGGACGAGTACTGCAGTACCAGCTGAAAAGATGACATGCTTAGCACATCATCAATGACGAGCATATGACCTATAGCGGACCCAGCTCAAGGTGGTGGATAAAGCGCCAGGGAGTTCAGATGTCGGGATGCACAACACCAGGAAGGATCACCAGATTAGGCATGTCGGAATCTAAAGCAGCTCCACAGGATCCTTGATATGTGGATATCGGATATATCTTTAACGGGATCGTAGGGATATAAGCCTTGATCCGAAGAAAGGGGGGGTCACTCCATTGATTAAGCATGACATTGACATATCCCCTTACACACACCGAGTCGGAATTGTTCAGCGTGCAAAGAATGATGATGACAGGGTTAACGTTCAATTCCAGAATTGAGGCACATTCTGAAGTGATCAGGGATCTAGCTGAATCTATAAGTACATGCATGAATGCCTTATCTGACTGTTATCCAGTCGAATAAGAGTAGGAGGCAGGCATCAGATTGTCAGGATCCTGTTTGTGAGACATGATGGAGTGAGGATGAGCATCGGATGAGGGCAGACCAGAACAGATGATGAGATGATTGGTACTGTAAATGTCAATTTGACCACTCCACACAAAAGTGATGGGTGATCATGAGAATGGGATCATTGTGCTCTAGGCACACACAACTGTGTCTCAGGCAGCAGAGGATGCTGATGAAGCAGCACCTGAACATCCAGAAGAAGAAACAGGGGTAGGAGATGATGAAGGAATGGAACGGGCTGATTTTCGCCCAGCTGGCTGAGCATCAGGTCGAGGA
This sequence comes from Acanthosoma haemorrhoidale, assembly GCA_930367205.1. Taxonomy (NCBI): domain Eukaryota; kingdom Metazoa; phylum Arthropoda; class Insecta; order Hemiptera; family Acanthosomatidae; genus Acanthosoma; species Acanthosoma haemorrhoidale. The sequence continues at coordinate 81,444,920 of OV884009.1, read as the reverse complement.
TGCAAGATTGTACGATGTCACTTGTCGCAAGTGTGGCAAGATTGGGTAGATCCACAATCGTTAGTATGATGAAACGTGGACTATACAATTCCAGCAGAGGTCTCTTTGCACAACGTAGATCTGACATTCCGTTTCTGTCAAGGATTCGAAGCCCGGCCACTGCCAAATGGAATGTTCAACATTGCAGAATGTGCAAACGCGCAGATGAGTAGGAATACACGATTTTTGGGAGGAGCAACAGCATAAACAGGATGAGAAGATCACAAGCCTTAAAGGGGGGTCAGATCATTGATATGGCATTGGTAAGTGAGGGGTTAAGTTGGGGGCAATTTTGGGTCAAGTTGCCAAGCCTGTGAGTGCACAAGAGCAGACAAGGATGATCAAGTGCTCTCCAGACTTCGTATTTAGAATCACGAAGTCAAGTAGCTGGGTAAGCTTAGGAAACTCCTCAGATGACAATTGGTTCTCAAGTCGATGTCAAGACTCAGGATACTAGTTCTGGAGTGTCAAAGCAAATAACAGGAAGTTCGTCAAGTCAGCGATGTTCAATGCTTTCAGTGCCTGATTAGTATTTTCATGGGTGATGACAAAGCCTTTGAGATGAGTCAGAGAAGGGTTGGGGATCTTCAACTCCTCAACACGGGCTGGGCTGCGGCGATTTCGCTCTTAGTCAAAGTTTGATGTGGTCGTGAATCTTATTTACCATAAAGAAAATATTTGCTCGGTTGCTTTGGCCAATGACAGCTTTATTTTGTCGACAGCTTGACTCATGCTTCCGAAGGAAAAGACCGCCAGAACCTTTCAGAAGAGACAAACAAAGATTTGAAAAAAACAAACAATAGATTTAATAGTAAAAAAAAAAAAAAACCTCCAAACAGAGTAGTAAACATAAGACAATAACAAATTCACCGGAGGATTCACAAGAACCTTTAATAAATGTAGAAAGAGAAAAAAAAAAAAAAATTGAATTAGAATACAAATTAAACCTTTGAAGTACTGAGACCAGAAAATTAAGATTTTTATTTTTCAACAGTCAAGATTTCTCTTAACAGAAGAGACAAAACTTAAGATTAAAGAATGGGAGAAAACCGATAGGAGAATGAAAATAAAATAAATCATTATGAACGAAGGTAAACAGAAGAAATGACGAATCGATAATAAGATGAAACAATTGAAGTACAGAAGATTTCTTTTCAGAAGGGAGTAATCTTCTCGATCAAGCAATTTGTTAGAGATGTTGATAACTGAGTTAATTTCGTTTGTGGATTAGACTAAATTTATAAAAATGTTTCCTGGGTTTCACGGCACCAAAATGGTAGGCCACATGAAAGAATTCACCGAGAAGAAGGCAGAAGAAAAAAAACTCAAAAAAGGGGAAAAAATAAAACCAATAAAAATCATAAAAAAATAATTAAGTATTTTTGAAAAGAGAGGTTTGATGCAAATCCCTGGTTACTGTCACCCCAAGAGAAAAACTGTTGGCATGCATGAAAAACAAGAAGGGTACTTAGCAGAAGATGCAATGTTTGGAATTAGATGACTGAAAAGAAGGGAAGGAAATTGAAGAAACAGCTGAAGAAGGAAAATAGCTGAAGGATGAGGAGGATTTTCCTGATCAGTTAATGATAAATCATGATGATGACTGAAAGAAGAGTATAGCAAATCCCAACAAGTTTAGTCCCAGCATCCAGAGTTGTGAGAAGGTTCGACAAAGCCCAGACGAGAAATACGCTATGATTAACAGAAAATACTGGTTCATACAGAGATAATGAAATAACGAGAAATAAGGAGTTGTCACCAGGCCTGCTCAAAGAAGAATGACAAAGAACGAAAAAGGGACGTTTCAAGAATGGTAAAGTCACCGGAATGAACAAGAGCTCATTCTTCACATGTCTGGTCCAGACATGGTCATAGCTCAAGAATGGTGCAGGAGTGAAGCCTGTCGTTCATGATCTATCGCCTTGAGTAATCAATTGGTAGCATGTCAAAAATGGTTAGCAATGGGAAAAAATGCATAAGCTTAGTAATAATATAATTGAAACTAATGACATTATTAATCAGCAGAAAAAATACTTACGTAATTAATTATATGACTGCATGTAATAAGAAAGCCATTTTTATTTATTACTACACAGCTACCTTTCACCGAGGGTGTTTCAATAAGTAAAACTGCATCATATGCACCTACAAAAATTCAATATTTGTTTTTATAAAATCATAAAATAGAAACTGGTTTATTAAAAATAAATTTAAAGTGCTGCATCACACTTAAGGATTTGTTACAGCTGTGAAAATGACATGTTTTAAATAATTTTTGTAATTAATTTCCACTCAAGTCCCCACACATATTACATATGATTTATTGATAAGGGTGTTGAGATTTCTAAGTTCCTTTTATTTGTAACACTTATATGTCATGAACTAAAATATCCATGTAAAATATCACCCCTCTGAATGAAACTGGAAAAGCAAAAAACAATTCTCATCAATCTTGATGAGTTTTAATGACATTTTGTATCTATAGTCTATTAAAGACCCAAGGCATTAAATATATTATTAATCAGGAAGTTAGCATTTTCAACTTGATACTGCACTCAGTATGATAACAAAATATTCATTTTTGAATTACTAAGTAATTTTTTAATGACCTTTCATTACTCTTCATGAAGTTTGTGACATTATTCTTACTTAAGTGATTGCAATTAGGTGAGCATTTTTTAAGAATAATTTGGGTCTGTCAAAACCAAAGGTTAGCGTGTGATGTAATTTCCCTTAAAATTATATCCCTTGCCTATATCAGAACTAATTAAACTATTAATAAATGATGAATAATTCGTCTGAAGAAATATAAACTTGATTATTGAACAAATTTAATAAAACCAACAAAACTATTGAACTATTTTGATTGTGAAAATCAACAGTTTATTGAATTTAATTCATTTTCTTAAAGCCATTACCAATAAATTGTTGCTGACAAAAAAAATTTAAAACTATTACTTTCAAACTAATTTAGAAACTAATACAACTCAAAACTAACGGTATATAAGAATGCTGGGATGTCGTCAAAATTGAACATTGTTCTGGGTAATGCTATAGAAAAGGGGCAAAAGGTAGCTTTTTTTGTCCTACCTCTTTCTTGGGCATCGCAAAGTCATCAAATGTGATGATAAAAAGAGTCTTACCTAGCTAAATTTCTTTATATAACTTCACTATAACCAACAATGGTATGGATACAGTTTCAGGCGTGGCATCACTGCCTATTTCTCAAGATAGCTTAGTCTAGCATCAGTGATTCCCGAACAAATCAACTCAAGCCATTGAAGGAGAAAACAGTTGGTTACAATTTTCTACAGTGAAAAAGTTTCCTACAGTTAATTACTGCCTTATTCATTCTCCCACAAGGTGTGAGTAGAGAAAATATAGCAGCCAGAGGGACGGATGCTATATTGGAACAGGATTATGGCAGAACAATGTGAGCATACAACAATGCAAGAGACAAAGCAGGTAAGAATGAAAATCATCATTTTAATATTAGTTTATTTGTTCACCTTAATTGTAATTTGTTTTGTATTTCCGTTCTTTATATATATATTGTTGTGATATTTTAGATGTTGTAAATTTTATTTATTAAGACTTTAAATTCGAAATTAGCGTGCATATAAGGGCGGCAAACGACCCATGGATAACAAAAGAGGAGGTTTTTTAAAAAATGAATATGGAGTTAGTTGTTGTTGTTCTGCTGAAAAGATGATAAGTTAGCGTTCTTCTATTGGTGAGCTCATGAGGCAAGGACTGTGAAAATTGTCGAAGAATGAACATTTTTATTTAATGGTGATTTTTAATGTGGGAGAACATTAGTAGGATAGTTTTATCAAGAGAAGAAGGATTGAAGAGATAGAATTGGATATTACTGATCGCGTGGCATACCAAGTTAAAGTGAAGAAACAAGAAGAAAAGTATATAAAAACTAGTAAATCTGGCCATTCGCGAGCGAATAATATTAAGGTAAAACTGAAATTTGTTATTAATTGTATTTTTTCACAAACGTGCTTATATAATAAATTAATGAAAAGTTTTGTAAAATCTAATTTTCCTATTGCCAGAGTTTCTTTTTTATATTAACAAGGACCTATCAACCTCAGATTAAATTTAAATTAATCAAATTAAACAAAAACATAACAATATATATAAATCCTTTTTAATACAGGGTGAAAAAAAATTGTTATAGCTGGATATTTCATTTCAAATCTTAAATTATTTATTCAATCACATTATTGTATCGAGTAATAATTTGGCGCAATCACCATTTTAAGTTAACGTTAATACTGCAGTTACTGCAGGAACCAAATTCCATAAAATGCTCTATAAGATTCTAAATAAATTATTGAAATTACATAAAATGAAAACTTTATTCATACAACGCACATTTAATTTTACTGAATTAATTAGTCGATCAACACGACTATCTGTTTGAAACTGATTTACAAACAATTTTAGTTAATTACTTGACTACAAGTTAGGTTTCATCACTTTCCTGGGACAGTTTGAAGACGTGAGAATGGTTGACTATTTAATTTTAATTATTCCTGTGTTATATATTATATTATATTAATCATTCCAATGTTGTGTAATTCAAGTAATGTTTCAATACAACACCAGTGTTGAATGATGATCGTGCCCTGTATATGTTCAGAAGCAAGCCAGCCCCCCGATAGTTTCTTCCAGGACCTCCACTGTTTATAAATAACAAGTAACTAATTTGTTTAAACAAATAATAAATACGTATATGAGGAAGGATTACTTTACAATAAAAATAAAACACTAAAAAAAAAGTTTAGTGTTGCTTGTATTAACATTTTTTTTGTACATTACCTTACAATAAATAGAAAAAAAATTCTGCAATAACACTTACTCTGTAACGACGTAAGTCCACTAACAGGTGTTGAACAACTGTTTGGTTCAATTAATGACTTCTTAAGCTTGCAATAATCCTTACAAATTGAAAATATAGTGCAACACAAATTAAATCCAGAGTAGTGGTTATCCGCCACAAGAGGCACAAGAATCATACCAATCAGAGTATTACTTCCTTTTGACCTGGAATTTATGATTATAAAATTAATTATAATAAATAAATCTATGGTCCAGCATCAATGGACAAAGTTGTCGCTGGTGCTGAGCTGATAGTATGGTTAGTACAAAGTAACACTTTTGTTATGGTTACTGCTGTGACAGGAGGCAATGTGTGTTGTTCTGCCCAGACAAACTGACTGCCCAGTTGACTGATTTGGCAGTCCACCCTATCACCCTGCCATTCTCCATTTAGTTATTGTCAGTAAAAGTATTCATTAGAAAATATATAAATAAATAGAGAAAAAGAAAAAAAATTACATACGAACACGTAATTCCTAAAAAGAAAAATTAGAAGTATTAAGAATATTGCATATAAATAATCAGTAAGTAAATTGGTATAAGTTCTAATAAAGAATAATTCAGCTCCACCTAAAAAATGTGAATAACTTTACCTTAAAAATTACAAGGTTTAAAAATAATGATAATAAGAATAACACATATTAAGTAAAGAGATCTTAAATAGTAAATGAATGCATAGTTAGTGGGTCCAGAGGATTCTGTTCAGGGACCACAATAGGCCCACCCGCTGCGTAACAAAAGGATTAATCGCATTGCAAAAAAAAATGCACCATCTCTGAATTTATTTTTCTTGACAGACATTGACACAAAATTTATTTATTAATCTATTTAAAGAGATATGACAGTAAGGTTAAAAGATTGGCTTAATGTTAAAGTACAGCAAAGAATGGTGTAAGCATCTACTTAGCAAACTAAATTGCAAGTAAAATTTATATCTTTTATTTTAATTTATTAATAATAATTACATTTTTCAACAACATAATTTTCTAATTACAACCGCAACCGATTTGAAAATCATCCAGTAGCTAACTCAATAGAATTGATTTCACCCCACCACCTGTTTAGCATTTTAGAAGCAAATTGAAGAAGCTTCAAATGTAATCCAAAAAATAAAATAAATTACAAAAATCTCTCCTTTCAGACACAGTCAAACTGATGAGACCACTAATGTTTTGAAAAAATCACACTTAAAAGATTTTGTTTTTAATTTCACACATAGCTGGAATAAAAGTCAAAAGTTACACCATCCAGTTTTCTTGGAAAAAAGTCAACTTCTAGAACTCTGAAGACACGATTGAGGATTCTGCACAACCTGACTATGACTTCAACTCTACAATTGTCTTCTGAATTTCAAACAATTTTTCCAACAAATGTGGAGTCAATTTTACCCTGATCGACAATGACATAAAAAAGTGGTTTCACGGTAAAAGCGAGGACAATTTTCAACCCTTTTCTGACAAAGAAACCCTCAGTCAAATTCATTCCTTGGACGACAACAAGTCAAGATGACTTGGATGTTTCAACTCGGCAAACTGAGACCAACAGCAACTCAATGTCTGCACGAAATGAGCAGAAAAAACGATATTGCAAGTGATGATCTATTAGAGCTAAAAAATATTAAAGAATATGTTTTTGACAACACGATTAAAGCTAAGAAACAAAATTATTTTTCATTAACTTTTTTCAGTTATTTTTATTTAATTTTATTTGTTTTTAGCATGTATATATTTACATAGATATTTGTTTCTTTGTGAAATATATATTTACATACAGATATGTAAAATTGTTTTTTTTACTCCCAATAATCCAGTAATTTATGGTCCCAAATGTAGTGCCGGACTATCGAGATAGTACTGCAGTTTTGACATGCTGGTACTTTTGTTAAGATTTTATAAACAATTGACATAAAATACTTTAATCTACTGACATAATCACGTATATTTTTTTGGAAAGACTTGTAAATCATTGTTGGTTTCAGAATCTGAAGGACTGTGCAGTAAAGACAAAAATGTTATTAATAATAAATACATTATGGATGGACAATACCTTTGTTTAATTATACCTTAGTTTTCTAAATACAAGGTTTATAAGAAAATTAATTAAAGTCAAATAGTAGAAATACTCACAGGTATACAGGTCCTCCTTCAGATCCAAACGACAGTCGGGCATCAATCAAAAATAGGTTTTCATTCAGTACATTACTGATTATTCCTTTATGAAAACTATTTAAAAAAATTTGTTCGCCAAATGGAGTACTCACTGTCAAAATATCTTGGCCTTTGTATAGTCTTTGATTTTTAAAGTCAACTTCCAATTCTAAAGGCTTCTTTCTCTTGTCTTTGATGAATCCGATTATTAAAAAATAGGAACATTGTCCTGCATTGCTAAAATCACTCTCAGCCAGAGCATCAGCAATATGTTTACTGTGAAATACATCCATAATAAAACCCCGTTTGGATACTGTTTTGTTATTCCTTTCTAATAGTACTGTAATCGAAAAATCTTTGATGCTGTCTACATCATGAGACAGAACTAGGGCAAATGGAAATCCACCAGTTGTTAGTACATAACCTTTTACCAATAATCCAGATTGTTGGAATGATCGATCTCGGTATAAAAATGAAAGTGACACAGCAACTGTTACCTGAAAAAAAAAAAAAAAGTTATCCAATGAATGCTATAAATGATTTGATACCGGTAAGCAGTAGGATACCCAGGAATTTGTTTAGTAAAGGAAAGGAAGGAAATTTTATGTTTTAGAATGATATGATAATTTTTTCATGGGGGAGATATTATACAAACAATTTAAACAACCATAATTAAACACTTATACTTTCCTTTGGCTTATTTGTGGGTTCAATCTTAATTAATAAATGAATAGATTTGTATCCAGCCACAGTTTATTGTTTATAAATAACAGGTTTGCACCATTATCCTCAGATGCTACAACTTGAGAAGCACAGATAGACACAAAGGCATTATCAATTTCTTAAAATCAAAATTTAAAAGACTAAAATTATATTGCCATAAGAGAGGAGTATTTTGTGAACCTTCCTGCTTATAGCAGAAATTTTTCCTTTAGTTGGTCTACTTCCTCTCTGCTAAACTGGTCTTTTCTTTTAACAAAAATTAACTTCTACTTTTATTTATTGTTATTTTAACTGTTAATAATCTTTAAATTTAGGTTATTAGTTTTTTGTTAATGGTGATTTTAATGATGTATTGGAATTAAAATTTTGACTGTTATTTATAATACATTCACCTTTGATGTATGTTTAAATTTATATGGATTTATAAGTGCCTCTCATACTGGAGCACCTGAAGATGATATTTTAAATCAAGGGAAGTCAACTTTTAATACCTACTGACACTTTTGTATCGATAGAAAAATATCACCAATGTCATCAACAAAACATTATCTGCAATGGTAGACTAATCTAATTGAATGGAAAATGAGGAGTTTTCAAGAATAAATTTAAATTTATTTTCAACATTAACTCCCATTACTTCAAACTTTCCTTTACTGTGCTTTCGCTTAGGGGCAATACTACTAAAGCTTTAGATATATCCTGATGGATTGGTGTTGAGATAAATTATTTTATGAATGGTATTATAAAAGTTTCTCCAATAATATAGCTTTTTACCACTTAATTAATTGTAGTGAGATAAGCGGCAGTTAATCTGTCTTCATTCAATACATCTTGTTGCTTAAATAATGCAGGAATTGTACGATTTTTAAATTTATATATATATATATTTTTTTTTTTTGAAGATATTCAATGGACTTGTCTTGATCTTTTGAATGCTTTGTAGCAGTTCTCATGATTGACTTGGCTTCATTGGAAGTTGTTTATTTACAATAAATTCAATGAAATATTCAGATACTTCAGTAAATAGCCATGAATGTATTTCCTTTTTTGAGACATGGGCTCACAATATTTCAAATAATTTATAAAACTTATTTCAAGCCTTAAGCGCAGGCTTGCAATAATTTATAAAACTTATTTCAAGCCTTAAGCACAGGCTTGCTTTCACAAATCTAACTATGTACTTGCCACATCATGAAATGAACTCAAATTGACTGATGGTCGCTGGGCTGGAATATACACACCCCGCCCTCGTCATGCACACTACAGAAAAGTAAAAACTGTTCTGTCAGTGATTCTTAGATGTGCGATAATAACGGAAAGCAGCTTCTGCATTGGACAAAACCTTTACCATGAAAGCTTAAATCACACACAAGTGGGCGGTAGTGACTGGATTTTCTAACCTCTAGTTTAAACCATTCAAAACATTTGTTTTATATAAAATAAGCTGTGAGCAGACACAAATCTACTAATTTATTAATATATACCTGTACAGTAATATTTATAACCAATACAAGGTTTGTTATTCCAATTATGCCTACACAACGTATTCTATAATATATTTATACTATTTTTGTAACCCTAATTTCTCTCCCTGACTATGCTACTGCTTGGAGATTTAATTTCATTAAGTAATAACCCATAAAATAAATTAATAATTTATCAAAAAATTTCCTTTTTTTTCTTCTTTCATTTAAAGAACAATAAAATATTTTGGCAAACAACAATATCAATTATTACTTATTCGTAAAACTGTCATACGGTTGTTGATATATTGCACAACTGCATTATTGTGTATTACAAATATGTGTAATAGTAATCCAAATTTGTAAAGAGAGGCAAAGGAAAATCTTGTAATTTAAAATTATTTGTCCATTACACATAAAACAGAAAATCAAGTTAGGTAAGATGTATGTATAACACAACAATTAAGGGTTTTGTTATGGCTTTGAAAACAATCTTATGGACAGTTTTTATGAATTTTCGAGATTATAGTCCACTAAAGTTACTATACAGATTATAAATCTGGACACCGAGATCCTTAATTTGATAAGTACTCAAAATAATACAAAATTTTTCATTTTTTTAATTACAATTAATTGATTAATTAATAGCACTTCATTGTTTTTGTAGGGTTGTTTTTTTTTTAATATCTTTATTATTATATAAAAAAAAATGTATTTAACTTTTTTAAATAGAACAATATGGGAATCAGGAATATATTCAAGAAATAACTTTAAACCAATATTTGTCTACAGTCTACGGGAAAAATTAGAACGAAAAACCTGCATAAATTAAAGCAGTGTTTAAAACTAATTTCCATCTTGCAAAGTACGTTAGCAGTATATAAAAAAGCAGTTTAAAAATTTGTAAATTATATTATTTACTTTCATGCTTCTTTGAACTAGATTTTTTCTTGCAATTTCACACAATATAACACTATTCTCATTGCACTTATCTTTAAGTTTGAATTCGCTACCCAAGCCCTAAAAAGCATTAATGTGAAAAAAACATAGTCTATATGTTAACTCTGGCAGTCTAAGGAACATATTAATTTTCAAAATGTGTTTAGCAGTTCCCGAGTTTATCTCATACAAACAAACCAAACTTCCTTACCAGGTGTTGCCCATTTATTTATACAATCTTTTCCTAAAGCTTAAAGGGGGATCCCTGGGGATGACTGGTATCTGTGAGATAAAAACTGTTTCCCCTTCTTTACCTGTTAAGATAGTTGCTTCAATTACTTTACCCACCATCTTCTTTACAAACAGCCTTGCATTACTACAAAGTTTTGGTTGGTCAAGGTTCTGTAATCAAATAATTGGAGATCCCACTTTTAGTAAAAGAAAACAGATGGTTCCACAGAAAGCTTCCATGGTTCATTTTATTTCTGCAAACTTCCAGAAATTTCGAATGACACCGAATTCTTTACACAATCTTTTACAAGGTTCTACTGAGTTCTATTCAACTAAACATGGGCTTAAATGTTATCAGCACTGGCACAAATCATCTTAGCAACATTTTGTTTTTTCCAGATTTCAAGTCCTAAGGTGTACCACGTTTGGATTAAATTGCTTTCGGCATTCCAGAATTGCACTGGAACACACACACACACACACACACACACACACACACACACACACACACACACACACACACACACACACACACACACACACACACACACACACACACACACACAATTTGTATATAAATACAGATACATATTATTAATAAGAATCTCAAGATCTTTAATTTGATAATCCATGCAAAATTCCATCCCAAAAAAATTACTTTTTTAATAACAAGTAATTAATTAATTAGGCTTGATCATGTTTATGGAGATTCTTCTGTATTTATTGACATACCTACATCAAATAGGACCTCCATGTCAAATTTTATGTGGCTTTAACAGGGGATTCACAAAGAGCAGAACAGACAAAAACTCAGGTGAGAACATAAGCAACACATCCATCCTAAACAATAAGTCTGGTTTTCCCTCACTGTTATGTATTTTTTGTGTATCCCTTGCAAATTCCTTAAAGGTAATAGAGATATTCACTTTATGAACTAGCCTTATAAATCACATTTGTCTCTTGCCGTGAATTGAATATTTTTTGAGTTTTAACACTTCTAAATGTAATAAATGAATGTTTTTGGGTTTAATAATTTCAAATTAGTTATGTTAACACTGAAATTAGGTCACAAATGTTAATTTTTCTTCAAAATAATAATCAAATAATCCTTATTTAAATGAAAAAAAGATGTAAAAATTAACATACTTTAAACGTAGAACATATTTTCACTTATGGGATGAATGTGTTAATATTATCATTGAGAATTAGAGTGAATAGGTGAAAAAAACATTGATTATTAGAAAAAAGAAAAGAAAATCAGACCATCCCAGTCCCAATCCTACTCAATAAACAACTTCCAGGTATGGTGTAACAAAAGAACAGTTTCATTTTAAAATCATTACTAATTTATAAGATGTTCTATTTTTTTTTTTTATCAGTTTGGGTTGGTGGCAATTCAAATGAAAATATCTCTTTTCATTAACCTTCCCAAATAGCAGGTGGGGTCTGTTCAGATGCCATTTCGAGTTTTTTGTCTGTCATGCTCTTGAAATAAGAGATATAATATTCATGATGATACATTATATTTCTGCTTTAACTATCTGTGATGAATTCGCGTAGATGTTATGAGAAAATATACATCATGCGATTCATGCCAAATTTTTTTATTACAAAAAGCACTTGGTATTTTGCATCGGTAACATTTTATTCATCTTACAATCTTTACAGCAATTAGCCAAAGTAACATAGTCAAGCAAAATTAGTTTGTGTAAAATTGTTTAAACAATTAACGTTGGTGTATTGTATTACATGACCTAATGTGGTAAATTACCTGTATCTAACTGTGTAAACAGTCCTTTGTTTAATTTCTACAAAAAACTATTTCAGTTTTCATTAATATGCAATTAATTATTGCATCAATTCTATTAATTTATGGATATGGAGTGAGTTTAGATCAATTACATCAAGGGAAATATCAACAAATTAGGTGGGGCCCGAAAGTACCCCACCTCCACCTGGTACTTAGTGAAATTTTCTTCACTTGGTGCTGGGAGGGCCAACCAAAGTTCATTGCCAATAATAATCTAACAAATCTTCCTTAATGCAGTTTTTGCTAGTCCAAATTTTTAGAAATTGGGGTGTGCAGATGCCAATTATTTATTTTTCAAAATTGATACAAATTGATTAATGTTCCATTGGCTAATTTTAATAATACATTTTAAAATGATTCCTGTGTTTAGAATTTCACTGTTTTTTTCAAAATAAGCAACCCTCCCTTTTTTCCACCCTGTCTGTTCAAGCATATTTGACCTTGACATGAAATTTGACACAGAAGTTTTTTGCTGATCTACGATATGAAAAATATAGCCAACTCCATGATGTATGATTAATTTTCATTAATTAATTAACTATTATTAAAAAATTAATCTTACATGTTGTTTAAATGGGATATCATATCAAAGATAACATCAACCTGATTAATATGTAATTTGTGTTTTGTATTTTCTCCATTACATTTTTATAATTATAAAAATATAATAGGTATATTATTATACAATTTATGTATACAGAAAATGTATATATAATCAATGATATATTAATGTATGTTTTGTCGTCACATTTATTGATTCTCAGGGCACTTTTCTTTTACAATTCATTATTATCTGACAACATTTCAACATACAAAATAAACCCACTGAATGAGCATGTCAACAAGCAACATCTGCTCCCTTGTGATGAATTTGTTTTATAACAGTGTTCCTCCCAATAAATATTGGTAATATTTAATATAGGGTGTCCCAGAATTAACGCAAGATTTGAATTTGCCGCCATTTGTGCAGTAAAGTGCTGGCAACCCTAAAAAAAAAAAAACAATTTGACAGCTGACAGTTTAGGGTTAGTAAAAATGGAGCGTTACACGATAGAACAATGTGTCTTTATTTTTGAACATTATCTCAAAAATAATGAGTTTGGCAGCCGCAGTTCGAAAATTTTATACAAAATATGGTCAGAATAGTGTTTTGACTTCATCAACTGTGAAGATTTCAATTGAAAAACAGAAGATAGGGAGACTGGATCAGTTGGAGACACTAAACACACTGGTCGTCCAAAAACAAGCCGTTCAAATGTCAATATAGAAGCAGTGCGTGAGTGTTGTTGAAAATCTAGGAACATCAATGCGACGTCGTAAACACAGTTCTTTGTGCCGAAATTGGATGATATTGATATGGCCAATATGTGGTTTCAACAAGATGGTGCCACATACCATACAGCCCATGAAACAATTCAAATACTGCATGAGACATTTCCAGGTCATGTAATCTCTCGTTTCGGTGATCAAAATTGGCCCCCTAGATCGTGTGATTCTTTTTATGGGGTTATTTGAAGTCAAAGGTGTATGTCAACAAGCCCACATCCACATATGCATTAAAAGAGGAAATTCAACGCTGCATCAACGAAATTCAACCACATTTATGCCAAATCGTCATGGAAAATTTCGACAAAAGAGGGTGTATGTACCAGCAAAGTCGTGGAGGCCATTTGCCCGATGTGTTATTCCATAAATAACCCTATCCTATTTACTTAATAATTCAATCAAAAAATAACAACAAAATACTAAAAACTTTGTTTTCTATTTAAATCAAATCTTGCGTGAATTCTGGGACACCCTTAATAAGTTAAATATAAATATATAAAAGATTGGGGATAAATCCAAGCCAATCATCATTGGTTCACCCCCCCACCAAAAAAAAAACCCTAAGTGATATTCCAACCTTCAACATCGATGGTTGACCTATCCAATTCTCTACTTCAGTCAAAAATCTAGGTTTGGTCATTGACAAATTCTATCCTGGAAAGACCAACTTTCCCAACTCACCCGCTATTTCTATTTCCACCCCTAAGCTGCTCAATCTAATACCCATTACCACTTATCGTGGACACTCCTAGTTTTCCCTCTTGTATTTCCACATTTTGACTATGGTTGTGTGGTTTATGATGGTATCTCAAGACTCGCTTAAAGCGGCTGATGAATTATTTTGTAAGAATCACTCAGGATCCCTAGGGACCCTTGAAAAGCCCTAAACGTAAAACGTCCAAAGGGTGTGGATTAGAAAGAACAAGTTTTCCTCCCAATAAATATTATTATCCTATATTATGGATCCAATTCACTGAATTTAAACAAAAAAATATTTGACAAAAGTATAGTCATTTATAAAAAAACATCAGTATAAATTAGTATTTAAAAAACTATTTGTTTAACTGTTTATTACCATTAAAAAAATGTTAATTAGTATTTAGTAATAAAATATTTTTTAGGACAGTGTGTAGTTAGCGAGCTGATAGATAAGTGAGGAGTGTGTTAAGTACTTGTGGCCATCATCCTGGTGTCTGTCCACCCTAGTGCTCAAGGTAAGATCAAATCACCTAATATGACCTTCATGAGTAGCTTCCTAACTACATGCCAAGTTGCAACTACACCCAATCCCTCCCTGTTCATCACAGAGCAAATTCCTTTATTCTTCTTTGACAAATTTCATCACATAATAGCTGTGATGAATCTTGCTTTAAGCTAGATATCCCCTCACCCTGTCAATCTAACTTCCTCTTTTCAGCTTCCAGTACCTTTCCTTTCGGTCCAATGATCTCATTTCCCTGTCATACAATCTGGATGTAACTCTTCCCTCCCCCAGGAATTTCACTTATCGTAACATCAATTCTTTGACTTTTAAGACCATCCAACCAGATCTAGAGAAAACTTAATGGGACCTTTTACATTCCTTCCCCTCTATCCATCCTATGGTTAAATTCCTTACCACCAACCTCCTCAATATCTTTAACAAGCATGTGCCTCTAAACACTTTCCGAGCCTGCTGTCCCCCAGCTCCTTGGTTGAATCAAAAAATTTAAGACTTTATGAGGCTTGCAGCAAGGAAGAGTTTTATCCACACCAGGACCTTGGAAGATGAATCCCTCTTTAAAACCCTCCTTAACCCTACTCAGTCTAATAATTCAGAATCAAAAATTTTTCACGAGTTGATCTTCTGAATTCTTGCGCCAAACGGGACCTCCTCCAGAAATTTTCTCTCATAGAACCAAACTCCTCTCCTGCTTGCCATATTTCTCTCGACGACCTTAATTATCACTTTCTGTCTGTCCCAACATCTTCATCGCAACTCCGGCCTTCCAGTCAAACCAATACCACCTGCCATTTCCACCCAGACAACTTATTTTTCTTTTAGATTTCTCATTTCCTCAATTATGAAATCAAGAACTAATTTGGTAGGCCCTGATGGAATTCTTATGAAATTGGTAAAACTCTGTCTCCCTATAATTCTTCCCTTATTCCTTCATATTTATAATTTTTCCCTTAAAAATTCCATATTTCTCTCTCTCACTGGAAAACATATCAATATCACCCAAGACCTACAATCCGCCATTAAACAGTAACACAAATCTATCCTTATCCTCTTAGGCTTTACCCAGGTAGTACTCTCCCTGATTAACCTCTATCCTAACCCCTTTAAATGTCTTCCAGTATAGCTGAAGGTTCATCTATTTCACAATTACTTTTCTGTGTCTACACCGATGAGATCCATACATCTATCCATCACTGCTCATTCAACCTATATGCCGATTACACCTAAATTTACCTATTTACATCCTAGCCAGCTCTAATCTGTGACCCTATTGATTCAGAAATACCTGGCCCATATTGGGGCCTCTCTCCATAATCTTCAATTGATTGGGGATAAATCCAAGCCAATCATCATTGGTTCACCCCCCAAAAAAAAAAAAAACCCATTCCAACCTTAAACATCGATGGTTGACCTATCCAATTCACCACTTTAGTCAAAAATCTAGGTTTGGTCATTGACAAATTTTATCCTGGAAAGACCAACTTACCCAACTCACCCGCTATTTCTATTTTCACCCCTAAGCTGCTCAATCTATTCCAACATCTCCCATTACCACTTATCGTGGACACTCCTAGTTTTCCCTCTTGTATTTCCACATTTTGACTATGGTTGTGTGGTGTATGATGGTATCTCAAGACTCGCTTAAAGCGGCTGATGAATTATTTTGTAAGAATCACTCAGGATCCCTAGGGACCCTTGAAAAGCCCTAAACGTAAAACGTCCAAAGGTTGTGGATTAGAAAGAACAAATATATGGTAGGTCCTTTGCTGCTAGATGAAAGACAAATTATAGCCATATTACAGAATTTACTAAATTTGTAAGTGCCAATATCTTTACATTCATCTAGAAAATCAGCTGTAAGCACATTTTCTTAATTAAACGAGAAAAATCTAAAGCTCTCCATGCTGCATGAATAAAAATGTATTTCTAAACACTTGGGGTATTGTAAAATAACCATATTCACCATATATATTGGTTTTTATCTAGCAACAGAGGACCTACATACATGTGAGCCATGTGCGCATGTGTACATACATGTGAGCCATGTGCGCATGTGTACATACATGTGAGCCATGTGCGCATGTGTACATACATGTGCTTTCTTTGTATAACACAAATATTACTCTAGCTTCAAGATTCATATACTAAGGATTAAAACATAACATATACTTATGGAAAATTCAAGAATTATTAAAACTTATATAGGCGCCCCAATACATAGACAGTTTGTGCTTAGAAAACAATAGCTCAATTTTCTTGGTTAGTATTAAGATTAAAACATTTATTACTATTACTCAGCAACCTACCTAAGTGGTGAACTAGCTCAATATATGAGTTGACAAACATAACAGGTCTATAAATTCATTAGACTAATAATTTGATTACAAAACACAATTCAATTTACAACTTGCTAGTGTAAGACATAGCCGAGATGAAAAATATCAAAAACAACTAATAATCATAACAGGAATAAATTAAATTTTAATCAATAGAAACTTACCTCATCCTGGTCAGCCATCTTAAAAATTGGATTGGAAAAACAATATCTATAAAAAAAAAAATACAAATAATTGTAAACAGCATTGCAATTAATCAGTTATAAAATTATATTAAATGTTCTAATATGCATATATAATGAATAAATCAATTGATATTGCATAGAAATAATAAAATGATATCAAATGTTCTAATTGCCTATATGTAATGATTATATCTACCGTTCATACATAGAAATAAGTAAGTATTTGAAGTAAATGAACATTTACCATAGCTAAAAATATTATTTTAAAGAAGCAAATGCACATTTCTACTTCAAAGCTTTTTCATTACCTGTCATTAAAGCTGAAACGTAAATAAAGAGCGAGTTGATTGAAGACTCCCTTAACATCACCAGACAGGAAAACAAATTACAAAGTGGAGGGAACACAAATTATAACCTTTTGATGAATCAGGGGATTGAGAAAGTCACATGGCGACATCGTTCACGAACTGTAAACACATTTTCGATGGGTTGTAATCATTGAAGTTTATACTAAGTGAATAGCAGATAATTTGTTTACATACTGAAGACTAGGCTAGCGCTCCCAGTGTCATCTACTAAAGTAACAGGCGTGCGTATATTGATTGAAAGTTTTAACCAATATTAAATTAAATTAAAGAAAATTATTATTTTATGAACACAGTATTTGATATTTTGAAGTATTTAATCATAAAAAAAATGCTTCATTTTTTTTCTAAAGCCTTCTCAGTCAATAAAAATTTTTCTTTTTAGCGTACAATCTTTTTTTTTTTTTTTGAACAGCAAATTACATGATTTTTATTCTTAGCTCTCAAAAGTTTTTTTTGAAATATCATTAAAATTATTTTCCTGCTACCGTCTTATGTGTCTTTCATTTGACGTGATTATATTTTAAATAAAAACTAATTAGTATTTTTTGAGGTTTTGTCCAACATACCTTTAAAATTTAAGTTCAATTTAATTATTGTTACACACACTATTATAGAACGTAAACGCATAAATACAGATAGACGAAATACAATGTTCAATATGTTAAAACATGAGAGCAGTCACCACAGTGAAGTAAATAATATACTTCATTAATTAGAAATTTTTAGTGTGAGAGGAAAACCGTTGAGCTATAGGGCATAGCTCTCCTGAGATGCTGCTGAATAAGACATACGTCATCTCCTTTTCTCCTGCTATATAATTATCTCCTTACTACACGTCTCGCTCTTTTCCATCTGCCATTATACCAGTTATCATGTCTCTCATATAAGTTAATTTTATAAATAAAGTTTTTTTGACTGTTTCGGGATTGTTAATTGTCGCCCAAGAAGGTAAGGCAATTTATCAAAATTCACTTTTACTAGGTACTCTCTGTCGCCTTCGCCGTCTACACTGAAGACATTTGATTGCTAGATTCACTCTTCCTGGTATCTGCTGTCATTTGTGCTTCGCTCACACTCCGGGGTATCTTCATCTTTTCATCTCAGCTAAAACAACATTCTTCCAAAGTATGCCTCTCTTCTGAACTCACTGCTCACAAGTGATATGTTTAGATAAATCATGGGGAAAAACGGGTAATAAAATAATTGATAACGAACACGTGGCTTGGAGCGAGAACATGAAGTATATTTATATAAAGGTTACAACAAGGTTACAAATAATGGTTACATGATATAAGGGTTTCAATTATATTAAATAGTCATTAGTTTTAATTATACATAACAGTCTCCCCCACTATTCAAGAACTATTAACATTAAAATAGTACCATGAATCAAAAAGTATGTATCTTGTGAGGGGACATCAATACTGAAGTGATATGTTAGGATCTCGAAATCTTTCTGGGAGTCTTCTCTGACGAACAGGTCTGTTGATAGGACATAGAGGAGTCTGAAGAAAAGGCTCGGTTGAAGATGAATCTGGAAGATCATGAGGAGGCACAGCTGAAGCTGGCTCGGTTGGAGATGAATCTGGAAGATCATGAGGTGCAAATTGAGTGTGAGGTTCCTGAGGTGGACCTGGAGCTCGAGGAATTTCATAAGACTGAGAAGGGCCAAATGAAACAGTCTTTTTTGCTTGTACAAGGGTGTTTCTCAGTTGATTTATGTGACGCTTGAAAATTCTCCTTGATTCGTCCAGGCGGACAAGGTAATGTTGTTGACCCAACCTTTGCGTAACCTCACCAAACTCCCACTTTGGTTTGTTATTTTTGAAGACACGGATTTGCACTCTCTCCCCCACATGAAAAAATCTTCTGGTAACTCGCGTTGACTGAGAAGAGTGTGGTTTGGTTGGTAACAAGGCATCCAGGCGGATTCGGAATTTTCTTTTCAAATATAACTCAGCAGGTGAGGAGCCATTAGCAAGGGGAGTTGATCTGTAATGAAATAGGATATTTGTGACTTTTTCTGGCATAGGGGTATCGTCATTTGACAAGGCCCGCAACTTATCCTTAAGTGTCCGCACATTGCGTTCAGCAAGGCCATTAGTTGCTGGATGGCCAGGGGCTATAAATTTTTGAAAAATTCCGTTTGTGTGGCAAAAAAGATGAAACTCTTCGCTCTGGAAAATGCTAGCGTTATCTGAAACAAGCTGATTTGGGAATCCATGCGTTGAAAATATCTTTCTGAGAAGATTTATGGTTGAGGACGTGGTAGGTGCTTCTTTGATAGGTTCCACTTCCGCCCATTTTGACTTAGCATCTATGCAAACAAGGAAATAATGGCCCTGGAACGGTCCAGCATAATCTATATGGACTCGTTCCCAATTCTCGGATGGTTCATCCCAAGGGTGAACTGGTACTTTTGGTGGAGCCGATCTTGTAAGGGCGCACTGCTCACAACTCTTGACAAGTCGCTCAATCTGACTGTCAATTCCAGGCCAGTAAACATATTTTCGGGCTAATTGTTTCATTTTCATGATCCCTAGATGTGTTTCATGAAGTTCTGATATAACTTGACTTCGAAGGGATGTAGGGATGACAATACGATCTTGGCGGAAGATGACATCTTCATGCAGTGTAAATTCTGAGTCCACGCAGTCGTTTTTTAGTGACTCGATGATTTTCTTGAGTTCCGGATCCTTCTTGGTTTCCTCTTGAATAGTCTCAAATGTAACTTTATTGCTTGAGATATGAACAATCTGTTCAGAAAAAATTTGGTGAACTTCTTCCCCCTCCGCAGGTTGTTGCAGAACAATCAACGATTTTCATGGACAAGTGATTGTGAAGCCTCCTTTTTGAAATTAAAGGCAGAGCTTTGTAGTGACCGCGTTCTGATTCCATTTGACCCTACTTTACCAGTCATTCTTACATGTGATGCAAGCCCAGATGGCGTTGCAGCAGTCCTAAGCCACCCCGTAGATGATGCTGAAAGACCTATTGCCTATGCTTCCCGCTCACTCTCATCTTCAGAAGCTAATTATAGCCAGCTAGACAGGGAAGCTCTTGCTATTATTTTTGGAGTAAATCATTTTTATGATTATGTTTTTGGCAAACAGTTCACCCTAGTAACTGACAATCAACCACTATCAAGAATTTTTCAGCATAATAAACAATTGCCACGCATGACAAGCGCACGATTGTTGCGATACGCCTCATTCCTGTCAGGATTTGATTATAAAGTAAAATTCAAATCTGGCGAAGAAAATAAGAATGTTGATTGCCTTTCACGAGCTCCTGCTCATGCTATCCATACATCAACGGACACCCACAGAACCACACAAGAGCTGAGCTTTCTTTGTGGGATCGACTAAATTTTTCATTGTGCAATAATTCTCAAAACGTTCCATATAACATGAAAATTTCTCTTTTTTTGAATCAAAGTTTTCAAAAATACTCACATTCGCGACGTTGTTCGTGTCTGACTTGGGGTCTTGTTTACTTGATGTTTGAGAGCTTAGAAGTGATGTAAGCACACCCATGAATTCTTGAAATTGTTGTGCATCCATTCTTGATGATCTTGATAATTAATCCGAACGATAAATAAACAGAAAACGGATAAAACAGCGAAAAAGTACAACGGAAAAGCACTCGCGGTAAAAATTACGACTTACCGCGTATACAAGGAATACGAACTACCGGCAATGTCCGCGAACTTGAACTCGGATAGTTTAATCAGTTTTTTCTCGTCGCCAATTGATATGTTTAGATAAATCATGGGGAAAAACGGGTAATAAAATAATTGATAACGAACACGTGGCTTGGAGCGAGAACATGAAGTATATTTATATAAAGGTTACAACAAGGTTACAAATAATGGTTACATGATATAAGGGTTTCAATTATATTAAATAGTCATTAGTTTTAATTATACATAACAACAAGCATCCATCCAGACAACACCGATCCCGCAATAAGATTTAAACAAATTAAGATAAGTAACAGATGTGGCATAATTTCAAATTAAAAGTGCTGATTATGATAACAATCCTATCTTTGATGGTAATCCACATAATTTTTAAAATTCATTAATGTGGTTAGACAAGTAAGAAATGTAGTATGCAATCAGAATAATCCCTTTAGTGAATTGAACCAGAAAATACAACTCAGGAAAGGACACGGCCACCTAACGGGAGATGTTGACTACATAAATACTAAATACTTGCGAATTTCAGACTATCGAAGAGTTATTAAATTATTTACAGAGAACGTGAGTCTCTAAAGTTATATTAAACAACTAACATTCGAATTATTCAAAACCAATATCAAATTCAAAATCTTTATTTGATAAAATTACAATCTGCCTTATTGGGCAATAAGTAATTGTGATCAATGTTCTCATTCATACCATATTTACAATTTTTACAATGACTAAGCTAGGGGATTAGGATGGTTGGACAGGTTTCGATAGAATTTTGAAAGGATGAATTCAAGAATGTAGGGTATATTAAAATCGTTGTGAAGGGCTTTGTTTCTGACGTAATAAGGCGCAATAATTATTGTTCACAGGACTTTTGATTGAAAGGATTGGATACGCTTGATGTTCTACTTTTTTACTTCCCCCCATAGCTCTATTCGGTATGTCCAGATTGGCTTAAGTATAACTTTGTAAATTAGTAATTTATTTTCTATTGAGAGATGGGATGTCCACCGAAGTAGTCTGTACAGTTGTCTAAAGCATCTTGTCTTTTTAGTCTCGTGTATGGGTGGGTTCCATGTCAGTTTTTGTCGAGATGGAAGTCTAAATACTATACTGTCATGGATACAAGAAGAAGACAACGGACAGGACTTACGGCAGAGAGTAAAGGTAATGTGGGACATTTGGCTTCATTAACTTTGATCCGCCATTGGTTTTACCAATACTCGATCTAATCAACGTGTTTTTTAAGGTTATGGGATACTATATTGAGATATGGGTAGGATGACAGGATTGCAGTGTCATCTGCAAATGTTGCAAAACGGTATTGGGAGTAGATGGGACATTAGCGGTGTATAGTTTATAGAGAATGGGACCTAGGACATTTCCCTGTGGAACTCGTGCATTATAGGATAGTAGTTAGAATATTCTTAACAACAGCGGACCTGGAAGAAGCGGTCTCAAAGAAACCGAAAAAGTTCTACCTATCGAATAACTGTAGGCTTAGGAAAATGGTCTGCGGTAAATATCTTTGGAGCTTGTAAAGCAAACCTGCGTGCCAAACCCTGTCAAAATCTTGAGGTATGTCCAGAAAGGAACCAGTAGAATACTGTTTGGTTTCAAGGGCTGAGGATATGTGATTAATAACACGAAGGCGTTGTTGAGCAGTGGAATGTCGTAGACGGAAACAAAACTGGTAAGGGGGGAAAGAGTTTTTGTATTAAACAATTGGAAGTAGACGTTTTAATTGGACTTTTTCAAATATTTTTGAGAGGATATGGAGTAGGCTAATTGGACGGTAAGATGAGTCGTCATTGGGTGGTTTATCGGGTTTACCGAATAGGACAATAATGGAATGTTTCCAAAGGAGAGGAAAGTGCGTCGTTCGTATAATGCAATTATAAATGTAAGTCAGGAAGATTATGGCTTAGGAGGAAGTTGTTAGAGAATTTGAGGTGTAAGGAGATCATATCCGGGAGATTTTCGGTAAGGTAATTTTTTCAGAAGATAATTGACCTCAGAGAGGCTTTTGGGGGAAGTGAGAGAGGAGTAGGTGAAGTAAGGAAATCTTCAACAGTTGTGCCATGAGTATGGTTTTGAGACTAAGGTTAGGTGTAATATTATGGGAAAGATGTAGTGCGAATTCCGACCTTTTGCCATCCGAAGCCGCGCAGGTACTATCATCACGACGGAATGGGTGTAAAACAGCATGATATTTTAAGATTTGTTTAGTTACATTCCACAGGGAGTCGTCCAGTCCTAGCAGCGCTCGCACCGTTGCTCCGGCGTTCTTCCATTAAAACTAGAAACTGAAAGGCAGCCAATGAGAGACAAATTTCAAATCAACCCCACTCTTAACAACCCTTTCGAAAAGCTACAGTTAAACAAAAAAAAATCTGGACTATCATCGACTGTTTCTCTAAAGTAATTATAATATAATTAAATTAAAAATAATTAAATACAATTCGCGAACAAACGGGCTTACTAGAAGTATTATTTCAAAAACCTATCCAGCACCGAAAAGAGAAACCAAAATTTTCCAGTTATTTATTACAAAACTCCTCATATGAAACACAAATTCAAAGTCCACCGCAACAGGTTAAAACTACCTCGACAAACTATAGTCAATACAACTTAACAAACTCAAAAATGATCATTCAACTGAACATTTTAACATTCCAGTTATTTATGTGATTTATAAGATTGTTAGAAAGTTTCCTAATGTAATGATAGGTTGTTAAATGAACATAAATTAATAAAATAGTGGAGGTGCCAAAGTAGTCCAAGGAATAGATGCTGAAAAAGGGGCCTTACCTCACAAAAGGTCAAGTGTGTAGTGAATTTTTTCATATACCATACCAGATATACCACATAGATCGGACCCTACTCCCGTTGCTGAGGAACCAAGTTTTTGACGTGGCACGCCAAACAACTTTTCTTAAGAATGATACTTTTTCAAAAGTATTATCAAGTTTTTTTATTGCTATCTCTTTGACAGCATGCCTTAGAGATAAATATTTTAAATAAAATTAATAGATCATTAAATTTTATAAGTTTACTAGGACAAATACCAAACAGGCATTATATGATATATTTTTTTAATATCCCCTCCCTTTATGTATCTAAGAAATTGATTGAGTACATCATATACAGCCTTACAAGAAGATAATAAACACAATAAGTTCAAGATAATCTAGTGTCTCTATAAATACATGACATATGAAAATAACCGATTTTTAGCTGAAAAGTAAAAAGTTATCCAATAATATAAAAAAAAACGGAATTTCACAACTTAGAAGATACTCTCCTGCCACAACAAACAGAAAATCCTTCCAAAAAGAAATTTCAAGATACAACGGACATAAGTTTCCAAAAATTTGGAAAAAAAATCATTTATATTTGCTTATTATTTGGGGATTTGTCACAAAAATATTAGCATTCTATAAAATATTGGACTACTGAAAATATGTTTTTGACAAAGAAGGATTTCACAGAAAATCCCTGAAATCACAACTAGTCCTTGAAATTCAAAACAATTATGAGTATGGTACCAAGTCTAAGTAAGATATTATAGATTTAAATAGGTAAAGCTAAAAATTATATAAAAATATTTGTAATGTTGATGGTATAACACTTGTTTATCTAATCCGATTAAAAAATTGTATTAAATTTGGTGATTATGCTGAGGCATTTAAAAGCATTTTGCTACTTTTCTTGCAGTCTAATGTGAAAATAATAGATATATTATTATAGCCAAACTATTAAAAAAAATCATAATTTAAAGTCAATCATCGAATATTCCGACAGATTATAAAACTTTCTTTTTAAGCACTGAAAATAAATTACAACTTATTTCATTTATTTGCACAACTCCTCCCACGTATGCACATGTAAGAAAATACTGCCAGATGTATGTTTGTTGAGGATTTAATGATTAAACAAAATGTTTCAACCTAGCCAGTTCTTCATTTTCTAAGGTACCACTTAGAAGGAGATTAAAGGATGTTTTCTAACATATTGCATGCAGTAAGAACTCAATCTGCCCACGTTATTATCCTCAATGCTGATATAGATGTATTCATCTTGGCAGTTCATTTCTGGCAACAACTAGCTAGTCTTGGTTATCAAGTTCTGTTGTCCGACAGTTTTCATAAAATTAACATATTCTTATTTTTGTTTTTTTGATAGTTGTATATGTATATTTAATATCACAACTTGTCCACAATATACTTCCGAATAGATATTTATAATAAACTCAAACAATAAAGGAGATATTTGGACTCATTCAGTCCATAATCTAGAAATCCCTACACAATATGGAGAAACATACTGATTCTATCACAATTAGTATATTCCATTTACTATATAAAAACGATAACGTTTCAGAAGTTAAAAAAAAAATTTCATATTCACATGGGCAAATTTCAAATGATGATCATCATACATTTTAAAAACTTTTGTTGTTATATTTGTCAGATTAGGTATATATTTAATTGTTTGGTAATTAAGTTGTATGAATGTATCTTTAACATTTTCAAGAGTACAGCTAATAATGTTTCATCCCCGTCATGCTTTTACTTCGTTTAAATGATTCCAGCCAGAAAAAGTATTTTAAAAAACTTTATTGGCTAATACAGAGAAACGGAAGGTGTCACATACCTGCGGCTAGAGGAGCAAGGTAAGAGATTGAGGGATGATTATAGAACACGTGCTATAGGTACTTGAGTATGCAAAATATGATGTCCGCATTCCATCAATTGATTTCAGTTTATGTCACCTAAAATATTAATGTGTACGGAATACAATTTGAGCCAATTCATTTCACTTTATTTGAAGCACAGAATGGTAACTTACACCCATGGCAAATGACAAAGTGACCGATACTTTGAGTCAGCCCTGTAAATTTCCATCGAATTGTCAAACAATGTCTTGTAGTTGAAAAAACTCAGGACTAACTTGTGTTCCGATAAGGAAGGGTGTAAGCAATGACCCCATTGTGTCATCATGATTTAACCTGATGGTGAGCCCCATCACCAAGTCCTTTTTGCAATTATATAACTTTTAACCACAAAAAGATCTGTCAATTTTAAGACATGAACTCCTTAAAATGCATATGTTATGCAGTAGAAGGAGACACCCACAACTATTACATAGCTTACAAATACTATTACTTTTTAAAATTATTGAAAATAAGGGTTGGAAAAAAAAAAAAAAATGTAAGCAATGGTTGACAAAATACAAATGACTGATTATTTGTCTTTGTTTTATATACTTCCATTTTAATGGAATTTTTTGATTATAAATTATTTTCTATTAGAAATAAAGTTTTTATTTTATTTAACAACTTATCATTACTTTTATCATAAGAAAAAACAATCTTAAAAATACTGTACAGCATGTGATCAATCTATTTCTTTGATACCATAAAAATCCCCTTTATTATTAGTCATAGACAATAACTTGACGTATAAAACTTGTAGGAAATTTAAGAATCTACAAGTTTTAACTAAAATATTTGTCTCTATAACATACCGTTGAGGAAATATAAATGAAAACTCGACAATAATTTTGAAAAAATGCCATTTGAGAAAGGTTTGATGTTGCGTAACTCTTTAGATACTAGTTGTACAGAAAAAACTTTCATGCAAATGTTGTAGATACTTTTCTAACAGTCTACAACTTTTGCCTCTAATACGTATTGGCAAAAAGATATGATCTAAAAACGTCCGAAATTTCAGAATGTTAAAGATTTTTGGTGCACCACAGAGTAGTTCTAAAAAATTAAAAACTACTTTTGTAAGGTAAGGCCCCCTTTTCAGCTTCTATTCGCTGGACTATTTGATGATTAAAAAATTTTCATATTCACATGGGCAAATTTCAAATGATGATCATCATACATTTTAAAAACTTTAGTTGTTATATTTGTCAGATTAGGTATATATTTAATTGTTTGGTAATTGAGTTGTATGAATGTATCTTTAACATTTTCAAGAGTACAGCTAATAATGTTTCATCCCCGACATGCCTTTACTTCGTTTAAATGATTCCAGCCGGAAAAAGTATTTTAAAAAACTTTATTGGCTAATACAGAGAAACGGAAGGTGTCACATACCTGCGGCTAGAGGAGCAAGGTAAGAGATTGAGGGATGATTATAGAACACGTGCTATAGGTACTTGAGTATGCAAAATATGAGGTCCGCATTCCATCAATTGATTTCAGTTTATGTCACCTAAAATATTAATATTGTGGATGTGGCCGGACCAATTTATGGTTTGATTTTTCACCATCCCCCCTCTCTTAGGTATCAAATAAATTGATTGAGCACATGATATACCGTCATTTTAAATACAATAGAATGTCTTTTCTGATGAAAAAAGTAATTATAGGCTGTTAAATGAAATTTAAAATATATATATATATATATATTGTTAATGAAGCTAGTGGTAAATAAATAAATATGTTGAAAAACTCCATAAATATAACTATATGGATAAAATCAGAAAAACGAGACATACTGCTAATAATTACACTGGCCCTAGAATACATATACTCATCAAACTGGTTGTGAGATCATATAATTGATTTATAAAGGTTGTTATATCTATTCAATGATTCCAAGGAGGATTTATTCTTATCTATGGTAGTACAGTTCATGGCTTTTATTAACTTTAGTATTTATATGTCTGTTTAATTGTCTCAATTGTCCAGATATATTCATACAACTTAATCATAAAAAAATTAAATATAGACCTAACCTGGCAAACATGTTGTTCTGTTTGTTAATGTTTAATGATTGGGATCAAACATTTTAACTCTTGAAAATGTTACTTTAACTTAATTACCCCATAAGTAAATATATACTTAATCTGACAAACAGAACAACAAAAGTTTTTAAAATGTACGATCACCATAATTTGCAATTTACCCAATATTACAGTAATAAACTTAGCAACAACTTCTCAAACATGGAATATATAATATAAAATAATGATGTACCAGAACATAATATACAAAATTAATTGCAAAATTTCATATCGGCAAAACCTCATAAACTTTAAGAAATAGATTATTACATTAAATAGATTAGAACTAAGAATAGATTAACAGCATTAAACCAATTGTAAAAATGCTAAGAATTTACATGCCAAAGTTAAAACTAATAATAGTATTATTCAACAATATGCTTTTGACTTTGACTCTCCAAAAATTATTGGAAATGAAGATATTAACAGGTCTCATAAACTTTTAGAATATATTCACATAACCAAAAATATAATAAATACTGTAAACTGTATACTTTTTCTGATTAATTAATCTATTTATTAATTTTTATATATAAAAAACATCTTTATTTATTACTTAACACGTCATGTGATTATAAAAGTTTTTTTTTTCAATTGTTGAAATACGATTGTTTTGTTATAGAAAAGTGGATTTTACTAATTTTTATCGCATCAGTATTTTTCTTCTGATTATGTAGGCATTGGTTGATGATGGATTGAATGAGACCGAAACGTCATATTTATTGTATGAGTTTGTAATAATAATCTATTCAGAAGGACTTCCGTTTTTCTGTATTAGCCAATAAAGTTTTTTAAAAATACTTTCTAAAGTATCGGTCACTTTGTCATTTGCCATGGGTGTAAGTTACCATCCTGTGCTTCAAATAAAGTGAAATAGTTGTGTTCAAAAATAGCTACAGTTGCCCATTGAATAGATATAACAACCTTTATAAATCAATTATATGAACTCACAACCAGTTTGATGAGTATATGTATTCTAGGGCCAGTGTAATTATTAGCAGTATGTCTCGTTTTTCTGATTTTATCCATATAGTTATATTTATGGAGTTTTTCAACATATTTATTTATTTACCACTAGCTTCATTAACAATATATATATA
The DNA here is from genome assembly GCA_930367205.1 of Acanthosoma haemorrhoidale. Taxonomy (NCBI): domain Eukaryota; kingdom Metazoa; phylum Arthropoda; class Insecta; order Hemiptera; family Acanthosomatidae; genus Acanthosoma; species Acanthosoma haemorrhoidale. Next base: position 81,415,643 of record OV884009.1, on the reverse strand, counting down.
TATATATTTTAAATTTCATTTAACAGCCAATAATTACTTTTTTCATCAGAAAAGACATTCTATTGTATTTAAAATGACGGTATATCATGTGCTCAATCAATTTATTTGATACCTAAGAGAGGGGGGATGGTAAAAAATCAAACCATAAATTGGTCCGGCCACATCCACAATATTAATATTTTAGGTGACATAAACTGAAATCAATTGATGGAATGCGGACCTCATATTTTGCATACTCAAGTACCTATAGCACGTGTTCTATAATCATCCCTCAATCTCTTACCTTGCTCCTCTAGCCGCAGGTATGTGACACCTTCCGTTTCTCTGTATTAGCCAATAAAGTTTTTTAAAATACTTTTTCCGGCTGGAATCATTTAAACAAAGTAAAGGCATGTCGGGGATGAAACATTATTAGCTGTACTCTTGAAAATGTTAAAGATACATTCATACAACTCAATTACCAAACAATTAAATATATACCTAATCTGACAAATATAACAACAAAAGTTTTTAAAATGTATGATGATCATCATTTGAAATTTCCTCATGTGAATATGAAAGGCTAGGTTGGACAATCAATAATTTCTCTTAATACAAATAAAATGAAAAATAATTTATTAAACACAACATAGGTAATATGATAATTTATTCAATACAACATTAGGGAATAATTGTTGTACCTATCTCATAATGTAAGTGTAATCTTGAAAAAAAAAAAGAACTTTTTACTATAATACTTGAATTATATAACAATATGAGATAAGTGAACTCTAACATGTTAAGGTTATTACAGATTATATCTAAATATAATTAAAATATATTTTTTTGACTATAAAATATTTGCTATATTCGTTTATAGTATAACAGAACACATTTTTTTTTTGTTTTGTGGCTTGCTTAGTTTAATTTATCAAAGAAGTGAACATCTCCAATAACCTAATGTAAATATTACAAGGCTGATATGAAGGAATATTATCAGGAGCAGCAGTCGCCATCTTGCGTACTTTTTTGAGGGAGGTTAAATTTTGCTTTATTGGAACTTAAACGAAACAAAAAGAATGCAATATAATGTTATTTTCCTTATTTACTAGTATCCCTCGAAATATAAGGGATTCCTCTATCCTTCATTTTCTTTATAAATCTGGGTGGCAACTCCCCGGATACTGAGATAGCGTACACTCCTACTGCCTTGTCATCTGTAAAATAATAACACAAAACACTGAGAAGTTAACTACGATAAGAATAGTATTTGCTAAAACATGGAAAAGTACCAAGGTCAAAAGGAATTTTTCGACAAACTCGAAAAATCCCTCCTGTTCTGGCAAGGTTAGCCAGTGACATGGCGTTAGGGATATGATATGCATATAAAATATATCTATTTGTTTAATTGTGGTTTATGCCACGAATCACCGAGCGATTAAAGGACTGTCAAATGGGTTCATATAAGCAATAGCTACTAGCTAACTTACTAACGGAGGCAGACAAATAGAAAAAAGTCAAATCATCTTTTCTGTTCTAAAACCCTTAACATAAAGAATCTACAGACATTGATAATGGAGAAACGTTTTCTGAGCTATCCATGGAAAGCAAGCATGTCGCACTGTCGGCGTAAAATTTATTTGTAAAATAATTAAATCATTTATTATTAAAAATAAGAAATTACCAATATGCTGGTATCTCGCCACCCAGCTATCTTCTGGTGAAATTGAACCAATCATGCTACAACAGGAAAAAATAAACGTTAAGTATCATACTAATTAATCAATGAAAACTTAAGGAATACAAACAAGAAACAAACCCATCAAATCTGCTACTAGTGCATTGAAGTATTCTAGAAGGGTTGTTCTTCAATCCTAGGAAAGGGCAGTTATCGCACCCATCTGATTCGAATTGCACATATTCCTGTGACAAGGAATGAAATTTAAGTAAATATATTGAATTTAAAATAATATGTATTAACATGATTAAATGCACCCTTTCACATACCTTTATCATCGAACAGCTTAGGCACGCCCGTAACTTCCACTCGTATAAAGGCACGCTGTTTATTGACATCGTTAAAACTATACAGTAACTTAGCGTATAATCTCAAACTAATTGTACACTCCGCGTGGCAATGAGCGTGCCCAAATAGGAAGCGCATATAACCAATGGCAGGGTTACAACAATGGTGGTTAGAGCTCATTATCGATTCCTCCACTTCTTCACTGTCGTTGACATCAGTCGATATCAAAGTTACAAATAAAGTAGATAAGAGGTGCGAAACTCTTTATACATGGAATATATTACTTTTGTGGTTTCTTCCAATAGGCCTAAAGTAAGACGTATACTTTACTAATGTAAGAGCTGATACATACATAGCACCAATGGCGTGCCTGGAGGTTATGCCACCACGGGGGGTCCCCAATTTCTAAGTCAAACCAAATCAAGATTGGTTACTGACAATCACTGAGTATAAATAAATGAATATATATATATATATTTTTTTCTTCTGTTTAAAGAGATTGTACACATAATGATAGAATGTAAACTTGTTTATATATTTTTTTTTCTTTTATAAAAGAAAAGTCTTGAATGACACTAGACAATTTTAGATCATTTGTTAGTTATTTTTCTATGGGAAGTATTGCTAGAGTTAGTAATCTTAACTCATTGTAGAACGCAAATTCCGTATACATATTCTAATCTATCTGATACACAACTGTATCCAAATACATAAAGCTCTTATAAGACAATAAAGCATATAAGGCAATATATAAATGATCTATCTTTTCTAAGGATACCTATATCCTTTTATATATTTACCTGACTTAATCACAAACGCCACGCCGTTACGCTCTAGCTGAACAATTAGAATATTTAAGTTTTAGGGATGCCATCTAACTATTCAAATAATGACAGATTTGATTCCTCTATTAAATCTTGAGCGTATTGCATTAGCGTAAAGTTGTACAAAATTATGCTTTACTCCAATATTCAATTCACTTACTATTGGTCCCAATTAAATTTAAATCCAAAGTAATTTACCTTAATAAATTAGCGTGGTGATCAAAATGGAAGGAATTCAACGGTAAAATAGAATTTTATAGACAAAATGTTTTATTAACCAAAAACTACAAAAGGTTAAGGTGTTTCAACGAACAATGACTGATTTTACTATGAATCAAAAAATGAACAGATTTCATCTAACATACTAGCGACTTGTACAGCTTAAATCGTACGAGTGTACATCGATATATTCAATCTGATGTAGACGAAACCTCAAAGCCAAGCTCACAGGCAAAGGAAATCGTCTCCATCTAGTCCGCAGGCTCCGGAGGAACGTGAAATGCTCTCTGGCAGGGACCCATCACTTAAGTCCTCCCTGAAACCTCTCCTCATATCTGAGCGACTCAGCAATTCCCCTCCACTTTTTCTTTTTCCTTTTTTTATAAAATGACAAAATGATTATTTTCATTATATATTCTCAGTTGAATCTATTTACATCTGGTTTTTATATCTCCTTTAGTGTCGCTACATTATATACAGGTTCGGTGGTATTTCTATAAAAGTTATATAACTCAATACAAGTCCAATGATACACATTATACTTAACTTGTTTGAAAAAACTCAAAAGGTGATGGGGCTCACCTTTTAGATCAAAACCTTAAAACTAACTTACATACTAATACTTAATCTAATTTTTCCCCGATAGTCTGTTGGCGTCCATGCGGGAGGGGTGGTGGGGTCATAGTGTTAAACACTGGATTTGTGAGGTACTGCAACGTGTCAAAAAACTTGATAAATCGCACCCTGGTAAATTGAAAAACACGCTAAACTAGGAAGTACGAATATGGTCGATCTCAATGTCTTACTATACCTTAATCATGCTTCATCAATAAATATCCCTAAACAATAGATAATATCACCATGGTAAATTGGAAAAACACACTAGGAGGCTGCAACTGAAACATTAAACCTCCTAACCCACTTTACAGCAATTTACTTTATTGAACATTAAAGGGATGATGTAGAGATCCCTGAAGGAATTTACCAAAACGAAGTTACCGTGATAAGCAAAAATAAATACAATTGCTTTGGACTAAATCTTCAAAAACTATTACGAGAATAACTAGAAGAAATCTTACCTTCACATGACAATATTATTTATCTAAAGCCAAATCTCATCCGTGCAGATCACCTGAGCGTAAAAGATAAAAAAGCCCTGATATATAATTTGAGAAAATGTCCAGCAATATTTAGAACAAAAAATGACCAACTCTCAGCAACGGACTTACTTGTACAAAAAAACAAAACCAAAATGATGAACCAATATACTCGTAAAATGACCTCTATCCTCACCAGTTCAGAGATAACATTAAAGAAGAAATTACTACATTATTAGAAAACAAGATAATTCAAGCTAGTAATTTTCCTTACAACTCGTCAACATGGGTTGTAGAAATATATAAAAAACTTAATCAACACACTATTCCAGATAAATTTCCTCTTACTAATATGGAAGATTGGAAAGGGGAACCATTTTTACTTTATGGAGTTATGTTCAGGATTTCATCAAATAAAGCTAGACAAAGAATCGATCCCTAAAACAACATTCTCTTCTGGTTAAGGACATTTTGAATTTATAAGAATGCCCTTTGGGTTGTGCAACGCACCTTCAACATTTCAAAGGGCCATGCACATATTTTCCAAGACGTACGTATATTAGATATGGATGAAAAAATTATTTTTTCCGAATATGTATTAGACCACCCAAAACACTCCAACCTGTCTACAAAACTTAAAAAACATAATCTCAAAATATCGTTAGATAAAACAAAATTGCAAGATGCTAAAATCCAGTTTCACAAAATCTTTAAAAAAGGGATTACATTAGATCTTGGAAGCTATAAGGAAGTATTTGAGGCTCTTAAAAACCTAATCTGCAATAACCCGATATTACAAATTCCAGACATTTATATAATATTTATATTTAAGAAATTACGCTAGCAATTACGGATAGGAGCTGTATTAGCCCAAAAGAAGGATAGGACAGATCTTCCAGTTTTTTTGCGTCTAGAACTAATTGCCTTCTCAAGAAATAATGATGGATTCAGTCCATATCCAAAATAATTATACTTACCTTATTATTGATACATTTCCAAATCCACGTGTGTGGCTCTCGCGCTCTTGGTCAGCCTCCGCTAGTTCTTATCCAGTGACGCGGCTGACGGAGGAGCGTGGGGAACTTCTTAAGACTCCGCTTCCTCTTTTGCATGCGCGGAAGGTGACAACCATGTGGACTTGGGAGGTCTCTGGGCTGTTTGTAACTACTGTAAGAATGAGCGAGAGAATGAAAATTATAAATATGGTGTGGATGAGATCATTTATCACAATTACTTATTGCCCAATGAGGCAGATAGTAATTTTATCATAATAAAGTTGTTGTAGCTGAAAAAAAAAACTTTTTAAATATCTCCTGAAATATGTGATTATTGAAAACCATGAGACCATCCATGAAACTCAAATTCGTTAGGAGCCTTCTATCCTAGAAATTATCAGAACAGTCTCTCCCATGCAGACAAAATTTACAAGGAATAAATACAATTAGCCACAATCATATACAACCACTCGATAAACAATAAACTAAAGATGAAACCAAACGAAATCACATTTGGTATTTCAAAATATCTGTATAATGAACACCCTTTAATCCAGGAACACCCTGTTAATAAATATCATAACAATTAAAATTAACCCATAAGGCCATTAAGAAAAAATTGAATAAAATGTATTGAAAAAGCGAATGAAAATCGTGATGAGGTTAGCATAAATTCTTGAGGCCCTGAAACGATGCAAAACAAAACGTTTAGCTTCTAAAACTGGTGAACGGTGCGAACTAGGTAGGATAAAAGACAAACGACTGTTAAAAAGGAAATTCCAGTAAAACATAAAAAGGTCTAAAAGATGTAAAACAACTTGATTAATCTAACGAGGAAGTTACTGATGACATATAAGACAAAATAAAGGAATTAGAACTTGAAAGACGCCTTTCAATTGTTCCTGATGACTATGGAAGCTCGCCGCCAGACTTTGAAGATCTTGATGCTGCTGATAAGAAGTATGACACAATTTTCCTAAAGGTAGAACAAAATATGTGTCATATTGAACATAACAAAAATGCTAGATTAAGTTTAAACAATCAGTTAACCTGAAGAATTAAATAACGACATAAATATTTTGAACCATTATATAGATCAGTCAAAAGGTAATAACCTTATTTTAGACGTTTCTCTCCGAAAATTAAGCCACCACGACCTCATTGCTGTTTTGTCCTTATTAAATGAAAAAGTCCAAGAAATAGAAGATTTAATTGAATTTTGTATGAGAGGTTTGCTACATTTTAGCATAATTAAACCTGAAGAATTCAAACATATCTGTAACGCCCAAAACCAAATTCTAACTCGCGATACAGAATTAAACTGGCTAATAGGAAAAATTACTTGTTCAATATCCAATAAAGGAATTATTTATTATTTTATTCAGTTACCTTTGAATACTACTGGAGTGATGACATATCTGAATATATCATAGCTTTGTATGTTTGTATCCGCAGGAAGTGCCAACTCCTTAGAAAAAAGATAATAAAACATTTGTAATGTACATTGATAAGACTATGGTTGTTAAAAATATAACTGATCTATTGTTCCAAAAAAATGCATAAAGTATAACCAAGAATTTTATTGAAATGATTTAGCATTAATCAAAGATAAATGTATAATAGAGTTGTCATTAAACATAAAGCTAGAACATTGTAACCTATTAGAAGTTAAGTCAAAACACATGTTTACATATACGAGGGCGGTCTGAAAAGTTTCCGATCTCAACATAAAGATAGCAGCAGTCGTAAATAAAAGCTAGTGAATTTCGTTGTTCATCTGTTGACAGTTACTCACCAAAGTTTCAGCCATTTTGGACGCACAGTTGTTGTGTAACAGTCGTTTGAGTGAGTCGATGTGAGTGTTTTTATGAAAATGGACAAAATCGAGTATAGAGCTGTCATTAAATATTTGTTTTTGAAAGGCAATACGCCTACGCAAATCAAAGATGAGTTGGATTCTGTGTATGGGGACTTTGCACCATCATTTACCACAGTGAAATTTTGAGCAGCTGAACTTAAACGTGGTCGTAAGAGCTTGGGAGACCATGAACGTTCGGGACGTCCAAAAACTGCAACTACCGACGAAAACATCGCCAAAGTTCACCAAATGGTGCTAGACGACCGCCGAATTAAAGTGAGAGAGATAGCAGAGGTTATGAAAATGTCAAAAGAACGTGTTTGCCACATATTAAATCAACATTTAGAGATGAGAAAGCTGTCCGCGCGTTGGGTGCCGCGTTTGCTCACGTTAGACCAAAAACGTGTTCGAATGAACATTTCCAACGCTCTGTTGGCGCAGTTTAGGCGCAATAAATCCCAGTTTTGGCGCCGATTAATTACTTTGGATGAAACTTGGATACACCATTATACGCCCGAAACAAAAATACAGTCCAAACAGTGGACTGCAAAGGGGGAACCGGCTCCAAAAAAAAGCAAAAACTGTTTTTTCGGCTGGGGAAGTGATGGCGACTGTTTTTTTGGGATATTCATGGAGTTATTTTAATCGATTGTCATCAAAAAGGAAAAACCATTACAGGAGCATACTACGCATCATTACTTGACAAGCTGAAGGCAGAACTTGCGGGAAAACGGCTACATTTGCATAAAAAGAAAATCCTGTTTCACCAAGACAACGCACCGTTTCGCACCTCAGCGGTTGGCATCGCGAAAATCCATGAATTACGGTTTGAACTGCTTAACCATCCGCCTTACTCACCAGATCTAGCCCCAAGCGACTTCTTTTTGTTCCCTCATCTAAAAATTGCGCTCGGAGGACAGAGATTTTCGTCAAATGAAGAGGCAATCACCTTCGTGAACGATTATTTTGCAGAGAAAAACGCCGAGTACTATTTGGACGGGTTACAGACATGGGAGCATCGCTGGGAGAAGTGTGTAGAGTTAAAAGGAGACTATATTGAAAAATAAAAAAAAAATTCTGAAAAAACGTCTTGTATCTTTGTTAGGTCGGAAACTTTTCAGACCATTCTCGTATTACAGAAAATGGGCAGTATATTACTCATAGGATTTCTAACTTAGAAGTTAAGAAAATAATTTTGTACAAATTTATGCTATAGTTATACTATTTCATTAATTAACCTAGGAGAAATGTTTGTAAATTGTATTAACCTACCAATTACCTACAATGATGTTACGCACCTTCCATTTCTATCTGAATATTCACCCAAAACCAGTTAAATACAATTTTACCTTAAGAACACTAGAAAAAAAATGGGACACGTATAAAAGTTAAAAGTTTAGAAGACTATGGTATTGAACACAGCATATATGATTGTACATATTAACTTTATTGTCATATATCTCTTGGTCGTACATTTTTTTAACACTATCGATCTCATGTAAATGTATTTAAATAAAAAAATAATGCAAATCAAACATCCACATCCCATTAGAACCAACTCATCCCTCTGCACCAGAACCCGAGTTTCTCACAGAGTTTGATGGCAGAGATTACAGCCTTAAGGAAAGGAGGAGCTACAAGGCAGCTCACCTGAGAAACTGCTGCATAGGACAAAATCTCTCCCCTCCTTTCTCCCGCTATATGATATATTCTCCTTATTACACACCTTTATCTTCTCTCTCTTTCATTAGGCCAGTTATTATGTCTCTCAAGTAAGTTAATTTTATAAATAAAGTTTTTTTAGTTTAAGTCTTAACTATTGCAAGACCGTTGGTAGTATTTAGTTCCTGGGTTGGGACAGGAGTGTGGTGCCACCCTCAATTTTCAACCACTCCCGTCATAGCTTGATCCTTCGATAGTCTATCTAATTAGAAAATATGTAGATAATTAGTGCCGATTCTCATTGATAACGGGCTCTACCCAAGCTCAATACCTGATGTGTAGGTAGGAATTGCCCGTTTTTTTTAGGAGGGGGTAAATTTATAAAATTCGATAACCGGTAAAATGAAAAAAAAAATACAAAAAATCTATTCCGTTTGCCTTTATTGACCTTTGAGAATGGAGCTGAGAAGATAATAAAAATATAAGTTCCGAATTATTTCCGTTGGTTAAGGTAGAAAAAATTTGAATTTTTTCCAAAAACTAAACATTTGAGGGCGAAAAATAGGAACTGCGTATTCCATATCGTCCAAACCAATTTGAATATGTCAATACTTGATAGTTAACTGATTTTAGCCATTTATAGTTTTTTTGTTTATTTATTGAAAAAGTGATGTTCATTGACTGAAATTGTTCAATGGATAAAATGAGATATTTTTTAGCAAAATGCCGTCTTATTTTTTCGTACTGATTTAGTCAGTATTTAAGAAAGTCACACACCCACCCCATAAAATATACTCATATATAGATTGTTATTCCCTTCAATTCGTTTATGTTTATATATGTCTACATATAATTACTATAATAAATTTTCGAGGCAACGGATTAAATATTAATTACTAATGTTTGTATACAACCCTAGTTGCTATTGGTGTAAATCATAGAATAAATTTTTGATAAAAAAAGTGACAAGGATGTCCATATCTACTATCTTATAGTGTTTTGTAAACTCTCTGCAAACATAGAATCTCAGTCAATACTTTCCCGTTTAAAGCCGTTTATGTTTAATCTTTAAATCTATTGGTTATACTTTTAATACGTAATACGTACTTAATACTGTTAAAATCAAATGAGGTCTTGAAAAAAGTGTATAATATAAATATAAAATAAATGAACAAATGACTGCATTAAATCAGCTTGGAAAACATTTCGCAATTGTCAATGTTTGGCCTATTATACTCGCGTAGCTTAATTGGTTTGGTTTTTGATAGTACCCAATTTAATTATTCGAGGAGTTTATTAACTACGATCGACCATGACCAATCAAATAGTTTGAAGCCTTCAAGGAAAGCTACCTACTTAACGCTGAGTCACGGATTGAACTTCAGCCAAGTCTGTTCCCATGAATGGAGCTGGGGTGTAAATTTTGTGGATACCCTACACTGCGAGTAATTGGTAAGAATTACGGCTTCACTTCAGCGTGGGTGGTCCCACTCTCACGGTCCCCCCTCGTCATCGTGGTAGTCAATACCATTTTAGCATGCATGTGAATGAACGTGCGAGTGCGCAGATACTTTAGGGAACATTTGCATAGTGTTGCCCTTGATTCATCAATCATTTCACTTTACTAAGCTCGAAGGGTGAGGTTCTACTAACATTCAGGAAGGGGGGTGGGTCGGTTTTTGCATGTTTTACCTTAGTTGTTCCAAAAATGATTCCATATATTATATGCCATTAGCTTTTGCTTAAAAATAAAATCGCAGAAAGGATAGAAAAAAAAAATTAAACGTGAAAAAGTAGGGCCCGAGAACTATTTTAGGATTTCTTTGTAGATATTTTATTTTTCAAGCAAGATTTTGTTTTATTTTCTCTACATTGTTTTTGTTTAAATTTCATTCTATATTTTAATTGATCTGATAAATATGCACCACACAGATTTAGGGCCTTTGACGTCGTGAGTTCATGTAATGCAATTACTTTTGTTAGTCAGTTTGTGGGATTTAAATCTACAACAGACACAACTATTCGACGCGACCACTTTCTGCTGTAAGTTTTATGTTAAATGGTTTTAACCTAAATTTTTAAATTTCGTCAGTTTCTAAATGGCAAATACCTACATCGTCAGTTAACCAAAATTGTATTTCGGGTGCATGGTGTCGGGGGGCGTCACTAGGGGAGTGCCTAATCACTCTAGCCCTGGTGACAAGTGCGGATTGTTGTAGTTTATAACATGGACCAGGTTCCATGTCGGCGTTAATATCTGACTCCATTTTATTGATAGGGATGTGTCCCGACAATACACTGTGTTCAGGAGAGAGGTTCAGAGGTTTCATAAAGAATAAGACCAGTTTTCAGTGTTTGGGCGGGAGATCGGCAGCGTAATAGTACAAGTCGTCAGACGGTCTGCTAGAGGCTGTGAGACAGGGTGCCGGCGCAGAGGTGTGGCAGAGAAAGTGTAGACCAGTGGAAGACTGAGTGGACTTATTCCCAGGGCCCCGGGGCCCTGGCGTATCGCGATCGAGTGATAGCGGCTGTCTAGATGAGTAGACTGGGGAAGAGTGTCTCTACAGGGCGAAACTTCCTGATTTAAATATAATTTCCCCTTCCTAGTGGAAGGCGGAGCCGGCTGAAAGGTTTTTTTTTTATGATGCCCAGGTGGCCACTCCCCCTTAAGTTATTGACTGTTGGTCTAAAAGGGTGTGTTTTATGATGTCACACCTACCGAGGTACGTGATCGCTCGTCCCCTAAAGGACTGTTTATGGCATGATTTTATGACCGCCGGACGGTGACCAGAGGTCTACCGTGTTGGTTTTATTAGGGGCAGGTGGCTTACCCTCTCAGGTTTTATTGCAGGACCTTCAACCCTCTGTTACTTGTTTCACGACTACCGGCCTCTCCATGATTTATTACCAGAAAAGCATGTTTTACATCTAATTATAATACATTATATATGCACCAGAGTATAGGGTGATTTAACACTTATGTAGTTAAGTCACTACACATGGCTTCTGTTTAAATCACATTTTAAATCTGGAGTATTTTTGTTAAATGTGCCACACAGATTTAGGGCCTTCGACGTCGTGAGTTCTGGAAATGCAATTACTTTTGTTAGTCAGTTTGTGGGATTTTAATCTACCTAGTTCTTGTTTTATTTTCTCTACATTGGTTTTGTTTACATTTCATTCTATATTTTAAATGAGCTGATAAATATGGGACTTTTATTGTGTATATGCTTATTTTTGTTTTTTTTATAATTTTATTTATGCATTATAAATTATAAATTATACAGGGGGCTGATACTGTCAAACATCCCACATTATATTAAATAAATGTTTGTTCCTAAGGGACATAGTCCCAGGAATTATTATTATAATAATAATTATTAATATTATTATTATTTCTCAAGTCTGTGATTAACGTCATCGGAACACGAAACAAAATTCCCGTTTAAAATTCACGCTTCTTTGTAAAACGGGGGACTTGACATGTGACTTCACTACACCAAATGCAATTGCGTTTCGTTAAGACTTTTAATTAATTTCTGTAATGATACATTATTATGGTTCGTTACAGTACCAACACAGTTTATATTTTATTACTCTTGAAATAAAACTAAACTCCTTTGGGTTACCACACTAAGTATATTACTACAGAGAGTGCTTTCGCCATTCTTAAGTGCTGACAAAAATAAAATATAAAATCTCAGAATAGTGCATAGATGTGATAATTGCATTGAATATTAGTATCACTTTATTAATTCCGGGCTAATAAGAACCTGGTTGAAGATCAAAACAATATAATAAAAAGTTTTATCATGAATATATTTATATCAGTCCTGATCTAAAATAGTAAATAGTAGTGTGCAAGTAAGTATAATTATTCTGTAGTGGTTCACGGAAAATATATATTGAGACCTACCTCATTTTTCACCATTTCCCTTTCTACTTTATTTGATCAATTTAACTTAACTAATTTGGCAGGTCCGTCATGAGATCTTTAATTCAAATTGTTTTATGTCTTTGACATAGGAATTTATCCCGATTGAATCGCCCGATCTCAAGGCTAATGTTGTAGTTATTAATAAATTGAGATTGACAAAAGTATAAAAAAAATATTCAATTCCTTTTAAATTAGGATAATTACTACTATTTACAAACATGAATTTGAGCTCAATTTCTTTTAATGGATCCATAATAAAAACAATATTAATATCACCCAATCGATGATCTTCCTGTAATCCAATCAACGTTACTTTCTGCTGTTGGTTCTTCTCCTCTCTTACTGTATGGTAACCGCCAATTCGGGAGCTTGCTAAGTCCGTTCTTCTCGACGGTTGTGCTAAGACTGCTCGTTTATCTCATCCCCACTCCTAGGAGCATAAGGGAAAATGCTTACCGGATGTGAGGGTTCCTGGTCTCTATTCTCAAATATCATGAATGTTACAATATATATACATAATTTACTAGATTATAGTCAAATCTAAAAAATATCAAATAATAAGTTGGTAAGGGTGACTGAAAGCCGAGGGTTCAAATCCGTTCATCAAGGGCGTGTCAATATTTCTTCATTTTCAACTATAAATTACCTCCGAGATCGATAAGCTAAGGAAAAAAAGAATCGTAATTATTGTTAATATCATTTTTATATAATGTAAATTAAAAAACAAAACAAATTCAATTGCGTGAACTTCAATGTCATTGTTAGTAATTGATTAAATTACTACTTTAGGGTCAACATTATTGAACTTCTTGTGAAATTGTGGTTGAAAACAAGTATCAATTTCCACAGACTCCAGTCACGAAGTCGTAAAAACTTATGCCCAATCAATTACTGTTTCTTCTCAAATTGTACTTTACTGCTTCCTGATCAAGCTTCAATTGATTCCTTGCCACGACTGGACACGGCTAACTCCTTAGTCACCTAGATTATCTACGATGGTCAATTTCAAAATGTTTTGAAAGTCGACAATCGACATGTTTTGATTGAACCGATTTTCACGTTTTGTATTCAATGGCTTAAAAGCTTTTATTATTTTATAGATTATAAGCACCAGTTCAATTTGCCTCCTTCGATTAACCCGATCGTGAAATGAAATGAAATAGACACTTTATTCTGGGACAGTTTCCCTTAAGAATAACAAGAAGGAATGTTTAGCTAAAATACATAATATTGCACAGATTTGATAAGCTTAAAACTACTATAAAGCTATAAACATAATTGATTAGAGATAAAAAAAAACAATAAAGAAAACATAGTTACTACCGAGGGGAAAAGAGCGTGGAGGTTTGCTTGGTTAAAGATAACTGAATAAACAAACAGATTAATAATGATGAATTATAAATTTTTATTTTGGAGGGATATAAGGAATCGGCAAAGTATAGATTTAAAGATTGGGAGAGTTGATGAAGGACAAATATCGATGGAAATTCCATGGAGTTCCAAAGGTTTGTGTGCGGATAAGAAAAGAACGATCAAAGGAAGGGAGATACAAGTCGGAAGGGCGGGATCTAATATTGGTGGTGGGATAACAAGTAGAATAATGTATTTTTGTTAAAACATTCTGGGTATTTTTTTAATGTGGATTAATATTTTATTATTATTATAGAAGCAATGGAGGGAACAAGTCAGGAATATGACAGTTCACACAAAGACCAAAACCAGGAACACAACAAAAGCACATGTAGCAGTATTTATATAATGTTTACCACTCAAACAAAATAGTTATTAAAACCAGAAGAGGTAATAACAAAATTAGAATTTTAAGGATCCTAAGGTTGTTAAATGTCAAGTTTTGTAATTTAAATAAGGAGGAGAAACTGGCACATTTATGCTGGTGATACGATCGATATTCAAATATATAAATGAGATTCTCAAAGCTTTGATACGGACTACAAACATTAAAATATCAATTTACGATCCACAAAAAATACTTTTATAAAGGATAGAAGATATTTTAAAAAGAAGTAAAGTGTAGCTCGACTTTGGATTTAAAATTGAACAATTAGTTTTAAAAAACTTCAACTGTTATTTTTTCTCCCTTTTGGGTTTCGACGGTTTTTTCAAAACCCTGTTCTACACAGGTGGTCTGAAAAGTTTCCGACCTCAACATGAAGATGATAATAAAATAAATAAAAGCTAGTGAAATAAAAGCTTTGTTAGGTCGGAAACTTTTCAGACCACTCGTAGTACATTGAGCAGGGGGTGTTCAAGTTAGAGACATGAGATTTTAAATGGATGTCCTGTTTGTTTTTGTTTTTATATAACGCTGCCCTTTTTTGGCATTTTCGCCTTGGGTTTTCCAGAGGATGAGCGTGTGAACGTAGTAAACGTTCCATCATACCCGGAGTGCGGGGAATTCTGGGCTCCCGGCTCTTTTGCATACCACTAAATCTATTCCTTCACTTCCTGATGAAATGCACATGGACTCCACAGAATGAAACAACTGATTTCTCCTGGTCAATGATGCTGCTCCATTTGTATATATCATATCAACTTCGGACCACCAATAATGACCCTAATTTGGCGTAGCGTTCATTTAGCTTAGGCTAGTATTGTTGTAAAGGATGCAACCTTTCGTGGAATTACAATTTCTACACGAAGTACTTGGTAGTTCCCTATTTTTTAGCGGCTAGTCCAGATGTTTCCTATCTTTTTGCTTTATTTTTGTCTCAAAACCGGATACCTTAAAGAAGAACATTTAATAACTACAAATAAAATAATTATTTTAAAAAGTTGGTGTTCATTCTCGCCGAAGGATATACTGTATACTGTATTATACTGTGTACCATATACTGTATTGAGGTTGTGAGGGTATTCTCTGACTACGAAAGACTACGTGGCGACCAGTCGGTCCGATAAGGTTCTCTAAGACGTGGTAGCCGAGCACCACTTTCAGATTTACCTAGCCTGTATCTTCCTCGGTATGCACCATATTGAAATCTTGATACCACGCTAACTCCCATATGACTTAAATTTCTGGATGGAGAAAACAGGTAATTGAGTCAGGAATACAGGCATACAGACAGGTGAAAGATCTCCTGAAAGTTGAACCTCTCACTGCAGTTGCGCACCTTTAGTCGCCGTCTCGAAATTAGAAGCGTGAGAGCCCGCAATACATGGCAAGCCTCGTTGCCACTCTGTGCACTACTTCTCTTCTAACCACGTGATCCCTTTACTTCGGCAATGTCAATCATTAAGCAATAAGCTAATTAGTAATTAGCCTTCCGACCGCCAGTGTGTGGCAACAGTGCGCCAAGCAGTCCGAGCGTCTAATCTCATGACGACGACTATAAAGAATTGTTTTAACCATTAAGTTATACATATATTTCTTGTTATTTACAATATTTACTGGTATTGACCCTTTCTCAACATTTGTGGTGACAGGTTTATAATTGAATTATAATTTATTTCACATTGTCTAATTGACAATTAGACAATAATTGACAACGGGGGAAGCCCGTCTCAAATGTCTGCCTGTTGCATAGGTAACGCTATTTTTCTTTATTCAATCCTATATTAGTTTCTTCATTACGAGAAATTTTTACGTTAAGTAGAGTCTCAAATTTATGATATTTTATACTTTCCAGCATCTATACATGAGTAGAGTATGTTCAAAATTGATATGCCATTTAACACAACTTACTAATGCACAACTTAAATGTTATTTACCTATTTTGAGATAATAACGTTTTGTGTAAACGAGTAACCTATATTATTTTAATAGGATTAAACATATTAAATATCCATTTGTTCAATTGCTATCACACTACCTATCAGTCATATGAATAACATCTACTTATGTTAATTACAGTTGAATATTTTATTTTAGCTTTAATTTATTTATATATCGATTTCTGGGCAGTTTTTCAATTTTTAATCTCGTTTCAAGGCCAAGTCTTTACGAACGCCTAATAATTAATTGGGAAAATTAATAACACCAACTAGAAACGTAACATAAACATAACATATATAAAAGTACATGGTCACACTCAAGACAGTTTAGTTAAGGAAAGTTCTTCAAGATGTTTCTTTTACATAAGTTAAGCGTCCGTTGCTAAAGATCGAAAATCACAGTGCAATCAAGTTGTTGAACAATCCAACATTTCACAGCCACACCGAACTTATAGACGTAAGAACGAAGTTCGTTCGCGAAAAGATAGAAAATGGAGATGTTAAAGTTCAGCCAGTATCTTTGATGGAGCAGCAAGCAGACATTCTCACGAAGCCTTTGGCCAGAACAAGTGACAACGGTCTACCTTGTGAAGTGGCGCCGGGCTAGCATGTATCGTATGAGTGAAGTGAAGTGTTGTGATGGGAGAAATTAATTTTATTTAGGGGAAGTGTTAAGGAAAGTAAAAATAAGGAATGGTTGTCTTATCTGATAACGGGCAACCTTACCACTGGGTGACCCAGTTAGATATTTTTTTTTTAGTACTACCATATACCTAGTGTTTATGCCTAATTAAAATTACAGTGCTAATTTCTAGTTGGTGTTATTCTTCCCATCAACAATGCAACTAGCCCGAATATCTGTCATTTTTTATGTTATTATTGGCTATTCCAATGCCATTTCCGCTTCATCCAAGCGAGCCAAGTGTGCTCAGGTGGTGGCACTGAATTTGGAAAGGACCAACACTGACGAATATTCATTGTGAAGTTTACTGCGAATTCCCGGTAGAATTCGTCGCCTGTTTGAAGCAGCAGAATGGTTCACAGCGTAACCTCGATTTCGAATGTGACTCCACCAAACGAATAGTTGAAGCATGATCACATTCGGAGCATCAGACGAAGGGTCAAGCATCTCCACCACTTACCATGGCCAGATTCTATCAAATGAGTACCAGACGAGCACATTGCCTCGGATTGCCGTTCTCTAGTTTCAACATTTCAAAGATATTTTCCACATTTCAACCAACGATATGATTATCACCTTTGAGATGCACCCACTTCCTTCAGACCCCTCATTGCTCTGGACAAGAGTCAGCTACCATACGACAAGGAATGGACAGTACCCATGTGGATTTTCAATGACACGTACCCACGATGTTTTGAAGTCCCTCAACTAGAAGACACTTAACCAATCATCGGTGTATTAAAACTTAACCTTTTACTTATCTATATTTTAATATTAATATATAGATTAATATTAATCTATATAATGAAAGTGTGGATGCCTCAGATGATATAAATCTTGTCTTGGTGGATGTAGTCCTTTTCATTCTTGCATTGATATCCCTCATTCCATTCATCTGCATTCAGTTCAAGCTAACCCATCAAATCACCTATCTCCTCTACGTTTGTGAATTAATTAGCTTATTTTGATTCAAAACCGGAACTTCAACAATGCTTGATTTTACAGAGTTCAATGATACATTGTATTTCCGAGGAACATCTTCAAGGCCAAGTAATGCCAAGGCACTTAACGCTGAATCATTGTAAACTCCTATACTCTGACTCGACTCGTTAACAGGTCAGGAGCATCGAGTCCTCCAACGTGACCACGCAAATATGGAAGAAATGCACTTTTCAGTTGACGACCTGTCTCCTCATCATGAATGTCAAATGCTGTAGTAAGTTGGGTATTGATTCTAGATAAAAATGTATAAGCTTGAGGACCGTCTTTCCAGGGAAAGTTCTTGCACTTGGTGGTAGGTACTTGGTTACCGGTGCTCTACCCCTACGCCTCAGTACAGTTGGGCTCCGATCTCGTTTGAAGGCCGAATAATCTTTTCAAGAAAGGGGAGAGTCGGGATCTGCATTGTTATTCGTTTCTACTGCCTGTTTATTGATATGTGATATTGAGTTAAACACAATTTTCCAGTTTACCTGAATTGTTTGATTTTTAGACAAGGTGATAGACAGTAGTTGACGGGGGGAGGGGGGCTATACTTGTATCTGCTTCTATCTGTAGTCAGGAGACTCATAGGAAGGGAAGACACATCACCAGTCCTCCTCTCCCGACCGTACGGAAAACGAAATAATTAGGAATTGAAATAGAGGAGAATGGTTATAGATTTAAGATCTGAACAGCTGGAAAATAAATATTTACTCGAAATACTCGAATGTAAAGTTCTCCAGCGCATATAAGGACCTATTTTTTCTGCAGTTGAATGAAGTTGAAGAAGTGACCAAGAGGTATAAGAGTTGCTCAATGATCCCAAAGAAGTTACTGACAGAAGTTATATATGGAAGACGGAAGGTTTGAAGGCCATGATGGTCAGACTGTGCGGCCAATGACAATAGATGGCAACTGCACAAAACAAGGACTCTGGGCGATTGTTGGAGGAAGCAAAGAGCTACGTTAAAGAATGAATAATTTATAAGGGTCTAAGGAGTATCTTCAACCCCTTCGTTGTATGAGGATATACTATGCCGCTATGTATGTGCGTTTATTTTTAACTTAAATAATTATGTTGTTGAGAATGCATGAGGTTTTTTTTCATGTAGTAAAGTAGTGAAGTGTCCAATCACACGGGGGTAACCGCTATAATTTTGCACATCCCTTTGATAGCCTAATTGAAAGTTAGGGAGGAGGTCCCTAGGGTGCCTCCCTCTGCTGTGGAGGTGGAAGGGTGGAAGGGGGTGTATATAGGACGGCGGTCGGTGCGGCTTGCCCACTCGCGCTCAGTGTCCACCTTCAGCTTCAAGTGCGTCGCTTCAGTGAATGCCAGTTCGCCACTAGCTCGACACTTCATCAACAGTGAGTAGCACCCGCCGCCTGCCAATCCGCCATCGCCTTCTTTCTCCTGGCGCAGATGAACCAAAAATAAAATAAAACCAACAAAAATAAACACTACTGTGTGTCCAAAAGACTGTAACTCCTACATGTAGATCAACTTTTATGTACGACACAGCGAGAAAACCATTAAAACATTCATTACAGGAAAATTAGTTTTCTTAAAATTTAAATTGAGAAGTTTAAATATTTTCTCTTTAGAACTTTTATTGATAACAGTTAAAACGTTGTGAAAAAAAAAACATTAGGAGTTACATCTTTTGAAATATAACTTTACATTCACACACAGCCTTATAACGAGCGAAAAATAAATATATCAGATTGGAATTTTTTATGTTATAAAATGTGCGTAAGCCGCTCTAAGACTGTAATAGATGTGATTAGTACTGGCATTAATGTCTTAGATATATAAACAAAAGATAAAAAAATAAGAATATTTTTTTAATTAATAGGGCACTAATGAGTCAGATGTCAATAATTAAGAAATATTCAGATATTGCTGATTGGATAATACTTATGATTATCGCTTTAGACTAATAAGTAGTTGTAACAATAAGTTATCGAATTTAAAACGGTTTAATTCCACTCTGTCACATAATAATATAGTCATTGTTAACATTGAGTATCAGAGGGTTTAGTTTATTAGAAATCAATGAAATACAGTTTTTTAGCGTTAATGCGGATAACTAAAGAAAGTTACATTGCACAATATTGTTACATATTATGTGCTCCTCAATCTCCTGTTAATCTTAATTCGCAATAAATCTTTCATGTGGGTTTGTTTTTATACATATGTTTATAATACATATTATTAATAGATATACTACTTATCTATATAGTACTGAGTATGCGTGTGTCTGAAGAATTGACCCCTGTAGTCTAAATTCTAAAAGTTGGCAAACAATTGCTTGGTGCTAAAATATATTACCTTTTGATAAATATTCACCTGATATTCTTTCCCTTCCAACAGCGTTAAAACAAGGTTTAAATAAAAATATTTTATTAGAACTTAAATATGTATGCGAAGTGTACGTTTAATTTTAGGCAGGTAAATAAGTAAATAAATACAGATGCATTTATTTTTTGAGTATGCATAGTATTTTTAACTTCATGTGGGATACTACCGAAAAATTCATTGGACATTTTCGTTTTTGCTTCAATTATGAAGTGTTTGATCAAAATCTTGTTTCGTCATACCTCCGTCACGATGTAGATGTCGGATGCTTACAACCAAAATTTTTACCAAGTTACCAATTTTTTTTTTACTGTAAACAACTGCTGGCTTTTATAACAAATATAGATTTATTTTACTTTGAAGATATTTGCGATCGATATCATTATTAGTTTTTTTTAATGTAACACTCATTAGTATGCAGTAGCTAACATAAAACAGTTTGGAACTCCTGTGCTCAAATAGTAATTGAAGAAAGCGAAAAAAAATTGGGCAATTTGACTCAAACATAAAAAATTCTTCGAATCAAAATTAGATTAGTTCCCGGAAAACCATTAGTGAGTACGTTGGAACGAAATAAAAACATAAGTACGTTAATGTAGCTAATACATCAAAATATAAAAGAACATTTATAAATAAAGATATTAAACAGAGACGTTTGACATGTGAACTATATTACAAGTTAATAATAACAATAATAAAACCATGATGGAGTAAAAAAAAAATAATAAAAACAAAGTTAGATGGTAAATAAAGGTAAACCAGCGAGGTATTGCACTACTTTACACGTGAATGTTCAGCAAGAAATTTGGTGGGATATATAATTGGTAAAAAAACAAATTATAAATTGTTGAGAATACAAGGAAATTATTTTATTTATTGTTTGTCGATGTGCTTGTGGCTTCACTCACGGTCACTTCGGAGTTCGATGCAGTTCTTTCAACAAAAACCTAAATTTTTTTCTAGGAACGAAATAAGACACAGGTCTTAACGAAGAGTGTAATTATATATTTCAAGAAACTTAATAATTTTCAAATATTCAAACCGACAGAGTTTGTGACATTTTTAACTTTTCACTTTACTAATATGCGGTATTCCATTGCCTTCTAGAACTAATTTTAAGGGTTTCGTTGATTTTGAAAACAAAAAACCCTTTGTTTCCATCCCTGCGTCTGTTCAGGCCTTTGTTAATCGCCTGTTCAAGCTAGGGACACGAAATTTCGTATGTAGGTACTTTATAAAAAACATGATTATGGTAATTAGGTCTGAAAAAAACACTAATTTGGTCTAAGAGAACACTAATTTGGTCTGAGAAAACAATAATTTGCTCTGAGAGAACACTAATTTGGTCTGAAAAAACACTAATTTGCTCTGAGAGAACACTAATTCAAAGTAGCCCGTCCCCTACGATGAATTTAAATAAAACTCCAGAAACAGCAAACAAATTGTTTATGTTTAAGGATTATCTCAGCGTTGTCATTGTCAGGATTAGTGAAATCATTCTCAATTACAAATTACATCGGATTAACAGAATTGATTGTAAATACAAGTTACTATTAGGTATTCTATCTAACAATATTTTTATAATTAGACCTAATTGAGGGATTGGATGGTTTTAGGGTGTATTTGATGTAAAGAACCAAGTATTCCTACAAGTTTGAACACCAGGGTATATACGGGTGGTCTGAAAAGTTTCCGACCTGACAAAGCTTTTATTTATTTTATTATCATCTTCATGTTGAAGTCGGAAACTTTTCAGACCACCTGTGTATATGCAGTTAATGATCTCGGCGCCTTCATTAAAAATATGTAATTTTCCTTTAAACTGTGATCACATAAATTTATTAAAACTTATCAGTATTACGGTCGTGACATTAATTTAATTATGCATTGCAATGAAAAGGGTCGAATTAGAGTTTTTGAAATATGGCCCATTCACGACCCAAAACATAATTGTCCTAAATCGTAGTCATCATCATGCCTGAATACGCGAAACGTTGACTGAGAGAATGATGTTTTAATAAAAAGATTAATTTGAGAAACTCCAAGTTTATTTTCTAACATAGTAAATATATAGTATATAGTAAAATATTTTCCTTCTTATTGCATTGTGTTTTTTGTTTTATTGTGTTATTATTGCTTCTAAACATGTATTTAGTTTTAAATCGTAGTCTTGATGATGCCTGAATAGGCGAAGCGTTGACTGAGAGGATAATATTTCAATAAAACGCTTTATTTTGAGACTCCAAGCTTATTTTCAAACATACTAAAAATAAATAAATTTTTATAAATAAAATGAATTTTTTTTATGTTGATGCACTGATCAATGATAGGTGCCATGTGTTGGGTTGTTAATGGACTGTATTTTACAAAAAATCTTTTAAAATTGTTTGCTGCGTTAGCTCTCAACCCCTTTTACTCGCAATAGAGACAAAATATTTTGTGTGGTTGCTCAATTTATTTAATGGAAACGTTTATTCTTTTATTATATAGGTCGACTAATTGGTATATTGATTCATGTGCCATTTAAGTCGCGGGCGTTAGGAGGCGTTCACCTCAAGAGATAAACACAACCACTTCTCTTCAACTCGTTATTTTTGAAGGGTAAGCCCAACTTGCTACGTAGTCAGGTTTCCGAAAGGGATTGACCACGTAAAGTATCTTATTTTTATCCAATCCCCTACCTCGCTATCCACAACTCACTTTTTCCTTCGCTGATATCTCTCTTTGCCTTGTCTTGTTAGATGGAAATGTTTTGTGCCCTCTCAATCCTCTGCCAAGTAAACCCATCTTAGGAATAGATCCCAACGAGGAAAACTTCTTTAAGCTACTAATAGATCCATGGACCAGTTGCCTTCTCATTATTTTTTCATTGTTACGCCAAAGATTAATTTTAACTTTTAATAACCCTCTGTGAAAAACACTACTTTTTAAAAATAACGCTTTAAAATCTATCCAAATATTATATCGTGCATTGGTCAGTTTCTTTTGTTCGTCGGATTGCTACCAATGTTTTATAAAAATTATATTATAATTTAAAAAAATTGTAATTATTTATATGTTGCTTTACATGTGATGAGTCTGATTTTCAATCCTCAGGATTCCTTACTCAGCGAAACGTTGACCAATTTAAAAACAAAACTAAACAATTGACGAGACTGTAAAGCCTTCTTTTGTAAAATTTCCATTAGAAAAATCCAACTTTAGTCAATTTTAAATCCATAACTCAAATATTGACTAAAAGCATACCTATTAATTTAATGGATAGGTATTGTGCATTATATTTCAGTTTATTTTTGCGCTACAGTTTTCTTATGTGTTTTTCATAAACAGGTTCTGAATTGTAACTTGAGACCGCTTAGGAGTTTGTTTCTGTGGCTTAAACAGGAATATTTACCTGATTTTAATGCTTAATAAGTGTAACCCCAGGTATACTATAATAGATCTATAATTTCGTACATACAGACAAGCAGAACGAACAAAAAAACGAAAAACGAGTGGCCTGTAGGTTTTTCATCATAGAGTTGGGAGATTTGGTTTCGTTATCCGGTCACATCAATCTAACTATTACACCTACTTGATATTTTGATACTTTTTGAAAAAGATAACCTCTTCGCTTCACCTTGTTTTTTCTATGAGTATGAATTATTCCTGGAACTTTTTTTTAGATATTCACTATTATAGAGCTCTACTTTTCTCATGCCATTGCACATTTATTCACTGGGCTGTTTGTAAATACTGTATGAATGAGCGAGTGAATGAAAATTGTAAATATGATATTAATGAGATCATTTATCACAATTACTTATTGCCCAATAAGGCAGTTTGTAACTATATCATAATAAAGTTGTATATATATATATATACAATATATATATATATATCTTAATCAACTTCATTACTCCTTCTAAATATGTCGGAAATTTTTCCTTTTTTTTCTGAATGATTTTGATTCTAAATGATTTGACCCTATTTAAGTCGATACATTTTTTTTAATTCCTATCTTAGGATTGGATACTTTCTTAGGTATATACGGACGATTTATTTTTTTTCACATAAAATTTCTAAAATCATTTATAAAGTAATTTGTGGTTTTGAAATAAATCCAAACAAAATAAATTAAATAAAAAGTGAAGGCATGAGAGAGAGAGAAAAAAATGGTGCGTGCAGTGATTCGTGATCGAAAATACTGTATTTTATTTATGCCAACATTTCAGTCCATAAAATTCCCCTTTAAATAAAAAACCAATTATAAAATATTGGCGAAAAAGCTGTTGAGGAGAAATATTATAAATAAATTCCGTTTGGAATAAAAAGTACCATAAATGATTCTGTTAAAGTAATTGGAAAAAGGTTTGTACCAGTGAACAGTGCGAGTACTTCAACTCAAGTCTCTGAATCTAAGGGGCTGAAATACATGCCCACATTACCTCAGTCAATTCCGATTGCATAGTCTACAGCTTGCAGGCGTTTTTGTCTCGCAAATATTATTACTACTCTATCGTCAGGTCTGTTTGATTGTTTGTTTTTTTTAAAGCCGTAAATACCATAAACAGCACTTATGCCATATATTAGAAACATTTGAATAAGAGTAGCAATTAAAAATAAATTACGCTGTAAGTTCATTGTCAGCCATGCGAATAAAAATGAGTAAAAGCGTTGAAAAAAAGATGTTAAGTTTTCAACAAGTTCGTGAACAAAGTTGTAACATACTTTGTATGAATGCGTCAGGTCCTTGTGTTAGCAGAAGGAAGGTGCCGAATGTTAAGACGTTGTCTTTATCCGTGGGGAAAATTCTGTAAATCTTTATTAGATTTTGTGCTGGGGCTCTTAAAAGTCTATGAGAGAAAACTTAAATGTTGACTAAATGTGCCAGACATTTTTCATACTTGAGATTTTTTTTATCAAAAAACTTCTGTAGGCCCAAATTGATTCAAAGTATAATGCCATCGCTTTCATTTCCATTTTCCCTTTTCCAAAAGTATATTTTTTTTTTATATCTAATTTATACGGGATAGGTTACAAATTCTACTTTTTTTATTTATTTTTTTGTTTTATTCAAAAACGTTACTATGATAAAATTACAATCTACCTTAGGTTACAATTAATGAAAGTTTTATTTTCTTGTTTTAGGTTACTGATTTTTAAAGAAAGAATCTTTTGTCTTTCTTTAAAAAAATAGTTTCTAACACTTTCACTTTTACATACTTATAGGTATTTTTGTTTAATTTATTATATATATATGTATATTTACTTTCATAATAATATATAATATATATTTGCTATGTTAAATGGCATTTTTACTATCTCAGTTCTTGTTTATTTTACAATTTATTTCACCATTTGTGATAAATATATTAATAGTATGATAGATACATAGTGTAAGCTTACATATATATAGTATAATCGATACATATATATAGGCTTATTGTAATACATTGCAATATGTATGTTCCAGAACAGAAAACTTATTGTTGGTTTATGAATTGCCATTATATTATGTGCAAACCCTTCTAATTATACCGTAGAGTATAAAAGCAAAAATTGGGCTCTGGACACCTGGCCATTATACATTTTTATTGTTTGTCTATAACTTCAAGAAAACTTTAACGGCCTAAATACGTCATGGTTACTGCGCACTATGAAATGGTCTGAATCATTGTAATTTTTGGTCCATTATCTTTTCCGTGTCACCCCTTATTAATTAGGTCTCAAGATATTTTAATGTCCAGAGACCTCTTGAATAATTTTAAATATATAGATTATGCATTAATAGTTTAGTTTATGACTATTACGTCGGAAAGCTGGTTGCGGATATTCATATTAATAAATGAACGCCTAGCTCTGGTCTACCCACAATTTATTTTATTATCATTTTCAAGTATCTAAAAAGGCTATACAATTATTACTGACGTTTTGTAGATAATTATATTCAATATAACATTTAGTAAAAATATTTTATAAAATTCAATTAAATACAATTTTCAACATTTAAAAATAAACATAAAATTAAAAGAATAAAAAAAACTTTACAATTTATAAGTTAAAACGCCCAAACATGTTAACGAATTCCCTACTCGGAGACTAAAGCGGCAACGGCCTCGTCACCTGCTATAAATAAGTGATAGTGGGAGTCCTGGCAATGGTCAGTTTCTCCACTCATATTCTGAGCGTATGTGACTCTCGAGCTCTTGGTCAGCCTTCACTGGCTCGTATCCGGTGAAGCGGCTGACAGAGGACTTCGCTTCCTCTTTCGCATGCGAGGGGGGTGACAACCAGGTGGATTTGGGAGGCCTCTGGGCTGTTTGTAAATACTGTATGAATGAGCGAGTGAATGGAAATTGTAAATATGGTATGAATGAAAACATTTATCACAATTACTTATTGCCCAATAAAAGGCAGGTTGTAATTTTATCACAGGAATTGATTTGTAAAAATCATATGTATTTCAATATATATGATGGAGTAGTTCTTAAGTTTGGCGGAAGTGAATTCGTTATCTAAACTGTTTTTCTTTTTTTTAAGGGTAGCATCAGTAAGTGAAGTGATAGTTACATATTCTTCTAAAATTAACGGAACGAATTAAATTGGACAGTTGGGTGGTCAGTGCGTGCCTTGTAACTGAATGGACTCGGCTTTGATATCATTACTATTTATAGATTTGGCGATTGTAGTGTGCCGATTGTGTATTGTGAATGAGCATTGCAGCAGGCTTCTTCGAACGATAGCCATCGGCACATTTGCTCCTTCATTACAGATGCTAAGGAGGAGAAAAGGCCTTTGGATTCCGCCAACGAAACCAGCAATGATATGAATCATTGAAATTATCCACCTGGTGGACCTGACATGCCTACCGAACCATCGCTTCTCAGTTCTTGCCGCTCAATTTCTCTATGGCATGTGTTCTTTGTACCACTACTGGTCTACTCTACTGGTATCTACCCCCGAATCCAGTTAGAATTACGACACTCTGCGTCATGTTTGATGCTTTGAAAACAAATTTGTGTTCTGCATTTTGTACTGAATCCAATTTTTTTTCTACAATTTAGTTTTGTTGTAGATTTAGATGTTTGGAAAATACAATACCATATTTAGCACTATACGGTAAATTTAGACTTCACCCACTCATCTTGAGTAAAAAACAATAGGTGTGGACCTTATACAGGACATTAGGGTATAAGAAGATTGTCAGAGGTTACAGAAATATCCGAAAAAAAATTATTAATAACTAACAGCCAATGAAAACAATTACTGGTAAGCTCGGGACTCAAAACCGGGACCTCCTCAATATCTGTTATTATTAACAATTATAAATAATAGTGTGACCAATACAACAATAAATATTTCTCATTTAAAGAAATGAAATGTTTACTCAATGTCAAAACTCTTTAAAGATACAGTTTATAATTTTTAACAATCTTACAACTTGGTAAAAATAAACAGGGATTTTCCAATCTAAAAGTAATTAAAAATAAAATACTAGTTGTATTATAATGTATGATGAAAACCAGGTCTTTTAACTAATTTTAAGCATTTTCAATTATATCAGAAACAATTTATATTTTATTTATCAGACATTCCAACAACGGATTGCCTTTTCAATCCATAGCCCCCAGGTGTCTCTCTCTGTCCAATCAATCTCCTTTGATTAATCATCTCCTCCCATCTATTCTTTAAATCCTTTAATTCACCTTGTCTTGTGTCTTAAGCTGTCTTTCCTCCAGTTGAGGCTCTTCTCTTCCCTCCAGAATCCCAATCTGAAACCCGTCTAAGAGACCTTTTGTTCTCTCATCTTCATTGCCGTCTTGTGAACATCTACTCCTCTCCCGGATAAGTCACCCAGGTGTTCACGGTCCCGGTTCCTGACGTATTTCACAATCCCATTAGACTTCGCCTCCTACCTTCAATTGAGATTGTTTCACAAGATTGGTTGTAGCATCCTGGTTAATAGCATATGTTATCAGATATACTCCATAGAAGATGGAGTATTGACCATCAGTAGGCAGTAGGCCCATTCCTAGTTTTATTTATTTATTAGACTAGTATTCATCCATTCTGGCCGTGCCTTCTGTGCTGAGGGATTCGAACTTCTATCAATATGGATCTTAACAAATCCCTCTCAATCGGGGGAGGGGGGGGGGTGAAATCATTTGATTAGACACCTGAGTCCCAGAAGCTTCAAAGAGAAGATTTTGTAATTTTCGTGCCGTTTCTACAGACGTCATTCTGCAGTTACGAATTAGAAACATGTTTGCAGAGCCCGGCAAACAACAGGCATTGCAACGTTCAACGAATTAGCAATCTCAGTCTAAGAATGTCTACTCTTCCCTCATAGCTCCTTTTTGTAAGCTTCTCATGATGCTCTTCAACAAAGGAAATAAAGGTGAAAACAATAAATATGAACATATTTAAATTAAATCATACAGAAAATTTTTCAAAGGAGAGGAGAAACAATCTTTATTTTTATTGTTCATCAAATGAAACATTAATTTAAATTAACATTTATAATGCTTTAATGTACGCAATTACAAAATGCCAATATCAGGGATAAACATCATTTTATTTAACTATTTGAGAAATATTTCTAAAATGTCCTCAGCAATTTTTGAGTATTTCTTTAGTGATAAATATAATCGCAGGAGTAAGATGTTTGCTAATTTCTGCTTTGCCCAAAAGTTCCAAATCATTTTTCTCAGTACACTATCATTGTGGCTTGTTCAACGTACATCAATGCTAAATGAAGTATTCTCCTTTATGTAGTTCTTAGTCACCTGACGGAGCAAAAATATTACCTGTGCAAGGATGAACGATCATATTTTTGCATACTCATAAAGTGCTAGTGAAACAGCAATTTAATTGTAACTGGAGGTAGGTTAAGGAAGAGTGAGCTGCAAAATATACAGTATAATAGAAATATCAGAAGCTGATCTGGGAAAGGAAGTGAATGTTTGAATAAGCTATTAAAACTACAATAGAGAACGATCAGTGATTTCTATTGTAATTAAAGCAATTGTTATTGCTAACAATGTGATTAATCCTAACTGTTAAAAACTTCAATTTTTGATTAATAGTCCATAGATTATCAGGAATATAACATAACATGTTTAAAATACAATGTTTTACCAAATTTCTTGGATTATTTTACGATAGTCTGGACCGAATTTCCAAAATATGTTTATTTTTAGTAATGACGTCTAACTATACATGAATATTGATCATCTTTTATCAAAGATGAACTACACTCATAAACATTTACCATAGAACTGATAAAAATAATCAGAGAAGTAGTAGTAGTTAACAATCTTTATTGTGCAATAATTACAATCTGCCTTTTATAAGGCAATAATAATACAGATAAATGATCTCATTCATACCATATTTACAGCATCATTCACTCGCTCATTCATACAATAGGACATGATTGGAGAAACTGGCCATTGCCAGGACTCCCACTGTCACGCGTTTATAGTAGGTCACGAGGCCACTGCCGTTTCAGTCTCCGAGGAGGATTATAGGGATGAGTGGTGCAGTGCAATGACTGTGCTTCAGGGTTAGGGTGGTTGGAAAGGCTACTGTGGAATTTCATAAACTTGGAAGGGATGAGTTCTAGAATGTAGGGTATATTAAGATCGTTATGAAGGGTTTTGTTGCTGACATAATAAGGGGCATTTACTATTGTTCTTAGGACTTTGGATTGAAAGGATTGGATACGCTTGATGTTCGACTTTTTGATCAGAGAAGTAAATAATATATTTATTGTTAATTAACAATCAAAGAATATTTACTGGCAAGATCGGGACCCGGGACCACCCTACTATCTAGTCGGGAACTACCCGGGTTCAAGTCTCGATATTTCCAGTAATTTGGTTTAATAATTATGAGTACTAGTGGGACCAAAACTACACTAACATTTTCTTTCGTAAATAATTTATGTTTAATATTGGTTGAGCAATGTTTCATATTTTGACTCAGGCGTTCCAACGGTTATAACCTTTATTTGAAATAAAAAATATATTCTTTTTAGAAGTGTCTAGAATAGATAATTGTGATAAAATGTTACATTCATAACATATTTACAAATTTACGTTTACCCTTTCATTCATGCCATATTTAAAATATGTAATCGGTCATAATTGGGAATAAAATATCCATATTTTAAAAATAGTTCAGTTTTAGTTATTGTTTTTTTTGCAGTTAATTAGCAGATATTTACATACTTAAAACTAGCATACATAAACTTAAATGTTATAGACAACTTAACTCGAGTATGTACGTCAGTAGCGGCATTGGGCATAATGTTTTCGGGTGACATGACAAATTTGCGCGTCAATAACCGCCAAAACAAATATACAGCGAGTCAGACAGAAGTCTCTAGGCCGAGCGTCTGGACAAATGTGATCATTACCAAAACAAATTTGAGCCCTTGGGTCACTCAGGCATTCTTGGCAACCGACATTCTTTCCGACCGGCTATGACTTCATGTCCGAACCAAGGTCAAGTAAAATGAACCAAGGATTCTTTAACCAGAACAATACAGTCCTCACCGGCACACGTTTCTCTTAGTCCTTAGAAAAACGTTAAGACACTCTTTATTGCATCTTGCTACAAAAAAAAAAGCTTATACATAACTGTCAATTTTTGGGAGAAATACGTTTTAATGAAACATCAAAGAAACATCGGGTTCAATCATGACCTGATACAAAGTATTGTTTCTAATTTTTAGGGTTATTGGATTTTTTTCAAAATCTGAAAACTGCGTTTTATCCCAAATGTTTTGGTCTGTCTAGTTCCACGAATGAATTTATTGATGTGTTCATTAAAATATATTACATCTTGCTTGAGCTTTTCATCTGCAGGAGTGAAATTAGCAAAAAAAATATATCGTCATTAAAGTGTCTTTACCTACGGGAATAAATGAGAACATTAAATGTCAAATTGCTTCTGAGCTAGGGCTTGAGAAATCTTAAAAGTTAGCGAAACGAGTCTGACATTGTCCCTTTTAATTTTGCTTCCATACTTCCCGTTATTAAGTAATCACGAAAAACTGATCAACATACTTCGAGATCTTGTATATTTTGTACCACGAAAATTTCTGATTCATTGGACCATTCTTATGACCTAAATAAAAATAAACCTGTTAATAATTAATTGCTAGATAATTTACAGACTTTCTTGCTTTATGAGATGATAGTCCTGACTGTATTTTTAAAAAAAATGATTATTTTTACTAGTTACAATAAAATCGGTCCTCGCTTTGTTTGGGTTAAGGACGCGTTACTTCTCGTGTAGTTTTAACTAAGTCTTGGAATATTAATAAATAATATGTGGCATGTACTTACTAAAACGCGTTGTTACTATTAGAGGGTTTACAAATTTAACTCAGTGCTTTTTTGATCTGTCATGAAATTTCTCATGAGATATCCTGGCCTTGATGTTCCAGTGACGCTAAAAGTGATCAACATCCCATAACATATAATTAAAGGCCATTTATTAATTGATTATTTGAAAATGTTACACCATAGAACATCAGGTTTTCATGGAACCATTAATAGCGTGATGACACATGACTTTTTTTCATTATACAACATTTGTGTACCTTCGTTTGTGATACATTTTCATTATTCTAATTATTCTTGTCTGTCTGTTCGTACAAACTGATGGCACGAGCCGGCAGATCAGCCCCAAGACCTGATTTACTTTCAACAACCTGGTTCAGGTGGAATTTTTACAGTTTCTCGATATAAATTTATTTATTTAACAATTATTAGTTTTACACAAAAAACAATAGACATAGACTTTCATTTTTTGTAACAAAAAAGGTGTCAGCTGTCGGGTCGTGCTTTTCAAATTAGAGTAATTATGTTTAGTAAGTTATATAAATTGTATTTTATAAATTGAGGGTGTAAATAAATTTTACATATGTACCTACATCAGAAATACTTATAATAACGTAAACTAGAGGATGGAAATAAGTGGCCTCAAATTTTTGTTTTCATTACACAGTCTAAAATTAATTTAATCTATTTTTACTGGCTAAATTTATAATATTACATTTGAATGAAAGTGTATTTATTTAAATCTGGAATGTATATTAGTCGTTTATTTTTATTCTGAAAAAGGTTAAATTAAGAATTTTATTTTAATGTTTACTGGTGCTACCAATGGCGCATCAAGGTCAATGAAGGCAAATGGCTATATACCACATTAACCTTTAACGAGTATCTTTTTCAGCCGTCACCTTCAATTCGATACCGCTTCCGATGCACAATAATCTTCGATACCTAAGCTGTCGTCAAGACACAAGACTTAAGAATAAAGAATTAAACAGACGGCTCGGAAATCTAAACAAACTACTTAACAGAACCCCTAGCCTCACACTGCACATATACAAACAGTTGCTGCAACCAATTTGGACTAGAATTACGGGAGACAGCCAAAACTTACGAACATCAAACGAGTCCATACATTTAAAGTCCCAACTAGTCAACGCATCCTTCTTCATTACAAACAGAGCCCTTCACTTAACGTTAAGTCCATGTTTAGTACTGTCACTGAATGTTTGATAAATAAAAATAATTGTCTATTGCTAGAATATTAACATTAAAAAACTTATTATACGAGCGATTTTTAGAGAGCCAAGACATTTTTTAAAAGCATTATTTTTTTCCATATCTTTGAAATCCGCTTTGCGTTAACGCCTTTAGCCTGACCATGTAAAATTTCAGATCAGTTTCTTTAACGATCACTAGCGTAGAGCATGCATTCATGCGGGCAGACAGTCCAAAGAATACGGCTACGCTGGCTATGCTTCTCGATATCAGAACCTCGTTAACTATAACTGTGTCAGTCTCAGGCAACTAAAAATTTTCAACAGCGATAAGGAGATTTGCCAATAAACCGGACGGCCTCATAATAATTCGATACTTGAGCTTCGACAGCGGGATCCAAAAGTGAAGGGTAAAAGGAAAGTGCACTCAAAGTGTAATGATATAAATTTGATTTCAGCAGTGGGCCTACCTCCACTGATTGGTCCTTTCTAGACATTGTGCAACTTCTCTCCATAATTTCAATGTTTATTCATTTATTTTTTGCCGAGTAACTTGTCCTCAATTAATTTTAATTTCTTATGCAGGAAACTTCATTCTCCGCAAGGAGTATGAGGATCCTAAGTTAATCAAAAATTATCATTTATCTCACAGTTTTTTCCCATAATATCATAAAGTTTATTTTTACTGATTATATTTCTTTTAATGATTTATGAACAATATTGTTCTTGTTTTGAATGTTACTTGTTTTGGTTTTAGAGAGAGAATTTATTTAAAGTTGCAGAGCTCTTTACAAAAATATTTCAGACAATAGAGCTCATTGTAGTTTTAGTAACTTTAGTAACAAGGATATAGAATTGTCTTTAATTGTAATCGTACCTGCGGACTAGGCTATACTGATAATAAATAATAAATCATAAAATAATAATGATAATAAATTCATTATTGTAACGAGTTTAAAATAATTATGTTCTTTTCTATTATATTTATTTTACATTTACCATTTTGTTTCATTTTTATTTCGGACAAAATGTTTGACTTGTCGGCACATTCCGATAGTCCAAGCGATACCATTCCTTCCTGGGCATTCTAGCCATCCTTCTTCTTTTTTTTTTTTTTTTTTTGCCTGTCCATTTCCTCTCTCCTAGTAGCTCTTAGGGAACGTGATTTATTTAACAAAAAAAACTGGGAGCCTACCTATGTACTGAGGTCATAGCCGCATGCTTGTGGGGACGAACACTTGATGGAATTTACTTACAGGAATGGTATATATATATCGTTATATTTAACATCGTCTTAACGTTTTAAACATATGTAACATTTATATATACATATTTTACCATTAATACGTTAATTAATTATTTATAGGATTAATTATAACATATTATTCATATGTATATTAATTACCATTAATACGTCAATGTACATTGACTATATAAATCAAGGACCAACTATTACTATTATTTACCGACGATTTCGTCACCTAACTTACCTAGAGTCTAATTGAGATTTACCGAATGACTATTCCGACAAAAACAAGAAAAAAGAGCCAATGTATTTCGATACCAAATAGTCCCATTTTTTTAACCCGGCTTTCTTTTACATTTTGACTTTCCGTTTTCAATCGACACCATGTTAATGTCGATGTGTTCAAAATCGTGTAAAACCCCAGGACGAACTGCCTCCACAGTTTCTCTCAAAGCTTCTGTTTCAAGACAACGGAGGTATCTAGATCGTTGCTTGAAACTTGAACATTTGGTTGACACTTTTGGACTGCACTGTATTGTCACCTTGTTCCTCCTATTATTTCAAGGTGAGGTTGGCGACCTTGTGTCTAATAGAGAATAATCCTGATTACTAAACTTTGTGGCCGATTCCGAATCCCCGTCGTCAGAAGAAAGCGGTGTGACTTTACCATAAGATACTGGATACCATGTTGGAGAACTATCGGGTGGTATTTTTTAACTTCCCCTCTCCAGGAGTAGCCGTTGGTTAGGAAACGGTACATTCCCATCGAGTGCCAAACCATTCGCCCTTCATCCCCTGCATTAGTACAGGTTTTTTTTTTGTAGTCTCGACCACTTTTTATCTTTCCGGTGGGATGTAGGGGCTGCTCGGATCACATTTGAATGAGAGACGGAAATAATTTCGTCACGCTGAACTGGTCGGCAGCGGAGGGAACTGTAAAAGGGTTTGGTCAGGTATTGGCCGTTCCAGAGGGACACGATAAGATGACTCTCCCAGAAGGAGATAGCAAGACTTACTACCTGTCATCCGAAGGGCCATTAGCGGTCCGAGGGTCCAGATCCCGACTTCGGTGTGGCCTCCTCAAGCTTCACTTCCTATTCATCTGGTCGTCTAGGATACTTCAATTGCCAATACAGTCTTTACTCAATAGCAAAACCAACAAACAGGGACAGTATACTTGCCAACTTATTTATCAACTACTCCGTTATTAAAAAAGTCCTAGTGCGTAAAAACAATGGTGACATTAAAATAACCTAATAAGCCCTCATTTGACTATTTTGTTTATATAGTTTGTAAAATTGTTTGCATTGACTAATCCTTTATTCAATTGTGTGCCCAAGCCGTCTTCATGTTTCATTTACTAATATATATCGAACGAGAATGTCCGACGAACAAGTACAAATAGGCAGCGGAAGAAATTTGTTCGGTGGAAGGTGAAGTTGCCTCCATCGAAATAGGGTAGCACTTAAGTTCAATGCTAGGAATAACAGTCACCTAGACGAGCCTTGATCTGGCCACACTTTCATCATCATGATGAAATACTCGAGGCGAAAAAATGATGTTCTGAAGGATTTTAAGACACTACGGGAAAAAATGCTGAGTGTGAAGGCGGGAGCGGAAGAAATTAGCCTGATGGAAGGTAAAGGGATACAGCATAAAAATACGGCAGCTTTGGTTGAAACGCTTTAATGTTGGCAATACCAGGCATTCAACACGAGGTCACCCTTCAACAGTCGACGATGATGAATTAATTATCCACAGGAATAGCGGGCACAATAGTGGCATTTAATGCCATCGCAAGTACACTAGCTGTTGCAATAGCCTAGTCTTTGTGAAAAAGCTACTTATCAAAAGCTTCATTTTATTGTTTAAGCCCACGACATCTGAGAGGTGTATTTTGGCAATCACTATGCACCCTCATTCGTGGATTTACTAAATACAGTTACTGCCTTTAGCCCGTACCCGTTTGAATTCTCCTACGGAATAATCTGAAGGTGAGCCCCAATCACCTAGTCCTGTTCACATTGTATTGTAATTTTAACTTCAAACAGAAAATTTTATTTTTGTAAATATTACCTCCTTCAAATGCATCTGCGCATGCAGCACGAGGAGTACATTGTAAATATCGTTTATTGAATTTTTATCATAAATGGTAAAAATGTAGTTGAATAAAGGGGTTTGAAATAAAAAAAATAATTCTCCTTCGGAAGAAGTCCTTCGGGCTCGTCAATAGCAGCTATGAAACTCATATCTACTTTGTTGATCGCCCGAAGCCTTAGCAAGATCACTTTCAAGCATCACCCATCCAAACAAACCTCCTCGAAGATTGAAGTGGTAGTGGCTCTTTGATCTTGTGAACGTCATTTACTTCTACTGATTTATGTTTTTTCTTTCAATGTTATGTTGTTTTCATCGCATATGTGTACATGGGCTCTTCATTATTTTTAAACTAATCACACCAGTGTGATGTTCTATATATTTTGTTTTGTCAACTAGACATAGTTATTTTTGTTATTTGTAGGGGATAACGCCCTAAAAAGTGTTTTTTTTTCAATCATTTCTTGATTTCTGTAATTATTTAGTCACTAGGAGTTCTTGCACTGGACGGTTTTCTCATTTTGTGTCTTGAGCGTCTGCGGTTATCGCGCTCTCTTTCAACCTCCACTAACCCTATGTAGCAGTGGTTTAGCTGCAGGAGTTGCGAGGGGGGGATTGCCCCGATCATTATCTCCTTATCCACTGGTGGGCAGGTAACAATTCTGTTGAATTGAGGGAGTCCCTCGGCTATGTGAATATGTTTTGTATTGTATGAATGTATTTATTAAATATTGTATGAATGAGAGAGTGAATGTAATATTCGAAATATAGCATGAATGATATTATTTATCACATTATCAATTCCCCTTATAGGGTAGATTGTAATTTTCTTCTAATAAAGATTTAATAAAACAATCTTCTTTATGATTTAAGGCAACAGGAAAAAACAGTTTTTACGAACGGAAACTTAACATGCTGCCTACTAACTACCAAATGGTAATGATTAAGCCGAACCCGGCCTTATTTGCCTATCTATCTGATCAGTGCGAAAAGAATCCACCAGTGTCACTGGCAAAGGAAGTGGACAAGATCCAGGAAGAGGAATCTTATTTATTTTACCATGGGTTCCAAGTATTAGAGGCATGTTCTAACACGTTACCAGTCGTGGTTTCATTTGTCTCTACCAGATGTTAAACGCGAAAAAATTGGCGTCAAGGCTTCAGATACATTCCCTCCAGTGTTAGCCAAGGTATTATTGCTAAGTTCTATCGGTAATAAGACAATTAAGCCCTGAGGGTGAGACCACTGTTGAAGAGTACTTCCACAAAAACTATAATAAAAAAAAAAAAAAGAGGTATCTAGGCTCAATTTGGAAAGCCCCGGCCAATCACGGTCATTTTGAGCACATTGTAGGTATGAATCCTTTTTAGCCGGCCAATTAAAACGTCTATAGAATGAAGTGGGTGAAATGAAGTTTCTGAAGGGACTAAGCAATACAATTCGCTAGAAAGGAACTTGCTTGGGGCTCGGGCATCGGACATAAATCATATGTGACGATTTCTTCAGTCTGCCGTCTTGTCTGCTGGCTAGTCCAGTCTAGTCTAGTCCTCAATCTTTGCCATCGACAGGATCACTACCTGGTCGTTGAGCCCCGGACCATTCTTCCAGAAAGTAATTATAAATAACAGAAGAAAGTAATGCCCCAGAGATCGCATAAGTTTAAATAGAATGAACTCTTGTTCAATAATAAATCTGTTTTTCAAATAAATTACAATCTTCCCTAGATGGGCAATAAATAATAGCGATAAAATAACGCATTCATACCATAATTACAAATTTATGTTTACTCTTTCCTACATACTGTATTTATAATATGCATTCATGCAATAGAGGCATATAAGCATATCCCAGGGATCCCTCAGTTCGCTCCGAGTACCGGAGTGCCACATTCCAGTGAAAGATTTTAGGAGATCCCTCATCCTACTCCTCCTGCCGCATCACCGCTTGGTGAGTACATTTATTAAATATTGCCAGCAGTTAGCTTTATGTATAATCAATTAGCATACGAATAATTATAGCTATAAAACAGTGTTAAGTAGTATTATATTACAGTATTCTCTCCTTGTAAGTAAATAGTAATGATTTACATAGTTTTGGATGATGCGTCACAGATACCTGAAATAGGGAATGTACATCGATCAATCGACGGACTATTTGAATTACTTAAATATTGTATCAGTATCTGTTTGTTATATTTATATTTATCAATATCTATTTATATTTAAAAAAAATATACATCCAAAGAGGTTCTGGATGTGAGCTGGGGCCGTGTCTGATCCAGTCTTTTTTGGGGGAGGGATTTTAAATTTCCGGGGGTCATGGTTATTAGGTTTTCTTTTGACTTTTTTTTTAATCAATTCAGTCGAGTGTCTGTCCTGGTCTTAGTGAGTTCCCTGTTCATGCCCCATACATGGAACTTCAAACGGATCCATTTGTTATAAGAAGAAAGCTAATATATCTCTATAAAACATGTGTAAATTACATTATTATTAATTAATTAGTTGGTGCTAATTATAGAATCGCTTTTTACAATTTTGTAGAGGTTGAACATATTAGCATCCTAATAAAAAAAAAAAGTAATGTGTGTTGCTCTATTTAAATAAAAGTAAAATGGCAAAACATCGAGCTCACAACTTAACTGGTGTTTTTTAAGGCATGAAACTTTTAATTTTTGTTCTATTTGGTGGTTCAATTGTGATAAACATAAAGCCAGACCCATGAAAAGTAATGATGAGTCATTAAACAATTATTTAGTAAAGAAAAAAAAAAGTTTTTTCAATTTCTGATTTTATTAGTTTTATACATATTTCAAAGTTAAATTTGGCATAAAACTAATGTGTGTTAGGGCTTAACTATACTATTATTGTTATTAAGTTAACAAGTTTTCAAAAGTGCATTTGCAATTTTTTTCGCAACTTCAGTATCATACAGAAATATGTTTGATATGTTGCACGAAAATTTCACTTAATACCCCAAAGATGTTATAATAAAACCAATCTTATAAAAAAAAATAAATGAACAATTATTAAATCAATTACTTGTAATTAAAAGTTAAGAATTTGATATCGTGTGAAATATAGTATCAAATTAAAGATGTTCCCTGCCTGGTTAATAATATGAAATATATGTACAATAATTAAATTATGCCATTAAAACTGTCATGAAAATTGCTTTCGCAGCCTCAGTTTCATATATATATATATAATATAGGGTCATTAATTAATCAAGCACATGTAATTGAAAAATAAATGATATGTAGGGATTCAAATTAAACATCTCGTCTTGTTTATTAATATATGATATGTTGGGACATTATGCAAATATACTTTTAAAACATATTTATATATATTAATGCTTACTTAACTATCAAATGGAATAAAGTATTGTTTCCTTCATCCAAACCTGTGCTCTGTGGATAACTACATAAGAAAAATGTGGGTAAACGATTTAAATTTATCTTCTTTGAGAACATTACTCTGTTTTCACTCTATGTTTTTTTTTTGGCTTTTTTCAACCACTTTTTTTTTGTTTTTATACAATTCAAGTTAACAGA
This sequence comes from Acanthosoma haemorrhoidale, assembly GCA_930367205.1. Taxonomy (NCBI): domain Eukaryota; kingdom Metazoa; phylum Arthropoda; class Insecta; order Hemiptera; family Acanthosomatidae; genus Acanthosoma; species Acanthosoma haemorrhoidale. The sequence goes on along the minus strand of OV884009.1, from coordinate 81,375,855 downwards.
GACTGCACCTAAGCGAACATTTCCTTACAGCTCTTTCTTATTATATCCAACAACATATCAAACTATCAAAAATATCACAAATTACAGTTTTAAAGACTTTTTTAACTGTAGCTTAAAATTATAGGAAAATGTATATAGTTAACACCAATTAATTAATAAAAATGAATCTTTTTTTATGAGAATCGCCATATAGTCTTCCTTATGTTAAACACGAGCTTTATATAAAATGTCGTACCTCTTGCTTGAACAGGGGGCTGACCAAAATTGTAGCAGATACACACACGGGGTAAACATAAGGGTGTCACGAAATCTCAAAAATTATAACAGTTTTTAAAAATATCTATCAAATAATTCGTTGAGATAATAATATTTTTCGATACGGTTGAAATTATTGACAAAAAAAAAAAATGTAACACCAAAAATGAATGACAAGAACTTCCTGATGTTCTTCGTTGTATGGCATAGACAGGGTCCCTCAGCAGAATTTGGGCGAGGTCCTACTTTTCCTGACCAAGCAGAGTTCTTCGTAGAGCACATTGTAAACGTTTCCTTCCAAGAAGAACTGCTGTGCATTCTGGCTAGACAGCTGGGTTTGCGCAATCACTCTAAATTTGTGTATGATCCTTTTGAAGGTCATGTAGTTTTCAGTGGCGTGATGGCTTTTCATATTCATGACCTTACTCATTGATCCAAGGCCACAAGTACATTGTGTCACATTAATTATTAACTTAAGTGAAATATATAGAAATAAAATTATAAAAGAAGAAATAAATTTCAAGAGACAGCACGCGCAAGGACTTTACTTAAGTACGAGTGAAAAATTGAACCATTGTGAAAAAACATGTTATTTTGCTGGTTAAATATCTCTCAGTTACTGAAAATAGGCTTTTCAACCAATGAAAATAATAAGCATAGCATGAAAATTGAAAAAAAAACTTTCAAACACTAGCACTATTTAATACGCGATTTCTACTGTGTTATCTTCAAACTTTTGAATTTCTATTTCAAACTTATAATAACCAACCGCCACTTAAAAAAATATTGGCAAAGTATGGGCTCGAACCTATGACCTTCCGTCAAGATCAATAAGTTAAATAATCTTTGTAGAGGAGAGTATTTTAAAAGAAAAGAAAGAAAAGCTTTATTATGAAGTACAAGCAAAACACTGGTTATACAAATATTAAGAGTTACGTTACTACATACTGGGTCGGGTGTTGGGGATTGAGTGTCTGGGAACAAGTGGGGACTGGGACTAAAGCTGAGACATAAGTGTATAAGAGAAGGATAGTTCCGGGAATTGGGAGAGATGCGGTCGCTTACTAAAAAAATAACAAGAAACACTTCCATGATGTCACGAGGCAGGTATACACTAGAAGGGGCTTTTAGCATTATATATATTATTAGGATTACAATATTCTTAGCATTATATAACCTATAGATCACCTCATAGATGTTCGAAAGTCAAGTGGCACTATATACTGGAATATACAGTTGCAAAGTGAGTGAACGGATGGTTTAAATAGAACAAGTCCGAAAAAAATTGGACTGTGGGATTGTTTACCTTAGTGGAGGAAAGATCTTAAAAAATACGAATGACAATACATAACATGGAGCCACTTCATCTCAGCGTAAGCCCTGGCAGAATCTCTGGAGTACCGAAGGGAAAACACAATACTTAACAACCATTGATTGATTCTGGCTTCAAGATCACCAGAGATGTCACCACATGGTAGCACAGTGCAATCTTTGTCAGAGGGAGGGAAGTGGAATTAAAGGAGGTGACGTGTTTCAATTCGCTGATGGCTGCAAAGATTACTGAACCGATTTAACGTTAAAAATGTGGGTCGGGAAATTCCGGATTCATGGTCTTTCCAAGACATGGTTTAGTCAGACATAACTCCAATGATTTTGAACTTAATGATACTTATCGGTTCTAGTTTTCAGAAAGAGGCTAGGAAAAGAAGAAATGATTTTAAGCAGAAAATTTGATCATATGTTTGGACGTCTTAAATAAATTGAAGGTATTGATTTTTTAGTTTATTTGTGCATTTCTTGTAAGCGTTAGTTTGTTAAATTAAAGTTGACGGGTCAGTCCCTCAAAATGAGAATACATGTCTTGCCTAGCATGAAGGTGAGACTGGAGTGCCCCCGTGGCTTTATTCTCGTTATTGTGCACACTCGAATCCATAATATATATGGCTGCTGGGTTTAACAGTATTATCTATAAATGTGTCCTACAGCTCTGCTGTACGGTGCCCCGCTATTTACCCACTTGACTGACAATACAGCCAAATGTCTCCAACGTTTCCAGAATGGGACCATGCGAAAAGTGGTCCGACATACCTCTCTCGAGAGATTAAAGAACGCTGATCTGCACCCGTTGCTTGGTGGGCCGTCGGTGGGTGAGTTCATCCACCGGAGACACATCAAGTTTTTTGACTCGTTGCAGCACCTAACCAACCCAGTGTTTAACACTATGGCCCCACCACCCCTCCCGCATCGATGGCAACAGACTGTCGGGGAAAAATTAGGTTAAGAATCAGTATGTAAGTTAGTTTCAAGTTACAGGTGGTGGGGCTCACCTTTATTAGTCCAGTCACGTATAATGTGTATCATTATATTGTTTATTCATTACATAATTTTTATAAAATAACAAAACCTGTATGTAATGTAGCCATGCTAGAGGAAATACAGAAATGATTTGTAAATAGATTCGCCTGAGGATCTATAATTATCTGTAAATTTAAAGGGGCTATGAAAGAAAAAAAACAGTTTTAAACGTTCAACAAAGCTCTTTCCACTGGCTGTAAAATAATGATAAACGGTAAATAATTAATAAATTGCCGTTGTAAAACAATAATCGAGAAAATTATCGTATATATATAGGCATGAATAACTATTGACGTTTTCATTTCCTAACACAAAATAAAAATTGGACGAAGTAGAAGGGCAAGATCCTTAGACGGAGAGTAAACGTAATTTGTTAATATCACGGGATGTTGCACACAACGTTGGTGTTGGAATTGTTTGCAATATTCGTGATGTTTTGTGTTTAGCGTGAATTAAGTTTATGTAGTTGTTTGTTGGTGTATTTACGAGTTTCATGAAATGTACTGCAGCAGAGCTAGTATAGACAAGTTTGTGTTGCGTCACGGTAGAAGAAGTCGTATGTAAATACGATTCTAATAAATCTTCCCTACTCCAAACAATGTTCAGTGATAATACAAGGAAAACCACTGCGGTCGGGTACTCGGCAACACTAAAAAAGAAACATGGAAACGTGACCTTTTTATACTTGTCAGGTGGTCGTTCACCTCAGCTTAGTTTGACAAGTGGAAGTCTTGAGACCGACTCGGATACAAATAGTTAGCAGCTACTTGATAGTCAGGAAGTAAGCTCTCTCATATTTAAAGACCTTTCAGCGACTCTTTGCAAATAACTTGAACGCCTCGAGGTGATTCTTTTGCACCTTTGAGAAGAGTGTAGAAACCTCCAATTCTTTTATTTATGTCAAAATAATACTGACAATACCATTAATATTTATTTACAATACGTACAGTTTTTGTGTTAGTATTTGACAATATCATGTTAGAATCAGTTTTTGCCATTATTTGAACACTTTCGTTGAATAAAACAACAAAAAATAAATAGATTATTGGCCATAAGGAAGTCAATTTCTAAGTTCGTTCACCCACAAAGTAGATAGTTCCAATATTTATTTTTTGAGACTACTCGGTGTAACGCTCCTTTATATTAATGTAAATAAGTTTTTCAAACTATAAAAGAATGAAATGACACATCTGTGAATGATATGATCTTCTGTTATTCGTCTTGTCAATGTAATCAATTTTTTATATAACGATTTTTCACGTGTGTAAATTTATGTTTTTTGTCTGAATTGTAGTCCTGAGGATTCCTGTTGATATCAAATCAATATTAAAATATATTTTGAGAGATACATCAAACTATTTTTTTTTAAAACTTATTTTCACACAATATAAATATTGATATTAATTTTTCATACGTGGGACTTATTCTCTTCAAGGAAGTTTATCTTGAAAAAACACTAATCGACCCAAATTAGCCTGTCATCAACATCTTGTGTTACTTCACAGTGTGTAAGATTTTTGGTTTAAAATGGGTTAAATTTTATTAATATTCTTACTATCGATAGTATAAAATAATTTTTTTATTTTCAAATATGTATTAAAGGGGGGGGGGAGACATTACTGAAAGATAACTACGGGACTCTGTTTGATTTCTTTAATTTTTATTTAATTTACCACATAAATTAATGGATATTTTCGATCAGTAACAAATTTTATTTGTTGAATCAGCTCAGTCACTGAAAGTTTCCTTTTCAGCAAGAAATAAAAACGAGTATTTTTTGAGGGGTTGTGAAATATTGAGATAGGTTAAATTCAAACTTGTTTGTTAGTAGGGCCTCTCCCGTGGGGATTCGTGTTGAATCTGTATCCTCGTACACTTGTTGATTTTATGAAGGCTCCTTAACTAAAATAAATAAACAATAAAGCAATCTGGTAGTATAAAATAAGCAACCTTGAAAATATCCTCCAAGAGAGCCTGTGAAATACACAATTAGCTTATTTATATATTAATCCCGAAATCTTCCGATTTCTAGGAATCAATATAATATAAATATTAATAAGATTCCAAGTACTTGATTGGAGAAAAAGGTTATTTATCTACTTTAGAGTGAAAATATAAAAATAGTTGAGATAGTCAATGTTTTTAACTAAACCTACGTATTTATTATTAGAGATATCATAAGGATTTTCCGGAATGGGACTGCTCAGTCACTTCAGGGAACATGCGAAGTCAGTACAGAAAATCGAAATATATACGGGATCTTTGATATCGAGCCATAGATTTCATTTTGATTTTTGAGGAAAGATAAATTTTGTTTAGCTTTTCCTCTGCTAATGATGAGATTGTGACTCACTTACCCTCAGATTATGCAAATATGCTACTAGGGGTACTAAAAAATAATTATGAAATTTTTAATACCTCCTTTACTATTCATAGTATTAGTGGCGGTATCTCTTGTACTCGATTTGCAAAAATATTAATTTATTTCATATCTTATTTCTACTTTCTATCGTGGGGCTTTGGCTCTGAAATTTGCTTGGTAGCAACTATTAAGTTCGAGTTATTTCTGCGGTACTTAAAGTACTTACAGTAAAATTAATTTCATCGCACAATACAATGCCATAACTTTTTTTTTTTTTCCTTAAGTAAAAACCTGAAACATATGCCATAACTATTTTTTTTACAAAGATGCAGTCATATCTTCACTATCATTTAGTAAGCCTTTATAAAACAAAATGAACCCTGTAAGTTTTTCCTCCCACGACGTCCCTTATTTCGTTTGTTTATTCGGTCATGAATGCCGTCGCCTGTATATTTAAACTCGTTCGGGGAGCCCACCTATGCCAGCCTGCGGAGTACAAGTACGAGAGCAGAGCCCCGAGGCTCTCCGGGGCCCATGAAGCACTCACGGATCCTTTGATCCATTGCTAATGCAAATGTAATTAATCTGGGTAAACTAAATACGATTAGTCAGTCGTGATATAATTAAGTCAAGGGCTTTGGATGATTAATGCATTAAAAAAGATGCACTTCTACCTTTGGATCAAGTGGATAGACGATAATGACTTACTAGATCAAACTGCTACAGGGACCAGTCATTTATCGGGGACACCAGGGACATTATGTCCAGTTAGTGAACGAGTTGGGTTGATGAAAACGTCAGCGGGACACAGCTCAATGAATTTGTGATCACCTTCAATTGGAACCAATGAAATACCACACTCAATTTTTTAGTCTTCTCTTCAGCTTCGGCGTTCCATTTATCATGCAGATAACCGTCAATTTCAATATGATAGACATTTTCCATTTCGTATTACATTGTAATTGCTTAATTAATGACACTTAACCAGGTTTCACCGAGATGAGGGGATTAATTATGATATTTTCTTCAGAATAACACACACAAAAATGGACTTTATTGCATTAAAATCAGGTTTAAAAATGAAAACTTGAAGTCTGTCTCAAAATATCGATTTTTATTGACGACATCGTCAGTAGACGTTTCCAGTTATTATTTTTTATTTATTCCAACTTAGTGCTTCTATTTATTAAATCGGGTGTATTTTATCTAATCGTCTACTATATATGCAAATTGATGGTTCTTTTCTGAATTGTAGTCCTGAGAATGCCTCAGTAGGCGAAACGTCGACTGATGATGTAATTTCAATAAAAGAAGATATTTTGGGAGTCTTTTTTTTGTTTTTGGAAACTAATCTCAACAAAATATAAGTATCAATATATTTTATGTCTCCGGGTCATCAAATGAAACCTCCATGTAAAATTCCGTGACTCAAGGTAAAAAGAAGGGGCTTCTGGTTTTGAAAACAAAAAACTTAATTAATGCCAGCCCATTTTTTCTGGCTTTAAGTTGTATCATGTCACTACTCAGCTGATATGAACGACTATTCTGTTGAATTATTGAAAACTTAATCATGAGAAAACTGGTCTTTATTTTTCTGATGTGCTTAGCCTGAGCTGTGACCTGTGTAGATCTATACATTGATAAAACGGGGTCCGTAAGTATCATTTGATACTGTTTGATCACTTCCTAGTTCTTTGTTTCTATCCGATACCGGAGAATTCTTTACCTTGTTTGCCCGAAAAGTTTATTTACTATGATACTTGTATTGTAGCTTTCTGTGGCTACTTAACACCCTTATCAAGACCGGACTTTTTTCACGATTAATTAATTTTTTTTGAGAGAGAGAGAATTTCTTTATTTCATTTTATGTAAATGGCCTCATTACATATAGTTATCAGACGCCCGATCACCTATAAACGAAAAATAAAATACAATTAATACGTAAATCTAAAATGTCCACTTATCTATTTATTTGAAACCAAAAACTACAGCAAACCAATAATTTTTTTTCGATATTACCTGTTACTGCGTTAGTACCGAAAATTGATAACGTTAATGCGAAGTTTTTGGGAATACACTTTTAAAATTTTAGATCGATTTAATTACGACTATAATCGTAGTACATATACACAAGCAGACACATAACGTCGAAATACGATCACCTCCTACCTGCATGAAAGTAAAGCCTTACCCTTTGGGATTTGCATTTATATCTTTGTACCATGACATACCGGAACATATAATAATGTACCAGCGTAATCGAACCAAGACAATAAACTAAAAAGGTGATCCCACCAATGACAGAGGAACACAAATTAACTGTTACCGAAACACTCCGTAGATATAATATTATTAATAAAATAATAGGAAAACACATGAGTATTTACATTGAATTAGATTATGTACACAAATACTTTATTAGAAACTATATGCAGTTGTGGAGATAAGAAATATGAATACTTATTATTTACAATCCTATCTTAAAAATAAATAAACATAACTCAATGAATTAACAAAGGTACGGAACCAATCCGCATTACAACTTGGTTACATTATGATTTACCAAAATATTCTACATATCCATACATTAATTATTATGGTAGATTCACTCTATTTGTATACACTATACACACGCACCTAACCTAACTGACACTCTATAATAAATATGTACAAAAGAACGACAAACAAAGCTTCCACGCGCCAAACTCGTAATAGTGACCCCCGTTTCCGAAATAAAGCCTTAGTTCCGTCCTCTTGCCACTAGAGGGCAGGAAGATTTACCTTTTTTCTTATCTCCATGGCACAATAACAATTCAGTAACAAGTTACATTGTACTTTCATGCCTATAATGCCCGAAGTTTACAAGCGGGATTGCCCCCCCCCCAAAAGTTAAAGAGAAGGAAGCAGGGATAGAGGAGATTCCCCTCACTGCTTACGCAGCTACATCACTGTTCGATAATAAGAAAAATGCTTGAGCGTGAGAGCCACAGATGCTCCAGATATGAGGTGAGAATACCAGTGGAAGAACTACCAATGACTGGTCTCGAGCAGATCTCGAGGCCATTTCCACTCCTGTGTCCTGAGGAGGATAGGAGGGAAGCGTGGCGGATAGTGGATCGTGCGGTGGGAGTAGTGTGTACCGATAATTTTGCATGGATTTATAAACTAAAATAGAAAAAGTGTGTGGATAGTCAGTATAATAATATCAGTATGGGGGGTTTATTGGCGACGAAGGCAGTATTTACCTTAGCTATAAATAATTCCAAAACTGTTTTTGTACAAAAATGCAGTTATTTCTTCACAGTCAATTAGTAAGTGTTTAAAAAACGAATGAACCCCGTGTGCTGTTTTCCTCACGTTTATGATTTCTTACGTTTGTTTTATTTATTTCTAAGTAGAGACTTTCCCTTCGGCTTTGCAATACATTTTTTTGGGGGAAAACCCTCTACAATCGAATAGTCCCAATACGACAAATGTTTTCTGACTGGGTTGAATCGTAACGGCACTTGTATTTGCGACCCAAATGTAGTACCAGCAGGTGTCGAATGGGAGTGCTTGTATGAGGGTAGCAGATATGTTAATTTCCTAGCTCCTAAATGATAATGCGCTGCATTATACTTTGGGAGTTTTCAATTGCTGAACCCGAAAGGAGTGACTCTCCGTTCAAATAGGAAAAAGGCTATGCCTGTCGTCTGTATGCATGCAAGTTCTGTGACCACGAAATAGTTTAATTGATTTGAAATCTTAAATTTTCAAAATACATTGGTTTTCTGTTAAATGAAAAAAAAACGGCACTGGGGAAATCCTTGGGGGCATTGTGGGCTCCTCAGTAAATTTTGTATGAGTGTGAACTGTACATATTGAGTGAGTGGAATTGTATAAATGAGCTCTAAAATCACAATTAATTATGCGGGATAGGCAAATTGTAATTTTAGTGATGTTCAGAACCGCAAAAAAATACTATTGCAATTTTCGGTAAGGTTTATCAAGCCACATCTAAGAAGCCGTATTAATTAATATATTGATTAATAACACATCAGGTACTCTAATTCCAAAA